>CM019073.1:65572877-66156310 GCA_009667805.1 Leptobrachium leishanense | reverse complement strand
AATTCAATCATTTCCTTTATCAATTCAATCATTTC
This sequence comes from Leptobrachium leishanense, assembly GCA_009667805.1. Taxonomy (NCBI): domain Eukaryota; kingdom Metazoa; phylum Chordata; class Amphibia; order Anura; family Megophryidae; genus Leptobrachium; species Leptobrachium leishanense. Next base: position 66,156,275 of record CM019073.1, on the reverse strand, counting down.
AATGATCAATTCTATCATTTCAATGATCAATTCAATCATTTTGTTCATCAATTCAATCATTTCAATCATTTCCTTTAACAATTCAATCATTTCCTTCATCAATTCAATCATTTCAATGATCAATTCTATCATTTCAATGATCAATTCAATCATTTTATTCATCAATTCAATCATTTCATTCATCAATTGGTGTTCAACCTGATGACCCACTAGGCTACATATTCTGCAGGCAAGGAAAGGATATTTAAAGGAAACAGGCTTGGATGTATATGTGGCGCTTAGATGATATTAGGGATCGCTACACGTTCTCACAGATGTGGTGTTCCCTTCATCTCAAGAAATAAACAGTAGAGTAAATGACAAAAAATGGAAGAACAGCGCTCCCTTTCAAAAAGGAATTGTATATCCACCGCACCACCACCAAAGTGTATAATGGGGTAACAGTATCTTACGTTGTTAGATGTATTTGAGGAAAAAATGATTCCCAGAATGATTGATATACATGAAGTTGTAGAGCCACATGGATCTCAAATAGATAAACAGAACAGGGAGATACAATAGTACAGATCAATTGGTAACATATATATATTATAACCAGAGTTCAGATACACTCACACTTTTCAAGAGTTCCCTAGCTCTATTTTAGTTCACCTTACGGATTGTTTACGGCCAGTACGTCAGCCAGACTTCTTTTATGGGTCCCCTCCTTCTTCAATAATAGGGGCCCTTTAGATCTCAGGACATAAGACGAGAAAAAATTCTCATGGTGCAGTATCACAATTCAAAACGATAATCCAACCAACCCAAAAGAGGGAATGTTATTCACCCTTTTGGGGGCTACACCGAGCTCTAGGGTTCCAGAGTGTGCAAATTGTTTCTGAGGCACAATTTGGAAAAGTCACCTATGGTCTCTCGGTGCAGAAGGAGGTCTGATCTGCCACCTTCGCTGGATGTATGCAGAAGAACACCTTCAAGAAAGCATTGAGCAAGTTAGTAAGATGTGGGATCAATATTTCTTCCGCAGTCTTAATATAGGAAGTCCTATATTAAGACTGCGGAAGAAATATTGATCCCACATCTTACTAACTTGCTCAATGCTTTCTTGAAGGTGTTCTTCTGCATACATCCAGCGAAGGTGGCAGAAAATTTAAAAAAAAATTTAAAAAAATTTAAAAAGAAATTAAAATTTTTTTGTTTTTATTTCGTTTTATTAGTGCAACAATATTGTTCCCATTTCAATTATAATGTGAACAATGATGCTGCACTAATGATTTTTTCTATGGGGGGCGTTTGCTAAAAAACACTTAATTTTCCCCAAAAAAAGTAACGATTCCCCATTTCTAATTTTTTTTAACAAGCGCACCCCATAGAAAATATAACCGCAAACGCTCGCATGTTAAAATGTGAAAAATAAAACACTTTACACATTGTAAATTATTGAAAATTCAAATTTTATTGCATTTTTTGTTCTAATATACAGACAGGACATAATGTATACATATAATAATGACATATTATGAATCTGCCGAGTCTGCCGGAAAGAACGATATATAATATGTCTGGGTCATATATTAAAATAAGGCTTCAAAACGCGGTTAAACATGATGAGCGAAAGCGGTAAAAATGAGCTCAGCACAGAGGTGTGAAAAGGCTCAGCAGCGAAAGGGTTAAAGTTCAGAAAACTTCAGAACAATTTATAATCAACAGTCTGGTATTTCAGACAATTCACTCGTGACGGGGGCGCTTTCTCCTTTGGTAGCCGACTGCAGTCTCCTGAGCTGGAAACGTACCTCCGGAGTCCACGCTCAGATTTGCTTCCCTGATTCCAGGTAGGCGCGCGTTCACTCACAGCACTCGCAGCACTCACAGCACATACTATACCAGATACATTCAACGAAATACAATTCACAACAATATATTCTTGCCTCTGAACTAGCAACCTCTCCTATTCTGTGACTAGCAACACAATAAACTGCAAGTCCCTTTGTCTAGAGTGGCTAGAGCCACTCTCAAACACCGTCCAGGGCTAAAAGCCACTCTCAAACGGCATCCAAGGCTAAGCAATCAGACACAATTATTTCTGCAGCTCCCACTGGTCCTTCTCGGACACCCAGTAAATGCAAAGAAATCAGAGATACCACTAATCCTTAACCACTTCAGTTCTCGAAGTCACCACCTGCGAATTCGGAGCTACCGTATACTGTCCAGGGCTAGAGCCTCTCTCAAACCTCGTCCAAAAATACAGCGTCTCTGGGAAGCAAAAATCTCCTTTTCAAAGGTGGGTAGATAGTCGACCCCCAAACACCGGTCGTGCTAGAAGGTGCCTCAGCACACCCACCAGTTGCCGCCGGCCAGACGATTCTCGACATACGGGCACTGAAGAGGCACGCCTCGTGGTCAGATCTCCCGCTGGAGGAACAGACAGCAGAATCGGGGGATCAGGCTCTCTCTCCACCTCCCACAGCTCCTCAGTCTCTGCTTTCTCAAACAGCACACCATCATGTGGCACCCCCGCAGGCGTCTCGCTCCCGGAAATGCCACTGGCTGAATCTTCAGGTCTCCGGCCGGAGCGCAGCACCGCCAACATGCGGCGCATATCACCCCGTGTCACAGGGCTCTTGTTGTCCCCCAGTAACTGCAGCACGGTGTCCAGCACATCTGGGAGACGTGGGCCCTCCGTCCCCCCGGAAGCCGACATGGACCCCAGCGCAGAACCGTGATTCAGGAACCGGGAAGCAGGCCGCAAAATGGCTGCCAACGGCGTCCTCCAGCCGGAGATGGCGTCTAACAGGTGAGTCTCTGGACCGGAGGGGGGGGAAAGGGCTCCGGTCGGCACAGTCCCATTGGCCAGCTGCCCAGGGTCCCCAGGGAAGGTACTCAGCGGTTTAAGTTCACAAAAAAATGCCTAGGGAGAAGAGAATGCTGCGGAGCTCCAACAACATGCAACCTTTCTCCTCAGCAGCCGGCCACATCCCCCTAAAGAGGTCTTCTATATCTGAATGACATTGTTGAATATAATTGACATTTTTTCCATATAACTTTTAATTCTTAAATATGTAAATAACTCACTTGGCTGGATGTTATGATTTTTCCATCAGATATCCAAATGGATATCCTGTTATTTTTAACTACCTGGGAAACATATTTGATATCTTATTAAATCTAGTATTTAGCTTTATATCCAAAATAATTTCTTCCAATAATTCAAGTGGCATATAAATAGATATTGCAGATTTATTCAAAGAATAGTTGTTTGTCTTTTATCTTTCTCCATATATTTCTCAAATCTTGCACTATTCACATATACAGGTCTGGATCTCAAAAAGAAAATTCTTTAAAAATCAGACAATGTGATTTTCCGGATTTTTTTTTCTCATTTTGTCTCTCATAGTTGAAGTGTACCTATGATGACAATTAAAGGCCTCTCTCATCTTTTTAAGTGGGAGAACCTGCACAATTGGTGGCTGACTAAATACTTTTTTGCCCCACTGTATATATATCTCAAACCAAGAGTCAGTGGCGTAGTGAGGGGGGGCAGGAAGGGGCACTTAGCGCCAGTCTGAGGGGGGCACCACAAGCCCTTTCAGATCTTCAGACCCAGTAGCAGCTAGGCTTGAGTGCTGGGAAGATGTGGTTTCATATCTTCCCAGCGTCTGCACTGTTCGCTCTTCCGGGTGGTCTGTGCGATGTGAGCTCAGCTGAGAGAACGGGGGGGGGGTGAGAATCCTGAGGACGAGCAACAGCACTAGTGGCCTGCTCTACGGTGGGTGCCCGCTCAGGTCTTACAAGGTTTTAGCTTGCTTGTGCCATTACAAGGATGAATGCCCCATATGCAAATCAGTCTGCTCTCATCCAATGATGGTGGCCAGTACTGACTGCCAAGGACATCATCCCTGCACGAGAGGTGCAGCAACCCCCGACTCACAGCTCAGAGCCCGGAAGCAATCATGCACGGGAAAAGAAAAAAAAAAGCAGCAGGAGCAATCTTTACATCTGAGCCACAAGGAGCTGCCTTCTGTTAGTCTCACAGTGAATTCAAGGTATGAGCTCTCTCCACTCTCATGCCCACTCCCCAACCAGAGCAGACTGCCAGGGAAGGGAATTATATCCTTATCCCCAATTTTTTCTATTTCCACACACAACCCTAGTTCTATTATTTCCACCATGTGGGCTAATTCAGAAATAACCACTTAGTTTATTTTCCCCAAATTCGCATTGGACCGCGTACCTGCCTGTATCTGTGCTTGAATGTACTTATCATGCTCTAGGCCACGTTCCCACAAGATCATGTAAAGATATCACCGGAGAGCGGCCAACAGCACAAGAGGCACGTTCAAGCACAGATACAGGCAGCCGCTGGTGGGTACGTGGCCCATGCGAATATGGGGTAAATCAACTAAGCGGTTATTTCTGAATTAGCCCAGACCAGACCCGGACTGGGACAAAACATATAGGCCCAGGCATTTTGGATTGAGCAGCCCACTTTTTTTTTCTTCTTCTACAGTACACACTGCACATTACTGTCAGTTTTATTGCTGTGGACCTCTGTGATATGCTCATACACACTGTACATTATTGTGAGTTTTATTGCTGTGGAGCTCTGTGATATGCTCATACAGACTGTAAATTACTGTGAGTTTTATTGCTGTGGAGCTCTGTGATACACTCATAAACACCACATATTCTAAGGGGTTATTCCGAAAGCTTCAGTGACATTTCGGTGACCATGCAGTAAAGTGAATAGGGTCCCCGAAGTGTGCCAAAGATGGAGGGCCACATTACATACTTGGTGCTAACATTAGCGCTCACCTGCATGAGCGTTAACGTTAGCTCTGGTGGCCCTAACGCGGGCCACCCATATCACAATCCAAATGCTATCGAGTTAAAAAAGTTACCTTTTGGTATCTTGCGCTTTTAAGTACGCGGTTACTGTACTTTGCGCTCCCTATGCGTAACATGGGGAGCGCAAAGTGTTAATTAGTGTTAGTAGTACAATAGGAGTGGCTTTGACCAGTTGCATAAACCTTATCTCTGATAGAAAGCCACAGTGTGGCATAGCATTGATTTTAGGGTTCTGTGCAATAACATACCCAGGATGCATAAAAGTGAGACAGATGTCATTTGCATATCCTACCCAGAATTCCTTGCTGCATATGGGGAATGTAGTACAGGAGCTCTGGGATGCAATTCATTGAATTGCTGTGATGTGCAAGTGGCTTCTACAATAATAAACACACTAATTATAGCGTGGAGGCTTTTTATCTCACTTTCTGTCCTCCACCACAACCCTTATTACAATATACTGACGCTAATTACCGTCTGGCTGCGGTTACCAGTTAACCACTGTCAGGACTTGGTGCTAACGGATTCCGCTGCTGCAGAATCCGTCAGCACCAGCAGTAACCCCTCCCCCAAAGAAAAAATCCGATACTTACCTCCCATCCCACTGCGCGGACCGCGGCCCCAACCTCCTCCTCTGTCTGCCAGGAGCAGGGAAAGACTGGGGAAAAAAATTCCACTAGTCTCCCCATGTGGATCACTACGCCGACCTGTCTTATCTCACGAGGCGAGATCCGGCAGGTCATGTGACCGGTGCCATCTGCCTCAATGGAGTCCTATGGACTCCATGGAGGAGATGTGTGCAGCGGTGCTTAGTGCTGCCGCGCTCATCCCGGGGCTTAGCACTCGATAACAATGTAGGCAGCTTTTTAAGCGTCTGCATTGTAATATCGCGCTAAAACGGGGATGCAAAAGAAAAACCTGCAGGTGCAGGTTTTTCTTCCTAGCGTCCCCGTTTTAGCGTGACAATTGTAATATGGCCCGGAGTCGCCAAAGAACGCCGAACTGCAGAAAAAATAAATAAAGAACGGTATTCTGCCATTTTTCTAATGGGTGTTTAGACCAATAAAAATGCATTAAAATGTGTTAATTATATTTTGGGGGAAACAATTTTAAATCTTTTAAAAATTGTATGCTGTAGTGATTATTTTTGGTTGGGGGGGTGCAATGTGTAATAATGACTCTCCCGGAAAATAACTCTCCAGTCATTTTTATGTATGTAATAATAATTCTCTCTATGTAATAATAACTCACAAAACAAAATAGGCGTAAGTTATCTAAAATAAATTCAGTTTTTGAATGAAATGTTTATTATTAAACAAAATGATCCATTATATCGTAGATTTTAATTAAAGTAAACAAAACTTACATGTAGCATTGTGAAATACCAACATACACTTTATGTAAATAGTTATGTACTTTTAAATAGGGTTAGGATTAGGGTTTGGGGTTAACAGTGTTACGTATATATTAAAAGATAAGGCATATTAATTTAAGCTTAGTTTCAATTTTTATGTAATTTAGCTTCTTCAAAATTAGGGGAGTTATTATTACATAGAGAGAGTTATTATTTCCTATATAAAAATGACTGGCGAGTTATGTTTATATGGGAGTTAATGTAAAACACTACAGAGGCACTAAAAAATTCAAACAGAACAGCAACAGCAGCTTGATACATTCAAACATTTAGGGCCCTATTACAATCTTCACGCATACGTTTGCGCACGCGCAAAAACGCATTAACGCGAGGGGCAAAACCCTTTGTGCTGAACGTCATATTACAATGTCAGCGCAACAAACTCGCATATACATCTAACGCGGGTGAATCTGTGAGAACTTACTGTACTGCAAGCGTCCTATACTTAACATTGTGAGCGCAAATGCGTTTGTGCGCTGGTATGCGGATGGTATTACAATCTATGCGCAGTTTGTAACACACAGCCTTTGCGCGCATAATTTTAGCAACTCCTAAAAGCTGGTGTTAATGGCAAATTCTATCAACCTGGCTGAAACCAAATACACCAGGCCAAAAAAAAAAAAAACAGCAAAGTATAGTTACACATTCTATACATACCAAACCAATAAAATGGAGAAGTTGTGTGTGCATTTATTATTGCTGCAGCATATATGCTCAGATTGACTTTGACAGGCGCAAAAACTTAACGTGAGACAATTGTGGTTCTTAATTCTGATTGGCTGAATCGCGTGAAAAAACAGTCTGCACACTGATTTCTGCGCGCAATGTTGCTGTGCGTGCATTTTTGTGCGTCCGTTTTACACGTGTTATTTTTTGACGGATGAAAAAATGCGCGAGGATTGTAATACCAGCACTGATTTACCAGCCATAAATTTCTTAAGCCTGCCAACAGCGACAATGTATTCCACCCCTGGCAGGTCCTATAGGGTTTTGTGTGCGTTCGGCAGTTTTGCGGCAGATCCTTGAATGCATTCGGCGGTTTTTCAGCGAATTATCGGTTCCATCTGTTTTTTTTCCTGCGGTTTTCCAGTGTTTTTTCTGTTCGATTCGGTGTTTTTTCTGATGTGTTTGGCGGCTTTTCCCTGCACTTTGGGGACCCTGCAGTGAATGCTGAATTCATATTCATATTACCTGGCAAACTTGACCTGTTGGAGAGGGTCAGGGTGGGTAAGTACTTACATATATTATAGAAGCAGCTATCTCTACCTATATAATCATTTTGTAGCGTCTTCTTTATCACCTGTTCTCCCTCTCCCTCTTCAAGGGAATAGTTAGACATGTGCACAGCACAAAAATTAGTTTTGGACAAAAGGATTCATCCTAAAATGCAATTTATTTAGTTGCTAAAAAAAATTGTTTTGAGTTCTTTAGTATGAAAACGAATTTCATTCATCAGAAAACCAGCGGATACAATTAGTATTGTAGTGGTGGCTCCTCAGAGGGCTGAGATGGGCTGCTTGTTACAGTATCTCTCACTCTCAGCACAATGTGTCAGGCAAAGCTGTTACTGTAACTGACTGCTGCTCATCACAGCGCTCTGAGTTTCAGTAAAACTAGTAAATAATATTTTTATATATAAGAGGTTAGAACAATATTATATCCTTGCTTTACGGAAACTCTGAGCGCTGTGATGAGCAGCAGTCAGTTACTGTAACAGCTGAGCCTGATACATTGTACTGAGAGATAATGTAACAAGCAGCCAATCTCAGCACTCACAGCCACTGGATTTAACCCTTTCGCTGCTGAGGCATTTCCCGCCTCTGTGCTGAGGTCATTTTTACTGGTTTTGCTCATCATGTTTAAACGTGTTTTGAAGGCTTATTTTAGTATATGACCCATACATATTATATATCGTTCTTTCCGTCAGACTCGGCAGATTCATAATATGTCATTATTATATGTATACAGTTGTGTTCAAAATTATTCAACCTCCACTGAAATTGAGTGTTTTGGCCAGTTTGACATTGATTTTGATCATTCAGTCATCTTGCTTACAATTAAATCAAAGAGGCACGTGTAGGTCAGACAAATATAACATAACATTTATAATGAAATAACCACAAATGTCTTTTCTGTGCTCACATCGTTATCAGTTTTATTCAACCCCCAAGTGACATTCAATCTTAGTACTTAGTACAACATCCTTTTACAGTTATAACAGCTTTTAAACGTGAAGCATAGCTTGACACAAGTGTCTTTCAGCGATCTACGGGTATCTTCGCCCATTCGTCATGGGCAAAAGCCTCCAGTTCCGTCACATTCGTAGGCTTGCGCACTGCAACTGCTTTCTTTAAGTCCCACCAGAGGTTCTCAATCGGATTTAAGTCAGGTGACTGCGATGGCCACTCCAAAATGTTCCGGCCTTTAATCTGCAACCATGCTCTAGTGGACTTGGAGGTATGCTTTGGATCATTGTCCTGTTGAAAGGTCCAACGTCTCCCAAGCCTCAGGTTTGTGATGGACTGCATCACATTGTCATCCAATATCTCCTGGTACTGAAGAGAATTCATGGTACCTTGCACACGCTGAAGCTTCCCTGTACCTGCAGAAGCAAAACAGCCCCAAAGCATGATTGACCCCCCGTCATGCTTCACAGTAGGCAAGGTGTTCTTTTCTTCATAGGCCTTGTTCTTCCTCCTCCAAACATAGCGTTGATCCATGGGCCCAAACAGTTCTAATTTTGTTTCATCAGTCCACAGAACACTATCCCAAAACTTCTGTGGTTTGTCCACATGACTTTTGGCATACTGCAGTCGACTCTTCTTATTCTTTGGAGACAGCAAGGGGGTGCGCCTGGGAGTTCTGGCATGGAGGCCTTCATTACGCAGTGTGCGCTGTATTGTCTGAGCTGAAACTTCAGTACCCACATCTGACAAATCTTTTCTCAGTTCCTCAGCAGTCACACGGGGACTTTTCTCCAAGCTACGCTTCAGGTAGCGCACAGCAGTCGAAGTCAGCATCTTCTTTCTGCCACGACCAGGTAGCGTTTCAACAGTGCCCTTTGCCTTGAATTTGCGAATGATGCTTCCTATGGTCTCTCTTGGTATGTTTAACATCTTTGCAATCTTCTTATAGCCATTGCCCTTCCTGTGAAGAGTAATCACCTCTTCTCTTGTCTTCCTGGACCATTCTCTTGACTTCACCATGTTTGTAACCACACCAGTAAATGTCTAGAAGGAGCTGAGTATCACAGTCATTTTAAAGCTGCCTAATTGGTGCTTATTATGCTTTATTGCTGCTCCGTGACATCCACAGGTGTTTTCAATACCTGATTGAAAACACTTGAATGAACCTCTGTTCTTCAGAGTGGTAGTCTTTAAGGGGTTGAATAATTGTGTCAATGAAGAATTCACAAAAGAAACATTTACTACTGTATTACAAAATCAATTGATGTCATTTTAGTTGCATATGGTTCTTTAAAAAGTCCTTGTAGGATTTCATTCTGAATACAATTACAAATGTACACTAAATTCCCTAAAACCCTTTACAGCATTGGGGGTTGAATAATTTTGAACACAACTGTATGTCATGACCTGTCTGTATATTATAACAAAAAATGCAATAAAGTATGAATTTTCAATAATTTACAACGTGTAAAGTGTTTTTTTTTCACATTTTAACATGCGAGCAATTGCGGTTATATTTTGTATGGGGTGCGCTTGTTAAAAAAATTAGAATTGGGGTCTCGTTACATTTTTTTTTTTGGGGAAAATTACGCGATTTTTAACAAACGCACCGCATACAAAAATCGTTAGTGCAGCATCATTGTTCACATTATAATTGAAATGGGAACAATATTGCTGCATTAGCAAACCAAAAAAAAGAAAAAAAAACTTTAATTTTTTTTAAAATATATATATATATATATATATATATTTAAACTTTTTCACAGTCGTGTTTGGTATCGTTGGAATGGCCATGCTCTGGCCGATCCAACAGTACCAAACTTTAACCCCTAGCTGCCACGGATCGGGAGATAGGGGGTTCATTGGAACCCCCTATCTCCACCATTGGTGGCAGCTAGGGGTTAACTCCAGGACTGGCGTCATCGTGCTATGCACGATGACGCCAGTCCTCAGGGGGAGTTCCCGGAGGTTTGGCCGACATCCAAGATGTCGGCCAGCTCCGGGAAAGGATCACGAACTGGCGCTTTTCAGCGCCGATTCGTGATCCGGCTCCCCAGGGGTTAATGACAGCCACCGTTTGGAAGGGCAGGCTGTGCCCTTCCAAATGGTGCCTGGCATTAAGCTCAGGACCCCCGCGATCGGGGGGCGCCTGAAATAGATGAATAGAATCCCATAGACATCATAGAATGAATAGAGTCCCATAGACGTCATAGAATCTATGGACTGCAGGAGGTGGTACTCAAAGTGGCGCTTAGCGCTGCATTACGGGGCAGGCTTCTGAAGTAACACCTGACCCGTAATATGGAGCTAAAATAGGGATACTAAAGGGGAAACCTGCAGGCGCACATTAACCACCGTAATGTCCCCATTTTAGCACAGGGCAAGGAAAAGTGCCCACAAGCGCTTATGGTGAAAGAACAGGCAGGGGGAAAAAAGAGGAAACCAAAATTATATCCTGGTATAGAACATGGAGGAGACATTCCATAATGATAAAATAATAGTTACAGCTCTCATTACTGACCAGTCCCTGAGTTACGCCAAACTCCCACATATATATGGTTATTCAGAGAGCCAAACTGTTTTCCACATCACATACCCAGCACAGCAGAGTGTTTCACATCACATACCCAGCACAGCAGTGGCATAGCGTGGGGGGGGCATCGGGGGCGGTCGACCCGGGTGCAATTTTCTTAGGGGGCACAAAATTTGAAAAGCAGTTTGAACCACTAATATTTTCCAGCAGGGATCAGCAAGGTGTCCACTCACGGACATTGGTGAGAGGCCCTTGCACAGGCAGCTGCCAGTTTTGGGGTGCTGGCGGTGACTTAGCACTCAGCGTCCGGAAGGGAGGAACAGGACAGAAAATTCTGGTCCTGTCGTGACTCCTCCTTAATGCTGACATGAGTCACGTGAAGCAGCGCAGCATTATCCGATGGAACACCCAGTACCACGTTTGTCAGCCCTCCCCTTGAAGCCCTGTGCCAGCCCCCCACCACTGGCAGCCCTGCATCCGCTGAACAGAAAAGAGGGAGGGAGGCACCTGCCTTGCAGCACATTTAAAATCCAGTCTCCTCTAAGCCCCCTGAACAGCTCCCCCTGGGCTACCAGCAACACCACACAGGTAGGCAACACTGTGTGACACCAGAGCAGCGTGACCACCACACAGTGAGGGGGTACTGGGAGAGCATGACTGGGGGTACTGGGAGAAAGTGGCGGTACTGGGAGAGAGAGTGACTGGGGGTACTAGGAGAGAGTGACTGGGGGTACTAGGAGAGAGTGACTGGAGGGACTTGGGGAGATAGTGACTGGGTATAGTGTGAGAGTGCAACTATGCTAGTGAATACTGGGACAGGGAGACTGGTAGCAGTGGTGTAGTGTGGGGGGGGCATGTGTGTTTAATATTTTTATTATATCAGTATTTTGTTTAATTTACAATACAAGTACTTGTGGGTAACGGGGGTCAATACTCTACTGGTGGAAGGGAATCACAGTGTGTTACCATGTCCACAGGTTGTGGGGCGCACAATTCTTGCCTTGCCCCAGGCGCTGACAACCCACGCTACGCCACTGCAGCACAGCATGTGTTTCACATCACATAGCCAGCACAGCATGTGTTTCACATCACATAGCCAGCACAGCAGAGTGTTTCACATCACATACCCAGCACAGCAGAGTGTTTCACATCACATACCCAGCACAGCAGAGTGTTTCACATCACATACCCAGCACAGCAGAGTGCTTCACATCACATACCCAACACAGCAGAGTGTTTCACATCACATACCAAGCACAGCAGAGTGTTTCACATCACATACCCAACACAGCATGTGTTTCACATCACATACCCAACACAGCAGAGTGTTTCACATCACATACCCAGCTGGGAGGGACCCGGCGAGAGAAGGGGAACTGCATATTGAAGAGGAGGGGAGGAGCCAAATGCATCACGAGGCCTCACTTCCTCTCTGTGGTCACATGTCCTTACGAAGGGGAAACAGCACTCAGGGCCATGATTTTTGCAGGCTGGGAGCAGCTGCCTTGGGCCCCCTACCAATGACTGGGTCCGGTGCAGCTGCCCCTTTTGCCCCATACTAAAGACGGCCCTGACTGAAGTCAAGTTATACTCTTGCTTCCATATTATGGGTGGAGGAAGGTCTTCAATAAATTTACTTCCAAAAAAAGTGATATAGAAATAGTATAGTGTTAAATAATAATTACACATATCATTTTATCTGATAAAAATAGAAAGTCCATAACATAAATCTATAGTCTTGTTGGTGTATATCTGTCACGTCTCGGCCTTGCCCCCTGCTGGTGGTAGCAGGGATTCCTGTTGTTTTGTTTTCAGCCTGCAGGCCATCTGTTGGGCTAATTGGTCTGCGGTCACATGACCTGTTCTGCCCTATAAGTACGACCAGGATTCCCCTTGATCCTTGGACCAGGATAGTCTTTCTTGCCTAGTCCCTGTATGCTGGTTTACTTTGATTTGCTGTGTATGACCTCTGGCTCATGTATTTAGGATCCCTCTCTTGTCTGACCCCTCTAGTTATGATATTCCGTGTATGACCTTTGGCTCTTGTATTTGGATCTCTCTTCTGTCTGTCCCCTGTACTGTACCGTGCTTAGGAATCTGTATGCCTGCATTCATCGTATGTCTGGTTTATGTTTTGTTCGTCTTGCAGGCCTAGCCTAGTTAGTATTTCGAGACCACCTTTCAAGGATCTCAGTCAGGGCTTAGGGATCTTTCTAGTTTCTGTTAATATCTTGGTTTGTTCCCTGGAATCTGTATGCCTGCATTCATCGTATGTCTGGTTTATGTTTTGTTCGTCTTGCAGGTCTAGCCTAGTTAGTATTTCGAGACCACCTTTCAAGGATCTCAGTCAGGGCTTAGGGATCTTTCTAGTTTCTGTTAATATCTTGGTTTGTTCCATGGAATCTGTATACCTGCATTCATCGTATGTCTGGTTTATGTTTTATTCATCTTGCAAACCTAGCCTAGTTAGTATTTCGAGACCATCTTTCAAGGATCTCAGTCAGGGCTTAGGGATCTTTCTAGTTTCTGTTAATATCTTGGTTTGTTCCCTGGAAGCTGTATACCTGTCCTTAAGGCTTCATCTCTGCAGATTGGGGGTTCCCCCTCACCCTATAGGGGGCTCCCCGTTACATTATCCTGGTCCCAGAATAGAAGCTGGCAGGTATGTCTCATATGTATGAAGCTGTATTGAACTTGGTGCTTGCTATGCTGAAAGAGCTGCAGAGGTTAATGGAGGCTCTGAGCCTATCACCTGCTGCAGCTAACGATGCAGCACCACCCTGCACTACTTGCAAATCCATGTATGAGAAGGAAAGACTCAGGTTGTATGGTCTCTGTTTTTATTGTGCAGATCCAAATCACACTATTGAACATTGTGTATTAAAACCTGTTAAGCAATGGCAGGGGAACCATATATTCAGGTATCGCTATGGAGGTACTGGTGTGTCCTCCATAGGCATCCAGACTGGCAGAATAGCCACCTCAAATCTGGTGAATCATGGGATCACTATGCCTTCATCTCCCAGTGAGGTTTCAGTGTCTCCGGTTGGGAATGCTATGCCAGCCATGTCTGTATCCACTAGTATGCTGCCAGCCATGTCTGTATCCACTGGTACGCTGCCAGCCATGTCTGTATCTACTGGCACGCTACCAGCTATGTCTGTATCCACTGGCACGCTGCCAGCCACGTTTGTATCCACTGGCACGCTGCCAGCCATGTCTATATCCACTGGAACACTGCCAGCCAGGTCTATATCCACTGGCACGCTGCCAGCTATGCCTGTTCCCACTGGCAATGAAATGTCAGCCATGTCTGTATCTACTGACACGATGCCAGTCATGTCTGCTTCCCCTGGCACGATGCCAGCCATGTCTGCTTCCCCTGGCACGGTGTCAGCCATGTCTGTATCCACTGGCACGATGCCAGCCATGTCTGTATCCACTGGCATGCTGCCAGCCATGTCTGTATCCACTGGCACGCTGCCAGCCATGCCTGTTCTCACTGGTAATGAAAAGCCAGCCATGTCTGTTCCCATTGGCAATGAAATGCCAGCCATGTCTGTATCTACTGGCACGAAGCCAGCCATGTCTGTATCCACTGGCACGCTGCCAGCCATGCCTGTTCTCACTGGTAATGAAAAGCCAGCCATGCCTGTTCCCACTGGCAATGAAATGCCAGCCATGTCTGTATCCACTGGCACGCTGCCAGCCATGCCTGTTCTCACTGGTAATGAAAAGCCAGCCATGCCTGTTCCCACTGGCAATGAGATGCCAGCCATGTCTGTATCTACTGGCACGATGCCAGCCATATCTGTATCTACTGGCACGATGCCAGCCATGTCTGTATCTACTGGCACGATGCCAGCCATGTCTGTATCCACCGGCACGATGCCAGCCATGTCTGTATCCACTGGCATGATGCCAGCCATGTCTGTATCCACTGGCACGCTGCCAGCCATGCCTGTTCTCACTGGTAATGAAAAGCCAGCCATGCCTGTTCCCACTGGCAATGAAATGCCAGCCATGTCTGTTCTACTGGCACGAAGCCAGCCATGTCTGTATCCACTGGCACGCTGCCAGCCATGCCTGTTCTCACTGGTAATGAAAAGCCAGCCATGCCTGTTCCACTGGCAATGAAATGCCAGCCATGTCTATCCACTGGCGCTGCCAGCCATGCCTGTTCTCACTGGTAATGAAAAGCCAGCCATGCCTGTTCCCACTGGCAATGAGATGCCAGCCATGTCTGTATCTACCGCACGAAGCCAGCCATGTCTGTATCCACTGGCACGCTGTCAGCCATGCCTGTTCTCACTGGTAATGAAAAGCCAGCCATGCCTGTTCCACTGGCAATGAAATGCCAGCCATGTCTGCCTCCACTGGCACGAAGCCAGCCATGTCTGTATCCACTGGCACGAAGCCAGCCATGTCTGTTCCCACTGGCAATGAAAAGCCAGCCATGTCCGCTTCCCCTGGCAAAAAGCCAGCCATGTCTGTATCTACTGGCATGAAGCCAGCCATGTCTGTATCTATTGGCACGAAGCCAGCTATGTCTGTATCCACTGGCACGCTGCCAGCCATGCCTGTTCTCACTGGTAATGAAAAGCCAGCCATGCCTGTTCCACTGGCAATGAGATGCCAGCCATGTCTGTATCTACCGGCACGAAGCCAGCCATGTCTGTATCCACTGGCACGCTGTCAGCCATGCCTGTTCTCACTGGTAATGAGCCAGCCATGCCTGTTCCCACTGGCAATGAAATGCCAGCCATGTCTGTTTCTACTGGCACGAAGCCAGCCATGTCTGTATCCACTGGCACGCTGCCAGCCATGCCTGTTCTCACTGGTAATGAAAAGCCAGCCATGCCTGTTCCACTGGCAATGAAATGCCAGCCATGTCTGTATCCACTGGCACGCTGCCAGCCATGCCTGTTCTCACTGGTAATGAAAAGCCAGCCATGCCTGTTCCCACTGGCAATGAGATGCCAGCCATGTCTGTATCTACCGGCACGAAGCCAGCCATGTCTGTATCCACTGGCACGCTGTCAGCCATGCCTGTTCTCACTGGTAATGAAAAGCCAGCCATGCCTGTTCCCACTGGCAATGAAATGCCAGCCATGTCTGCCTCCACTGGCACGAAGCCAGCCATGTCTGTATCCACTGGCACGAAGCCAGCCATGTCTGTTCCCACTGGCAATGAAAAGCCAGCCATGTCCGCTTCCCCTGGCAAAAAGCCAGCCATGTCTGTATCTACTGGCATGAAGCCAGCCATGTCTGTATCTATTGGCACGAAGCCAGCTATGTCTGTATCCACTGGCACGCTGCCAGCCATGCCTGTTCTTACTGGTAATGAAATGCCAGCCATGTCTGTATCTACTGGCACGAAGCCAGCCATGTCTGTTCCCACTGGCAATGAAAAGCCAGCCATGTCCGCTTCCCCTGGCAAAAAGCCAGCCATGTCTGTTCCCACTGGCACGATGCCAACCATGTCTGTTCCCACTGGCACGATGCCAGCCATGTCTGCTTCCCCTGACACGAAGCCAGCCATGTCTGCTTCCCCTGGCACAAAGCCAGCCATGTCGGGTACTGGTAATGAGAAGCCAGCCATGTCGGGTACTGGTAATGAGAAGCCAGCCATGTCGGGTACTGACAATATGTCATTCGTGATGCCTGAGGCTGGTACCTTGCCAGTAGTGTCCGGGACAAGCTGTATGTCAGCAATGACAGCTGCACCCAGGTTAGACGAGACAGCTGTGACCACGTTTTGTTATGAGGCCGACGTGCCTGGATTGGCACATGAGACCACTGTGCCCTTGCCCCACAGTGAGTCCAGTGTTGTCCCGACCATTGTCAAGCCTTGTGAGGTGGTCACAAAGTCTATGTCTTGCTCTAAGAGAAGACAAGAAAAGGTGATCAACCCTAGCCAATCTGGCTCTGAAACTTCCACACTTTGTTCTGGTTCCAGTGATACTACACCCTCTAAGTCCGAGGTTGCCTTACTCCGCACAGTAATCAGGGAAATTCAGCAAGCTGGTGGTTTAAAGGGTATTGAGATCCCTAAATCACATTGTGTTCCCACGGAATATATACGGACGCCTTCTGGCTTTTGGATGCGTGAGAGGCACTGGGTAGTGCTCCAGAGACACCCTGACATTCTGAAAGGGCTGTTGGAAGACTCTGATTCAGATGATCCACAATATACTCCTCCTGGGGAGAGGTGTAAGACTGTTGTGGCGCCAACTGTACCATGTCCTGGTGATGTCCCATATCCCGAGAGTGTACCAGTCATGCACACACCCTGTACTGTATCGGTCGGGGCCACGTTTAATGGCAAGGTCATTGTCTCTGGGGTAGACAGTAAGTCCACTGTGTCTAGTGGTTCCACTGTGGGTTGTAATATACAATCTCAGGGCACGACTACCGTCACTGGATCTGGCAGTACCTCTAATACCTCTATGTACCATAGTGTGGACGGAACTCCTAGATCACGGTCCAGGAGACGCAAGAGGACTAACCGTAAACAACCTGGGACGGAAGATTCACTCCGTTCCAGGTCCAAGGTACTCATGCCGTCGGATCCTCCGATACGAGACTCTAGCCCGGTTGCCGAAGGTTGTGTACGGGCCTCTAACGGTGCAGTGATCCGCAGTAAGGACCTGGGGGTTTATGAAAGAGCTTTGCTTGCTCAGGCACAAACTGACTACTCTGAGTCTGAGCGGGATTCCAATGGGTACTGGTGACTGGTCTTATCCGTTTTCATGCCATCCATGTTTTCTTTCTTGGGTGCCCAGGAGGTCACCCGTAAGGGAGGGGGTTATGTCACGTCTCGGCCTTGCCCCCTGTTGGTGGTAGCAGGGATTCCTGTTGTTTTGTTTTCAGCCTGCAGGCCATCTGTTGGGCTAATTGGTCTGCGGTCACATGACCTGTTCTGCCCTATAAGTACAACCAGGATTCCCCTTGATCCTTGGACCAGGATAGTCCTTTCTTGCCTAGTCCCTGTATGCTGGTTTACTTTGATTTGCTGTGTATGACCTCTGGCTCATGTATTTAGGATCCCTCTCTTGTCTGACCCCTCTAGTTATGATATTCCGTGTATGACCTTTGGCTCTTGTATTTGGATCTCTCTTCTGTCTGTCCCCTGTACTGTACCGTGCTTAGGAATCTGTATGCCTGCATTCATCGTATGTCTGGTTATGTTTTGTCTCGTCTTGCAGGCCTAGCCTAGTTAGTATTTCGAGACCACCTTTCAAGGATCTCAGTCAGGGCTTAGGGATCTTTCTAGTTTCTGTTAATATCTTGGTTTGTTCCCTGGAATCTGTATGCCTGCATTCATCGTATGTCTGGTTTATGTTTTGTTCGTCTTGCAGGCCTAGCCTAGTTAGTATTTCGAGACCATCTTTCAAGGATCTCAGTCAGGGCTTAGGGATCTTTCTAGTTTCTGTTAATATCTTGGTTTGTTCCCTGGAAGCTGTATACCTGTCCTTAAGGCTTCATCTCTGCAGATTGGGGGTTCCCCCTCACCCTATAGGGGGCTCCCCGTTACAATATCAAAGGTTCAATTGCCGCCCAACATGGGGATTACTCCTGGCGACTTTCTCGTGGGCTACTTGTGTTTATGCAAGAGTTTCGCAAGAGTCTATGGGCCACATTACATTCCTGCCGTTAAAATGCTGGCGCTAACAAGAAAAAACTGCACCCACATTTTTCTCCCTACCACCCCCGTTTTAACGTGGGATTACAATGCAGACGCTTACAAAGCTGCCTGCATTGTTACCACGCACAAAGCCCCTGGATGCTCGCGGCAGCGCTGAGCACCGCTGTGAGCATCCACTCGATGGAGTCCATAGGACTCCATTGAGCCAGACACCAGCGGTCACATGACCTGCCAGATCTCGCCTCGCGAGATCCAGCCGGTCGGCGTATTGATACACCGGGGAAGACTGAGGAACTTTTTCACCCAGTCTCTCCCTGCTCCCGCCGGACGGAGGAGGCGGACAGAGCCGCGGTCCTCGCTGCGGGATAGGAGGTGAGTATACGATTTGTTTTTTTAATTTTTTTGGCTGGTGTTAACAGATTTTGTAGAAGTAGAACCCATTAACACCAAGTCCTAGCTGTGGTTAACTTTCTGTTAACTGCAGCCAGACGTTAATCAGCGCTAGTAGATTGTATTCCTAACGCTGATTAAGACTTTGCGCTCCCCATGTTAAGTATAGGGAGCGCAAAGTACAGTAACCTCGCGCTGAAAAGCGCAAGGTACCAAATGCAAACGGGTTACTTAACCCGTTCGCGTTTGGATTGTAATATGTGGTAGCCACTGCGGCTAACGTTAATGCTCATGCAGGCAAGGACTAACGTTAGCAACAAGATTGTAATGTGGCCCTATGAGTCCCTACTGGTGAGATTTTGTTTCCTGATTGTTTTATGCTTGATACCTTTCTATATAAAGGTTGATGTTTCATCTTTGCATGTGGATGCATTCTACATTGAAGAAGGGGCTGTGAATCTCCAAATATTTGTAAGAACCATATTTTCTCCAATAAACTTTTAGTTCCATGAGTAGGCCTATTCACAGCCGTGCTGTTAGTTGTGCTATTTCTTATTTTCCTCATATTTTTATTTTTGGAATAGATGCATAATGTCCAAAATAATGTCTACTTCAGCTGAAGCTCTGCATATTTATATACATGACCCACAGTCAAATAGACCAAAGATAAATATTTTTAAACATAGCTCTACAATATTGTCCATAATGAAATAAGCTTATATATTATGGATTATAACAATTTTCATTTTTGTTCATGCAATACAATATTTTTTTTCCATAGTCTAAATGAATAGTGTAGTTAGGGTGTATCCATCTTAAGAAATGTGAGCCTCAGCTACTGTGTTGCTAAGACAGAGACCCACCAGGATAAAGGAAAAACACAAATAATATAAAATCCACAAATAAATGAATAGGAATAAGGAGGTGGTGGTAAGAAACATAAAGTGCTACAATGCGGTTTTACAGGGTTATTCAAAGAGCTCCGAATTGCTTGAGAAAGGTAACCGAACACTGAAAATCAGCGTTCGGTAACCTTTCCTGGCCATTCGGTTATCCAGAGAGCAGGCAATTCGCCAAATCCTAGCGAATTGCCTGAACATACGGTGCCTGTTCGGTGCCTGTTCGAGGGCAGTGAAAACCCCATGAAAAGCACTGCTTCGGCTATTCAGAGAACACAAACCAGCAGTGAAAGGTTCCCCTAATGCCCTGCCATTCGGTGGTTTCATGCGGCAAATTTATTCAGGAGAATCCCAGAGGCTTCAATGTTAAAAATATTTTAATTCAATATCTAATAAACCGTTCATTATAAAATTCTGCAGTAAAGAGTCTCTTTATTTATAGATTTTTTAGGATATTTTAAGCATTTTTCTGAATTTCTTTTTTTTTTTTTTAAAAGTCCGATTTTTTTTGATTTTTTTTTAAGTTTACTTATTTTTTCTGTAACAGCCCTCTTTATTATCATTTCCTGGACCTCATATGCAAATTTCAGACATTTTCGCTTAGTAGTTTCTTTGCAAACAGCGTTTCATTTTCAAACATACACACAAACTGTTTTGCTAATTTATTCACTGCCTCGTCTGCGGTCTCGGCTGCTTCACTGCCTGTGATCGGCTCCTGCTCGGGTTTTTCGACGGGTTAATCCGATGTTTTTGAGGGTTTTCGGCCTGCATTCGGTGGGTTTTGCGGTTCGTTTTCGTCGGGTTTGCGGTAGCTTTTCCCTGCAATTCGGGGACCCTGTGGTGCTTGCTGAATATACCGCAGGGTCACCGAAATGGGATCGGCAAAAGGAACCGAATTGATGAGAACGAAAAGTCACTGAATGTGCGGTGACTTTTCGAATCTCTTTGAATTACCCTGTTAGTTCCACCAGTAAAAATACCTTTGAAAATCACAAATGCTATTGCACTGATGTTTTGTTTTTTTGTTTTTTTGTTCATTTTGTTTAACATTCATATAAAAATGTGTACTCCCATTTCGTTATTGTATCATTATCTCTGAGTTCCAATCCACTTACTCAATTTACATTTTTCTTAGTTGAATGTGATCGCACAGAGATTAAATGTGGTGATGGTCAATGTTTGTCCACTCAAATGGTCTGCGATGGATGGATTGACTGTCTCGATGGGAAAGATGAACTCGACTGTCCAGAAAGAATGGATATAGAGCCAGGTTTGGTCCTTGACAAAGCAATATTCTGATTACAGGGTCCCATTTACAATTAGGCAAAGTAGGCATGTGTGTAGATGCATCCACCACAGGGGTTCCTTGATCTGTAAAACTAAAGTATTTTTTAAGTTTTACACAGCAATGTGTCCTTTGTGGTGGACACTTTTCTGTGTAAAAGGAAAACTGAAAAAAATAAAATAAATGTATTTATTTATTACACTTTTTTCTTTTGCATAGAAAGGCATCTCATTTTGGGCACGTTTCTCTATAACAGTTTAAAAAAAAAGAATTTCAATTATTTACTCATTCAATTATTTTTTACACAACTTTTTTTTAGATTTACAGAGAAAGGTGTCCTCCCATGTGTCTCTTCACCTTGTGCCTACCTATCAATTTGTCTTATTACTCCCTCATTATTTACCCCTGTGCCTGCCTATGATCCATGCCTACCTTTCACTATATCTTTATCGGCCTCAATATTTTCCCTCTGCCTGCCAGCACCCTAAGCCTATCCTCCACTTTGTCTCATTGGGTTTTATCTAACACTGGGTCTCCCAGTAACATAAGTTTACCCCAATGCTTTACCTCACTGCCTCCCTGATTATCTACCCCTGCGCCTCCCAGCACCCTAAGCCTAGCTTACTTTGTTTCACTCCCTCCTCCCTGTACAGCTCAATTATTTTCCAGCTTTCTGAAGTAATTTTGTTTTTTCAGCATTTCACATTTTATACCAATCACTTTCATAGTTTCCATTCATTATTTGTATCCCAACTTTAGCATGTTATTACTTAGTGGACTTCTCCCTCCAGATCTAGATGCAGGCGTCTCACTTATCAACGGAGTCACAGCTAGATCAGACGTCAGCACAGGGACTTAATTTGGTATGGAAAGTGAATGTGTTTAGGTCAGGGAATAACTCGCTAAAGCTAGGATAGGCTAGATAGGATAGGATAGAATAGCAAGAAAATGCTTCTATTCAGGGCAGCCATCAGAAATGCTGGGGCCCCTTACTGAATCTCAAGATGGGGCCCCACCGTAAACTTCCTCAACCTTTAACAGCTTTACGCCCCCTTCTAAAACAAAAAAAGGACATAACACAGTTCCACAGCAATAAAACTCACAGTAATGTGCAGTGTGTATGAGCGTATCACAGAGCTCCACAGCAATAAAACTCACAGTAATGTGTAGTGTGTATGAGCATATCACAGAGCTCCTCAGCAATAAAACTCACACTCATACACACTGCACATTACTGTATCACAGAGCTCTACAGCAATAAAACTTTCAAAAATGTGCTGTCTGTATGATGGCCTTTGGGCTTGGCAAGGCCCTTGGGTCTGGCATGGCCCTGGCTGGGCCTTGGGGTCAGGCTGGGCCCTGGGGTCCGGCTGGACCCTTGCTGGACTCTGGCTGGGCCTTAGCGCTGGCTGGGCTTTGGGGTCTGGCTGGGCCCAGGGGTCTGCCTGGGCTCAGGACCCTGGCTGGGTCCTGGGGTCTGGCTGGGCCCTGGCTGGGCCTTGGGGTCTGGCTGGGCCCAGGGGACTGGCTGGGCCTTGGGGTCTGGCTGGGCCCTGGGGTCTGGCTGGGCCCTGGGGTCAGGCTGGGCCCTGGCTGGTCCTTGGGATCTGGCTGGGCCCAGGAGTCAGGCTTGGCCTTGGGGTCTGGCTGGGCCCTGGGTCACCGGTTTGCCGTCTTCGGTCCCTGTCCTCTGCTCCTCTCTTCTTTCTTCTTTCCTTCTTCTGGGCCCTCCTTCGCAGGCTGCTACTCTTGTGTGATGCATGCGTCACACACGTGACTGGAGGGGGCGGTGCCAAAGCAGATTGCTTGGGAGGCACATGCACGCTGATTGGCCCACCCAGCAGCCCGACAGGAGAGGAGGAGACATGCAGTACAGCTCCAGATTCGGACTCATAGAGTCCGATACTGGAGCTGTTAAAAAGGGCGCGAGCCGGCCCTTTACGGCTGCATGAGGCATAATGCCCTGATGGCAGCCCTGCAATTTGCGTTTGCGCCCACAATGTTAAGTATAGGACGCGCGCAGTACAGTACGCTCGCGCAGGGTTCGCGCAGGTTCACCCGCGGTAGACGGTTACGCATGTTTGTTGCGCTGACAATGTAATACGACGTTCAGCGCAAAGGGTTTTAGCCCTCGCGTTAATGTTTTTTTGCGCCGGCGCAAACGTTTGCGCGAAGATTGTAATTTTGCCCGTAATGTGCATCGAAATTGCAAAAACAATCTCCCCTTATGTTTGCATTTTTTTTGCTGGGACGGTGTGTTCCAGATTTCTGTGCCTACAGGCTTCAGAACTGTATGGCTGGCCCTGCTGACTCCAGTGAAATTTGTTCTGAAACAAGAAACAGTGATCTGAACATGAACACTGATAAGAATGATTTTTGTCTTTCGTTTCTTTTTGTCTCTTTTCCAGTGACTCCATGTCAGCCCCTTCGATTTCCACTTTGTAAGGGTTTGTCATACACTCTCACAGTGTTCCCTAATCTGTGGATGTCACTTCATGAGCAACCTGCTGCAAGTGAGCTGCTCAAAGGATACAAGGTAGGCGTTTTTCTAGGAGTTGGAGATTTGTATTATCGGAAATACAATTTAAGAATGGTGTGCACAGCACAGTGAGGGCATTTTGAGTATAGTGTACACAAAAAAATTATTATTAATGATAGTTGTATTATCCTTGCTCAAAACAGAGACACTGCCAGTGGAGAGACAAAATTTGATGACACATAAATGCATGGGAGTGACAGCACCTGGGACTATGGGAAATCATAGACATGGAATTGCCCAGTCCACCACCATAAACGTTACGTAATATACTCAGTCATACTGGACAGCTGTCCCACATTCAATGGGATAGACCCAATCTAGAATGTATGGGTTAGAATCAAGGGTGTGTTACTCTGGTGTCCTGTTTCAGGAGACTCCAGAGATGTAGTGTAACTGCATCATTAAAACACACTCAAGCTGCATGACACAAACTTAGTCTCTGTGGGAGAGATCAGGCCCCCTAAGAGTTACTGATAATGTAGTACGTAGGAGTGCGCACAGGGTGTGCTTGGTGTGCCCAGGCACACCCTAATGTTGGGTGAATGGTTCATCTTTTACCCCTACATAGATATTTTGGATGTTCCTTATTTCGTTCATGATACATTACAGTAACATTGACTTTATCACTCTGTAAACATTGGTTATTCCAAACTAGAAATAACTGATCCATACACAATTGTCCAAACATAGATATGTAATTAATAAATAGTCCATCGGTGCACACCCTAATATGCCATTGATGTAGCATGTGGAATGACAAATCCGTTATGGTACCCTGTCTGCTCTGCCAATGTTAGGAGGTATGCTTAATTAACCCAGGACATACTTGAAAACAAGAGAAATCTCAATGTATCCTTCCTGGTAAAATACTTTCTCAAAGAAAAAAAAAGTTCATATGCATGTGAATGTTCGAGGATTGTTTAAAGAAGTAACACAAGGTACCAAAGGTTACATACAAATAGAAAGTGGCAGAAAACTTGTCTTAGAAGTAACTTCATTGAAATATCATATGGGTAAATAGAGTAGATAGAAATTCTGGACTATCGTTTCCTCTTAATCCATTAAAAATTAAGATGATGTTTGAGCAGAGGAGTTACTTGTGTATAAAGGGAAAGTCAATAGTGACAACATAGTATCGACTGAAAGCTTGTTATCAGCATATTAATAGAGAAAAAACTAAAAGGGTTATTCAAAGACAGGTGAAAAGCAGGAGAATGACTGGAGAATGGAAAATTCTAGGTCAAAATATTCTCCCATTCATCTTACTTTCCAAATCGGCTATTTTGACCTAGAATTTTCCATTCTCCAGTCATTCTCCTGCTTTTCACCGCTCTCTGAATAACCCTGTAAGTATAAACTCAAAATATTAGCGTAGGTAGCAAAAAAAGGAAAGTTAAAATTCAACCTTTTTTATCTAATTTTGTAGTACATGGATGCTCTATTGAACCACTCTCCATATCTCTATGGACAATAGGCTTCCACTGGCTCTTCTTCCTTGTTTCTGTCTTTTTTTAAGCATTGCTTATGTATTTATTACAATACCAAATTGAGCTTTGGTTGGAAAAAAAATACCCCAGATTTCATTGCAGGTGAAATAGTGAACTATGTCCAAATACCATCACATGTTGTTCCTTGCTATGTATTAACCTGTTAACGCTGCGGGGCATACTATGCGGTCCCCGCAGTGTGTGGGACTGAACACCGTGAGATGGCTTAGCATGCCTCGCTGGCATCTATGGGCTGTCTCTGGCCCACTCACCAGTTAGCGCATGCAGCGCGTCATTGGCTGCCGCAGGACGGTCTGAACACAAGCCACTCCCCAGCAGCCAATGACACGCACAGCATGTCAGCTGCGAAGGAGGGTTGGAAAAGGGGCTGAGCAGCCGGAAAGCAGGCCATTTACACCCTGCTGCATTTATAGTAGACCCACCTGACGGGCACAACCTGCCTGGCGAGAAGGGCTTAGCATGTTTTTTTAGAGTCTGCGACCTAAACTTCCATTTACAATAGCTAATGCAGGTTAGATTTTCAGCCCAGTTTGTGGCAAGAGTGGAATAGCGATTCCTAGTGATAACTACAGGAGATTTAATGTGTAATGGATCCTGCAGTTATGCTATAATCAGCTATGGAATAATAGAGTTTTCTGTCAGTAACTGGGAGCTGCTAAGGGGGAAAAAAAACAGCACTAGCGTAGCAGCAGCTCCCTGTTACCTCGTCAATATATAGGAGTCATTAATGTACAGTGAGAAGCAGCTAATTCTGAGCCACAAGCAAAGCTTACAGCAAGATCAGAATAGCAACGCGAACCATTATACACAATGGCTCCAGCCATTATCTTAACTGCTACAGCTATTATCGGATTAAGACCCTCAGTTGGTAACATAGCTTCAAAGTGCTTTGAACACAGACTTCATGAGGGTGCGCAAACATTTATTGTGTTTGCTAGTGGTCTAGACAGGAGAGAAGCTGACTTGCACCAAGAAATATTGATGGTACAGTAGCTAATGTGTTGTTTTTTTTCTGATTAGATCCTTCAGGAGCTACCATGTTTCTCTGCTCTACGTCCATTGCTTTGTTCTCTACTTGTACCAAGATGTTCAGTTGATGGCGGTTCTTTGCCACCATGTCAATCAGTCTGTTTAAATGCAGAATACCACTGTCAGGACCAGATACATCAGCTGGGGTTACCCTGGTCTATTAACTGTGATCTCTACCCAACCCATCTTCAACAGCCAGATTGTGTCATTCCATAAGCGAAAAAAAGTGACTGTACTTAAATATCTCTGATCACTTCCAGTAATGCAAGAAGCTGATCACGTATCACTACATCTGTCTGACAACAACCTATATTCAAAAATAATAACCAACATGCTATTTGTTATTAAACAGCGCAACATATCCGAATGAATTGTTTTTGTCTCTTTAAAAGTCAACCTCACATACAATTTTTCTTTCCATCTTCCACACAAATTCATCTGTTGAAAACAAAAACATGGAGAAAGGAACAGCAGCAAATATATATATATATAGAAACGAGCGCAGATGACACCTTTTTTCCTGTTAAGTTTTATGCATGAACTGGGTTGTTACTCTTGGTTGTTGCAGCCGCTCCGGTGAGTATAGGCGCAATGCCATTTTTTCTGTATGTATGTATATTATGTTGTAACACCAGTTAGTCATTTTTGCTGCTGTTCCTTTTTCCATGTTTTTGCTTTCAATCCCAAATGGGAAGTGCTTGGTGTGTGTATAAATAAAACCCACCTTTTTTCTGCCTCTTCTTAGCTGAAAAGCAGCAAGAGGGCACGCAGCTGCTCAGAGGAGCAGCTTTTGGTTATTGGTTAGGGACTCACTCTACAAAGAGGTGCCTTGATGGGGCGAGTGAGCTTTACACTTCAAAGGCCATTTTAGCAAACTAAAACCTCTCGGGACAAATTACAATCCTAGCGTTAAAAAGTGGGCGCTAGGGAGGAAAAACTGCGCCCAAAGTTTGTTTTTACCCCTTGCGCCCGCGTTTTAACCCTGGATTAGAATGCAGTTGCAAAAAATACTGCCTGAATTGTTACCGCGCGGTAAAATCCGGGATGCTCGCGGCTGTCCATAGGACTCCATTGAGTTTCCCCCTGCCGGTCACATGACCAGCCGGATCTCGCCTCGCGAGATCCGGCCTGTCGGCCTAGTGATACGTAGGGAGAGACTGGGGGGACTTTTTCCCCCAGTCTTTCCCTGCTCCCGCCAGACAGAGGAGGCGGTTGGAGCCGCGATCCTCGCCGCGGGACAGAGGGGGAGTATGCGATTAATTTTTTAAATTTTTTTGGTTGTGTTAACGGATTCTGCAGAAGCGGAATCCGTTAACACCAAGTCATGGCTGTGGTTAACTTTTTGCTAACCACAGCCAGACGTTAATCAGCGCTAGTAGATTGTAATCCTAATGCTGATTAACACTTTGCACTTCCCATGTAAAGTATAGGGAGTGCAAAGTACAGTAACCTTGCGCTGAAAAGCACAAGGTACCAAATGCAAACGGTTACTTAACGTATATAGTCCCGATTTCAGTTATATGTGTCTAATTGTGTTTATATGAGGGATAAAACAGAAATCCTGAGCAATAAGGCTATTGTATGGTGATTGTGCACCACAATTATTTTTTGACCCATTGTTGGTCGGACAACTGAGCATAAGGTTGTGAATCTGGACCTAATTATAGTTGCAATCGTGTCTATATTCCACCGGCTCTTTTGATTATATAGCATTGGTGTAGCCGATATTCATTACCTTCAATACCCTCATACTGTCATCGTTCAATTGTTTTTAATTTTGTATCTGAGAGTGTTTTTTTTGTATAAAGTTACTTATGTAGCGCTCACCCCCGGAGGAGCCGCTGAATAAACCTCGGGATAGTCTCACCGCACTAGGAAATAACTATACACCAGCACTGTTGTGGATTTTTATATATTATATTCTTTACTGATCCCAATAATGCAGCATATAATACGCATATACGGTATTTCAGTAACAAGAATTTGTAACGCGGGAAAAACATGCGGCGGCAAAGAAACAGGTTACCCCCTCAGTTCTGGAGTGTAAGTCCCGTGAATAATAGCTCAAAAATATGTATGTGTTGTCTAGGGTACCCAGGTACTGTGTTCAACTGGCCAGTGAATGAAACAAAACAATCGTCGACTAGTCACCGTTGGGGCCCTGTGAATTTAAACAATATTGCAGCGTGCGTTTCTGTTTTTGAACTGTGGCCTGAAGGCCTCTCACCAATCCGATGAACGAAACTGTCCAGCACTCGATGCCTCGACCAAAAGATCTTCTCCGCTGTGTACTGGGACTCCATGCTACTGAATCTGCTCTCAGCTTGCTAAATCTCCGCAACTGGAACAACGATCCGCTGCCTGCACTCCCAATCGATCGGCGCGGCCTCCTAAAGCCAGAAAAAGCTTTTCCTCCAGACCTCTCAGCGCTGCGCAGGTAGGTCTCAACACGATTACTGTCCTGATCTCCAGCACCAGTAAGACAGCGTCTGTACTCCGGCCTGGTTGCGATCCCTGACAGCTCCAACGTGCATCCTCCACCTTTCACTGCTCTGCTCACTCTGCCCATGCCTTGCACGAGGCTGCTGATCTCTTTCCTCTTCTTCTACCACCTCCTTCCTGTCCTCACGCAAAGGATGATGGTAGATGTAGTTCGGTTTTGTCCAGCATAGTCCACAATGTCTCTGTCTCCCTCTGGTGGCAGCAATAGTTCAATGCACCAGAATACAGTGTTTTTAAAGCAGCGCTACACTTACTTTCCTGCCACTTCTCAGATAATCAGTCCCCAGTCTTTATGGCTGTTGACTGGTCAATCTTTTGCTTAATTTTTGTTTTCAATTATATGGGTTTAGTCCCAACATAGAAGTGATATCCCTGTGCACTAATTGGGATCGGTGATTGTTTCCGAGGTACTGGTGTCCCTCAGTTTTCCCTTGTTGGTAAAAGTTTTGCGGTAAGCACCGCAGCAAACGTTAATGCTCATGCAAGTGAGCGTTAAAGTTTGCGTGACGATTGTAATCTAGCCCCTCGTGTTTTGTTGCACATGGAAGTATATAGAAACGAGCGCAGATGACACCTTTTTTCCTGTTATGTTTTATGCATGAACTGGGTTGTTACTCTTGGTTGTTGCAGCCGCTCTGGTGAGTATAGGCTCGACACCATTTTTTCTGTATGTAGGTACACATATTACGTATACTAAATAACCAATGAGGGAATAAAGAGCAAAACCAATGTCCAGATACTAAAGCCAGGGTAAGTACACAGAGGTACACAGAATCAATATAAACCAAACAAGGACATGAGCAGAAATGAGAACTGAGAATACTTAGCCAGGGGTCAAACCAAAGGGTTATAGAATATACAGGAATACGTTGAGTGGTATACTGGAGACCATGATAGGGCCCAGAGTTCTGTCAGCTGCTTTCAATTAAAGGCCTCCTATGGCCAGGTGCAGAAGGCACAGAGGATATGTGTCCTGCATCTACAGGGGGCCTCATAGCAGGGGCTCCCACTCCCCACAGCTTCTGCCACAGATCTTTTCTCATTAAAGGTAAGTCATCTCCTCCTGTTCAGTGTCGTGACAAGAAGAGACTGCTTCTCCGATTACCACTGCTATCCTCTCCAAGGGTGCCATCCGAGGAGGAAAAATAACTCCCAGGGGGCAGTTGCTGCAGTGCTTCAATGAAGCAGCCTACCATGCAGTCAACAAGAACCAGACTCCTTTACCTTGTAAGGTCACTGTTGTGATTGCAGTCTGCTGGGGGATAATCAGCTCCAGGCTCCAGAGTCATCAGCTAGGCCAGCTCTGCAATATTGGGAGTCATTGTGAGAGAAGGAATAACCCAAAAACATGCTTTAACCCCCCTGACGGTTTTCCAGAGTGTGGCTCGGGGTTAACTTTCAGTGCTGAAAGCGGTAACCCCGAGCCACACTCGGGCTGCATAAATTACCTGTTCCTGCGATCCCTCGCTGACCACTGCAGTCTCCTCTGGTGATCGCGACCTCATACTTCCTGATTCCCCTCTCATGAGGGTTGCAATCACTGGAGGAGACTGCGGGAGACAGCGAGGGAGCGTAGGGACAGGTGATGTATCCAGCGGCATCCCGAGTGTTGCTCAGAGTTACCGCTTTCAGCATAGGAATTTAACCCCGAGCCACACTCGGGAATACTGCTAGGGGGCCAAAAAAATGGAATGATTCTGACATCTAAAATGCCAGGGAGGTTAAATCAGTTAAAAAGAATCAGATGTCCTGCATCACACATCTGTCCACCTCAAAAAGTTGCTCCGCTCCTTGTCCTCATTTTTCATTCCATTTCACTCACTGCCAGATGATTTTCAGTTCCATGTATTTCACGTCCTATCTTTGCCAACATGTCCAATTACTCCTCACCCAATGTATCACTCTGATGCACCCCTGCACTGTTTCTCATTACTCTAGTCTTTGCTGCCCACTTTTTTCTCTCCATACACTGCCTTCTTTCACGTTTCACTCATTCCACTTCCCAATTGACACACTAACTGAATGAGTATGCTGGGTTGTGTATTCGAGAATACATGGCTGTAATCTGTTTTTATCTCGTTGAGACAACAGAGTTGTTGCACAAAACTCTGAGAAACCATGCAATCGGTAAACACTCCTTAGGTTTCTGGGGGTGGAAACTAGTCGCGTGTAGCAATGTATTTCGGTCTGTAGGTTTCTGAAATAAACTATGATCAAAACAATGACTATTAATGGGAAATGGAAAGATCTAAAAAGTCCACAGACTCATAACTCCATTTTCAAGAGAGTCGTACCGAAGTTGGTAAAGAATTCAAATGAGACTAACAGGGTTATTCAAAGAGAATCGAAAAGTCAACGCATGTTTGGTGACTTTTCGTTCTCTTCAATTCGACCCGATTCAGCAATCTCATTTCGGCGACCCTGCGGTGTATTCAGCAAGCACCACAGGGCCGTCGAAGCGCAGGGAAAAGCTGCCGCAAACCCGATGAAAAGTCACCGCAAAAACCTGGCGAATGCACGCCGAAAGCCGCAAAAACATCTGGATTGACCCGCCGAAGACGCCAGAAAAACCCGAGCAGGAGCCGATAACACGCAGCACAGCCTCCGGAAAAAGCCGACACCGCAGACGAGTGAAGTGAATAAATTAGCAAAACAGTTTGCTTGAATGTTTCAAAAGTGAAACGCTGTTTGCAAAGAAACTACTGAGCGAAAATGTCTGAAATTTACCCATGAGGTCCAAGGAATGATAATAGAAAGGGCTGTTACAGGAAAAATAAGTAAACTTAAATTTTTTTTAAAACAAATCTGACTTTTTCAGAAAAAACCCAGAAAAATGCTTAAAATATCCAAAAAAAGCTATAAATAAAGAGACTCTTTACTGCAGAATTTTATAATGAATGGTTTATTAGATATTGAATTAAAACGGGAATATTTTTAACATTGAAGCCTATGGGATTCTCCTGAATAAACCTGTCGAATGAAACCACCGAATGGCAGGGCATTTCGGGAACCTTTCACTGCTGGTTTGTGTTCTCTGAATAGCCGAAGCAGTGCTTTTTATGGGGATTTCACTGCCCTTGAAAAGGCACCGAACGTGCAGGCAATTCGCCAGGATTTGGCGTATTGCCTGCTCTCTGGATAGCCGAATGGCCAAGAAAGGTAACCGAACGCTGATTTTCAGAGCTCGGTTACCTTTCTCCAGCCATTCGGATCTCTTTGAATAACACTGATAATGTCTTGTAATCTAGTTGGAGTGCCCCTCCAAACCAGGAGCAAATCATCAATGTACCGCATATATAATAACAAATCTGTACCAAATGCAGGCAATATATTTTGAGTTTCGTAGACGTACATAAATCATTTGCATATATGGGAGCCATTGCTGCTCCCATGGAAGTCCCAATGCACTGCAAAAAATAATTATTCTCAAATCTGAAGTGATTCATAATTAAGGCAACTTCCAACATGGAAGAAGGTAGAGGGTGATCCTACAATGAATTAAAATCACTTAGAGGTGCATGTTAAATGAACAAATAGTATTTGAATCAATTCACGCACATCAAAAAAAGAAGATCGTTATCACCGTTCCATGGATGCCTGGGACCTGAGGTATGATTTTCTCCAAAGCCGGTGCACTTCAGGAACAATCAGCCAAGACCAAAGTTTCTCCAGTCAAAGGATTTTATTAATAAAAATAAAAATAAGACTGCTCACGCTCGACGTGTTTCGTCAAAAGACTTCATCAGGTGCAATATTTGCAGTCATAAGTACATGGTTAAAAAATAAAAGTGTATAGAAATCGATTCTGAACATCGCCATTTTATAATCACATTCATTAACATAATTGGTCAATTAAACCCCAAACAGCCCTCCCTTATTCATCACAATCACATCAGCCTCATTCCCATGGTGTCTTCTCCTTCCACCGAAAACATTGTGCCCAGAATCCCACTTCCTCCATGGTGTCTGCCCGCCTATTTCCTTGATGACGTATTTCTCATGCGACGCCTTTAATTTAACCAACGCATCCATGTCACGGCATTTTTCTCTAGTAAAAGAATTCCTCCCCATCTTTCCAAACAACTAAAACATCATCAATGTACCGACGCCAGAGCACCAGGCTCGCTTCCCGATACTGGGATCCCCAAATATATTGGTTCTCCCAGTAACTCATGTAGATGTTCGCATAGCTGGGGGCGAACCTGGTGCCCATGGCCGTAACATTGGTCTGCAAAAAATAATCTTTATCAAACAGAAAAAATTATGCTTTAAAATAAAGAAAATTGAGTCAAGTAAAAATGATTTCATTTCTTCTCCCAGATTTAAATCTATAGATTGTTTGGAAAGGTGGAGAGGAATTCTTTTTTTCTTCTTTTTTACCATATTTAAATGAAAATGATTTTGGACTTAAGTTCACTCCGGTGTTTAACAACAAGACCATTGATTTTTTGGATCTCACTCTTGAGATTAATGAAGATCGGAAGGTCAAGAGCAAATGCTTTTTCAAGCCAACCGATGGGAATGGATTTGTTCA
Source organism: Leptobrachium leishanense (assembly GCA_009667805.1). Taxonomy (NCBI): domain Eukaryota; kingdom Metazoa; phylum Chordata; class Amphibia; order Anura; family Megophryidae; genus Leptobrachium; species Leptobrachium leishanense. Next base: position 66,122,966 of record CM019073.1, on the reverse strand, counting down.
TTGGAGAAGTTGTCATCATCGGCCTTGGCTTAGAGGAATTCCTAAAAGCCAAGCAATTAGAGTGAGACGTAACTGTACTAAAATAGAGGATTTCAGTGACCAAATGGGAATAATTAAGAATAAGTTATTGGCCAAGAAATATGAAGAAGATAACATAGATAGTGTTATCGATCAAGTTATGGATATGGATAGACAGTCTTTATTAAGACCAAGAGAAAGAAATAAAGTGGAAGCTAGTAATGCACAATGTGCTTTTATCACTGAATATAATCGCGATTTTTTAGAAGTAAAGAAAGTTCTGAATAGGCATTGGAATGTTTTATTAGCAGACCCTATATTAAAGAACGTTATACCAGAGAGGCCGCAAATGATATATACGAAAACAAGGTCCCTTAAAAATTCATTGGCCCCTAGTGCTACACATCTGATAGAACGCAGAAATTTGATAACAACTAAATGTTTTAAAATTTGCTCAAAATGTAAGGCATGTAGGGAAATGAAGGGAGATCAGAAAAAGAAGTTTAGAAGCACAGCAACAAACAAAGAATATGAGATAAATTCATTTATAGATTGTGAGACTGAGTATGTAATTTACATGCTGACTTGCCCGTGTGGCAAGCAATATGTGGGGTGAACCATAAGAAAATTAAAAACACGTGTGCTAGAACATTATGATAATATTAAGAATAAAAAAAGAATCATTCGGTACCTGTACACTGCAATAGCTGTCCACATTTTAAATTTAGAGACCTAAAATTTATGGGACTAGACAAAAATTGAACCACATTGGAGAGGAGGGGATAGAAGCAAAAGGTTGGCTCAAAGAGAATCTTATTGGGTCCATACACTTAGGTGTATGGCTCCTGAAGGGTTAAATGAGGATATGGATATTTGCTGTTTTATATGAATAATTAATTGACCCTGTTATATGTTTGCTGGTTCTTACACAAAAAAATAAAATAAAATAACACAAAAGAAAAGAATAAAATAAAAAAATATATTTTTAATACTTCTGTGCCTGATCAATGTTTAAATGTCAAAAGAGTTATTATTAACATAAAACCCGTATATCGGGGAAATATATGTTTTTGTTTTTATTAGGAGATTTTAGAATTAAAATGGAATAAAAGATGACTATTCAGTCTTCCCAGTCTGGTATGAAAACATGGACACCTGTGCAAGCGCAAGAAGAATACGGAGAAAACACACGCCGGGTATTCTAGAGAAAAATGCCGTGACATGGATGCGCTGTTAAATTAAAGGCGTCGCATGAGAAATACGTCATCAAGGAAATAGGCGGGCAGACACCATGGAGGAAGTGGGATTCTGGGCGCCATGTTTTCGGTGGAGGGAGAAGACACCATGGGAACGAGGCTGATGTGATTGTGATGAATAAGGGAGGGCTGTTTGGGGTTTAATTGACCAATTATGTTAATGAATGTGGTTATAAAATGGCGATGTTCAGAATTGATTTCTATACACTTTTATTTTTTAACCATGTACTTATGACTGCACATATTGCTCCTGATGAAGTCTTTTGACGAAACGCGTTGAGCGTGAGCAGTCTTATCTTTATTTTTATTTGTATTAATAAAATCCTTTGACTGGAGAAACTTTGGTCTTGGCTGATTGTTCCTGAAGTGCAACGGCTGTGGAGGAAATCATACCCCAGGTCCCAGGCATCCATGGAACGGTGATAACAATCTTGTTTTTTGATGTGCGTGAATTGATTGAAATACTATTTGTTCATTTAACATGCACCTCTAAGTGATTTTAATTCGTTGTAGGATCACCCTCTACCTTCTTCTTATGGTATACTACTTTACGGGTTACCGGGAGCCTGCAGAGGGAAGATCCTATCTTCATTAATAAGTTAAGTGATTCAGTGTGTGTTTTTTTCTTTGCAAACTTCCAACATGGATACTATAAATTCAAATGGGTACAAAATCGAATTGCCCACATTAAGGAGCACAGTGCGCATCGTCTCAATCCCAGCTTCAAAAGGAATAATTGTGTATATACTATTAACATCAATAGTATTTACCATAGAGTAAACTGGTAAAAAGTCCATTGATTTTAAACGTGTGATAACTTCTTGGTAACTCGTGTGATAACTTCTTGGTATCTCTGACACATGTACAAATCCAGTACTGGGGCTTTAAAAATATGATCTAACCATATGCCAATAGGTTGTAACCACCTATCTATAGCCTAAACTATAGGTCTACCGGGGGCGGGGGGGGGGGTGAAGAGCATTTTTGTGTATTTTTGGCAGGGTATATAATACAGGACATCTAGAATGAACGACATACAGAAAATCAAATAACTGCTGTGAGATGATATTGGCTTCAAATGCCTGTCACAATAAATGAAAGATACTTATCCCAAACTTTGGTCCAGGGTCATTAGTCAGTTTAGAATAGGTATGAGAGTATCTCTGACACATGTACAAATCCAGTACTGGGGCTTTAAAAATATGATCTAACCATATGCCAATAGGTTGTAACCACCTAACTATAGCCTAAACTATAGGTCTACCGGGGGCGGGGGGGGGGGGGAAGAGCATTTTTGTGTATTTTTGGCAGGGTATATAATACAGGACATCTAGAATGAACGACATACAGAAAATCAAATAACTGCTGTGAGATGAGATTGGCTTCAAATGCCTGTCACAATAAATGAAAGATACTTATCCCAAACTTTGGTCCAGGGTCATTAGTCAGTTTAGAATAGGTATGAGAGTCACTCAGCCGAAGATATATATCATTCCTGTAGTCAGCATAACTCATAATAACAATAGCCCCGCCCTTATTTGCTGGACGGATCGTAATAGAATAACCACTTGCAGAATCTGTATAGCCAAATCTTCAACCCTGGAAATATTGGCACAAGCCTTCCTCTTTTTGTGAATATTTGCCTCTGTGTCATATTTAAGGCATTGTAGAATGCCTTATTCTGCATTTTTACTCATGTTAGGTTGCTCCATTATGCTCCAATATGGATGTCCATAATTTGGTCCCACCCAGATTAAATGCAAAGGGGGTATCGTTTTGTGAATATATGCCTAGCTCCTAGCTGATGAAGGTCCAATAAACCCAAAACAGCACTGTCCTAGGAGTGGCTTTGACCAGTTGCATAAACTTGATCTCTGCTAAAAAAAACCACATCTAGTATGACATGACATGATTTAAGGGTTCTGTGTAAAAACAGACCTAGGATGCAAAAAAGTGAGACAGATGTCATTTACATTAGACATGTGCATAGCACAAAATTTTGTTTTGAACGAATGGATTAGTTCTAAAACGCAATTTATTTAGTTGCTAAAGAAATTCATTTTCAGTTCTTTAGTATGAAAAAGAATTTCATTCATCCGAAAACCAGCGGATACAATTAATATCATAGTGGTGGCTCCTCAGAGGACTGTGATCAGCTGCTTGTTACAGCATCTCCCACTCTCAGCACAATGTGTCTGGCAAAGCTGTTACAGTAACTGACTGCTGCTCATCACAGCGCTCAGAGTTTCAGCAAAACTAGTAAATAATATTTTTATATAAGAGGTTATAACAATATTATATCCTTGTTTTACTGAAACTCTGAGCGCTGTGATGAGCAGCAGTCAGTTACTATAACAGCTGAGCCTGATACATTGTACTGAGAGATAATGTAACAAGCAGCCGATCTCAGAGCTCACAGCCACTGGATTTAAAGGGCTAAAAAAAAAATGCTCCTCTATATAATGTATAGAACATCCTCCTGCATTTTTAATACCCCTCTCTTTATAAGGTATATAACATCCACCTGTATTAATACCCCTCTGTGTTTAATGTATAGAACATCCTCCTGAATTAATTAATGTCCCTCTCTGTATAGAACATCCTCCTCAATTTATACCCCTCTCTGTATATATTAATGCGCCCCTCATTGCTGGTCTTCTTCACTTCAATGTAATATTACAAAAAGAACTGAAACTAAAATGTAATGCATTTTCATTTTGTTTCTTTTGTTTTTTGGACCAGGCAGTTTCTTATCTCTTGAGTCATACGAAAACTAAATTATCCCAAAATTCGGATGAAATCATTTTAGTACTAAAACGAATGCACATGTCTAATTTGCATGTCCTACCCAGAGTTCCTTGCTGCATATTTATTTATTTACAAGGTGGAAAGCCTGCCCAGAGGGCAGTCTATTGTGGATATACTGCCCCAACTCATGGATATATGGCCCAGCTCGTGGATACTGCCCCAGCTCATGGATACTGCCCCCAGCTCATGGATATTGCCCCCCCCAGCTCATGGATACTGCCCCCAGCTCATGGATACTGCCCCCCAGCTCGTGGATATTGGCTCCCCAGCTCATGGATACTGCCCCCAGCTCGTGGATATTGGCCCCCAGCTCGTGGATATTGGCCCCCAGCTCAGACATGGGGCGGCTGTTCGAATGCTCTATTGGCATTCGAACAGCCGCCCCATACTTACCTTTCCGAGCGGCGCCGGGGAAGAGAAAGTTTCCCGCTTCCGCTCGTTGAAGGACCCAAGCCGCGGTCACGTGACTGGGGCTTGGGTCCTTCAAAGAGCGGAAGTGGGGAAACTTTCACTTCCCTGGCACCGCTCGGAGGTTGGATGCGCTCGGCAGCCGGTAGAGGCTGCGCTAGCAGCCTCTACCCAGCTGCCGCGCGCATCCAACCCCCGAGTGGCGGAGGGACCTTTCCCTTCGCTGCTCGGGGGTTGGATGCGCGCGGCAGCTGGGTAGAGGCTGCGAGCGCAGCCTCTACCCGGCTGCTGTGTGCATCTTGTAACCGCCGCGGTGAGCCGGCAGCCGGCTCGTCCCGCGGCGGTTGCATGCGCGCGCAACCAACCGCCGCTGGTTGCGCGCGCATGCGCAGAGTAAGGCTTGGCGACGGACACGCCAAGCCTTACTCAATTATAGTATAGATAAATGATTTTACAAGTAAGGATACATTGAGATTTCTCTCGTTTTCAAGTATGTCCTGGGTTCAAGAACATTGAAGTGTTACAGTTACAGAAATACAAAGTAATACATATGGGCTGGGAATGTAGGACAGGAGCTCTGGGATGTAGTTGTTTGAATTGCTGTGGTGTGCAAAAGGCTTCTGCAATAATAAACATAACTAATTATAGCGTGGAGGCTTTTTATCTCACTTTTTGTCCTCCACGACAACCCTTGTAAGTACTATATATATATACTGTATATATATGGATCTGTGAATGAATCAAAAATATATAAAAATGTATTATGTTATACAGGATCTGTTGCAATATTGTTTGATTATGATATATATACATTAATGTCTAAACCGCTGGCAAAAAAGTGAATACACCCCTAAGAGACAAAAATGAACAAATTGGGCCCAATGAGCCATTTCCCCTCCTGTGTGTCATGTGACTCGTTAGTGTTACAAGGTCTCAGGTGTGAATGGGAAGCAGGTGTATTAAATTTGGTGCTTTCGCTCCCAATCTGGTCATTGGAAGTTCATCATGGCACCTCATGGCGAAAAACTCTGAGGTTCTGAAAAAAAGATTTGTTGCTCTACATAAAGATTGCCAAGACCCTGAAACTGAGCTGCAGCAAGGTGGCCAAAACCATACAGCGGTTTAACAGGACATGTTCCACTCAGAACAGGCCTCGCCGTGGTCGACCAAAGAAGTTGAGTGCATGTGCTCAGCATCATATCCAGAGGTTGTCTTTGGAAATCTGGCTGCTTAGTACCTTGAAGAAACACCAGGCAAGCTGTTCGTAAGTTCAAGCAGAGAACTGGTTGTAGCGCAAGAACAAACACCAGGTAAACTGTATGTAAGTTCAAACAGGAGATCTGGTCTAATGAGCACAGAAACGCAGGTATTTATGAGAGACACATTCAAGCTTCCCGCCCACCCTAACAGTTCCCATTGGCTGATTCCAAGTCCAGGCTGGCTCCAATTAGGTCCACTTCAGGCTTCACTTAGGTCCACTCAGTTTATGTAGATGTCTCGGAACAGGCTGCATATCAGATTGACCAAAAATATACATAAATTAACAGTGACCACACACAGTAATTATATTGTAACAGGAATCAGATATGTGATAGTGTTTGCCTGAGACAAGGATGGGCTGGCAGGTTAATACTTAGCAATATAGCACGATACACATTGACCAGACAATAGACAGACTATTGCATTCTTGCATAATCACAGATTACCCAAACATTCTGCACAAAAGAGAGGCTTGCACCCAGTGGCATGCAGAGGGCTTGATTCCTGGGGCCAACCCTTTGATTGCATGCCCCCCCAATCAACCTGGAAAGGCTGGCACACTGGTATAATGCATGGCAGACTGGCATGGCTGGCACACACTGGTATTATGCATGGCAGACTGGAAAGGCTGGCACATTTGTATAATGCAGGCAGACTGGTCTGTCCCTTGGTATGTGTGTCTGTCCCCCAGTAGCACTGACCCTGGTGTGTGTCAGTCAGTAGGTACTGCTGGAGGAGTTTGTTCATGCCATATCAGGAACATGAACATGACAGCCCAGCCTCCCCTCCTGCACTGCTGGACACATCAAGCCCTCGGTACAGTTTAAACGTAAGTTATTTGGTGAGCATGCTCCGTTGTCTCCTCTAGCTAACACCCGGCCTGCCCGAGTCTGATCACGAGTAAACCTGTGCCATGGTGTAATCAGACTCGGTCAGGCCGTGTGTTAGCGTGGGGGAGGGGGCACACAGAGCTAGAGGAGACACAGGAGCAGGCTCACCAAATAACTTACGTTTAAACTGTACCGAGGGCTTGATGTGTCCAGCAGTGCAGGAGGGGAGGCTGCTCTGTCTCTGTAAAATCCCAGGAGGGAGACCTGTAACCCACTGGTTAACACTGCTCTCCAGCCAGGCCTGGAAACCCAGAGAGCATCCATAGCAACGCCCCGGGAAGTTCCTCCAGCAGCACCTACTGACTGACAAACACCAGGGTCAGAGCTACTGGGGGACAGAAACAGTATGCATGGCAGTTCAGGGGGTACAGTGTGCAGGTCCCTGACACGCTAAACGCCACCTGGCCTGGCACAGGAGCCCAGCATCCTTTCTGTCTGCCCAAACAAATATGAGCCTGGTGCAGGGAGAGGTGCTTGAGCAGACAGGAAGGATGCTGGGCTTCTGTGCCAGGCCAGGTGGCATTTAGCGTGTCAGGGACCTGTACACTGTACCCTCTGAACTGCCAGGCACAATGTGGAGGGGGCACTGCCACTAATGGGGGCACAGGCACTCCACACAAGGACCTACCCCAAATCACTCTCTCCTCTTCTTCCGGTGGCTCCTGCTTCTTCCCGCTCGGCAGCCCGACAGGAAGACCATGTGACGTGACATCACATGCGCAGGCCCCAAACACGCGCGCTGAGTCAAGTAGTAGTCAGGAGTCCTCTGTCCTGCTCCTCCCATACAGAAATCCGTGCGGCCGCAGCAGTGAGGTCCGCCATTTAAGCATTTGGTTACGCGTACCCCCTGGGGTGCTCGTACGTACCCCTGGGGGTACGCGTACCACAGTTTGGGAACCGCTGGAGTAGAGGACCGCGGTGCCGGGGGAACGCAGGAAATGTAAGTATTGGGAACCCAATACACTACCTGACACACATTGGCGGCTTGGATGCCCCCCCTGAGGTGGATGCCTGGGGCCACTGCAATGCCGCCCCCTCTCTGCATGCCACTGCTTGCACCCTAAGTTCAAACACATCTCCATGTCAGTGCACCCCAAGTCCAAATGACTCATGTCACAGGGACAGAGTCTGTTTTATGGGTAAGTGGGCTATAAGCATGGAAGGGGCCAGGGAGGTAACGGTTTGCAATCCATAAGTTCACAGAGTAAAATAAAGGGGACAAAAGTCAGTTTCTGGCTCCAAACAGGGGAGCACCATGTCAGGTCCATGACATCCTTCTTGCTTCGTAGTTAATGCCTTCTTGTCTTGCTTTTTGGTTAATTTCTTCTTGCCTCGCCTCCTTGGATAACTTCTTTCTGTCTAGCCTCTGTGTAGTAAGCTCCCTTCAGTCTAGTGATTCCTTGTTAGCCGTGTTCAGCATTCTCTCATATTCTGCTTTGTCTATTTTGTTTGTTACCCTTGTGTCTCTTAATAAATTTTCATTTGCCCTGGAATCTACCTGGCCTCCTCAATATCACTGCACACTAGACTCGCTCCTGCTCGCATCCTCAAGCCGAGCCTGACAGTGGTGTGTGTATGCCTGCATATGCTGAGTGTTCGGTGTGTGTACCTGCATGCGGGGAGTATACCTGTGTTTGTTGAGCATTTAATGAGTGTGTACCTGTATGTGTTGTGTATGTAGAGTGTGGTAAGCATGGTCCTGTGCAGATGTATGTATACTATGGTGTGTACTCCATCTACACGTATATCATCACTCCTATCACACGTGCATAAAAACTCTTTCCATTCTCACACAACCAAACGCTCAATCCTACTTTACTTGGCCAACCATACATTCAAACACTCTACCCTATAAATCAGCCAACTCTACCTACATACACACTTCTACCTTCCACAGAAAACAACAATGCTCCTTCCTGTTACATTCAGCCACATTTACTCATATGCATTACAGACAACTTCACATACATCTACATTCCTTTCCATATACGTGTTATTCGTATATATGTATGCTGATCGAAGAATTACTTTTTTATTAAATTAATATTAACCTTTTTTTTAAAAAAAATACAACCCCACACAAAACAAAACATGGCATAATTACTGTTTAAAATTTTGATTTGGGGCAGACTACAATTTTTTTAAAAAAAAACTGAAACAGTTGCTGTCAACTCTCAAGATGAGATCCAAAGAGCTGTCACTATTAGGCTTGTGCACCGATTTTGTTTTCGGTTCAATTCGGTTCGATTTGTTCGGATGTTTAAAATTTTCGATTCGGCTCGTTTCGACCGATTTCTGTTTCGATTCGGTTCGGCTCGTTTTTCATGTACATTTTTTTTTCGGAATATCGACCATTTTTCGTGTTTTCGGGTCACTTTGCTCGTTTTTTGTATCGACTTTCGGAAATTTCGGAATTATTTTTTTTTCGGAACGTCTGTTCTCCTCGTTTCAAAGTGTCTACGATAATTCTGGCGATTCTATCATGGTTTTTTTTATTAAATAAAGATCCTTTTTTTCTTATGAATAATTGAATATACATTTCACAACTTTATTTAATCATATTAAAATGGTATGAAAGCCAAGGAACAAAAAAAATGAACAAAACGATTTAAAAAAAGTTAAACTGACCCGAATGCCACAAGAAACAAGTGATACGCATTTACAAATACAAAATTTACAGAATCAGCGATTTAACCGATAATAGTTAAATATACGATTTCCAGAATTACCGAAATGGAACCGAAATCACGAATGGAACCGAAATCATGAATAGAGCAAAAATAAATTTCGATTTGACACATTCCAAGTCCATTCGAAAAATCCGATAATTTTTCGTTTCGGCTTGGAAAACTTTTCGGATCTATCGGTTTTCGGGTCCGACCCGATTCGGAAATTCGGCCGAATCCGAAGACACGAATCGGTAAATTTCGTGAAAATTCCGAAACCCGAAACGCACATCCCTAGTCACTATCAGTGAAGTGTAACCGGCCTACACCCTCGCTGCCCGTTCGTATGGACTCTGCATTGTGTTTTGTTTGATGTTGAGCATCAAAGATGAGACCGGAAACTGGATTGCTGGGAACATGCGATTTTAATCTGAATAAAAACATATATAAAACACGGCAATGAGAATATCCTCTGTGACATCCACCTCAAGCAGCTCCCTCGTGATCTGCGATGCTGACATGGGCGTCCACAGCATAGGGCAAGGGGGGGCACTCGCCCCCCCCCTGGATCAACAGGCTTAAATTATAATTTATTCACTTCACGCTGCAGTCCCTGGGCTCTCCACTAGGCTGCACCAGTGTCACATCCCCACTCCACCTCCAATCCACCACGTGCTCTCCCTCACTTTGCATGCTGGGAGAGGCAGGGCTGAGATGCAGCTGCTACTATGGGCCACAGGAAAAAAGGTAATGATTGTCAAATAAATACTTTTTTACTAAGCTTGATGCCAGTGTCTTTATTTATGAGAGTTTACAGAGTTTACAATCTAAGTAGAGGGGACCCTGCTAAGAGGAGAAAGATTGTAAACTCTGGAGCAGGATCCTTTCTCCTTAGATTGTAGGCCCTGGAGCAGGATCCCCTCTTAGGACCCTGCTCCAGAGCTTACAATCTAAGAGGAGAGGGGACCCTGCTCCAGAGCTTACAATCTAAGAGAGAGGGGACCCTGCCCCAGAGCTTACAATCTAAGAGGAGAGGGGACCCTGCTCCAGAGCTTACAATCTAAGAGGAGAGGGGACCCTGCTCCAGAGCTTACAATCTAAGAGGAGAGGGGACCCTGCCCCAGAGCTTACAATCTAAGAGGAGAGGGGACCCTGCTCCAGAGCTTACAATCTAAGAGGAGAGGGGACCCTGCTCCAGAGCTTACAATCTAAGAGGAGAGGGGACCCTGCTCCAGAGCTTACAATCTAAGAGGAGAGGGGACCCTGCCCCAGAGCTTACAATCTAACAGGGGAGGGGACCCTGCTCAAGAGTTTACAATGTAAGAGGAGAGAGGACCCTGCTCCAGAGCTTACAATCTAAGAGGAGAGGGGACCCTGCCCCAGAGCTTACAATCTAACAGGGGAGGGGACCCTGCTCAAGAGTTTACAATGTAAGAGGAGAGAGGACCCTGCTCCAGAGCTTACAATCTAAGAGGAGAGGGGACCCTGCCCCAGAGTTTACAATCTAAGAGGAGAGGGGACCCTGCTCCAGAGCTTACAATCTAAGAGGAGAGGGGACCCTGCCCCAGAGCTTACAATCTAACAGGGGAGGGGACCCTGCTCAAGAGTTTACAATGTAAGAGGAGAGAGGACCCTGCTCCAGAGCTTACAATCTAAGAGGAGAGGGGACCCTGCCCCAGAGCTTACAATCTAAGAGGAGAGGGGACCCTGCCCCAGAACTTACAATCTAAGAGGAGAGGGGACCCTGCCCCAGAGTTTACAATCTAAGAGGAGAGGGGACCCTGCCCCAGAGCTTACAATCTATGAGGAGAGGGGACTCTGCTCCAGAGTTTACAATCGAAGAGAGGGGACCCTGCTCCAGAGTTTACAATCTAAGAGGAGAGGGGACCCTGCTCCAGAGCTTACAATCTAAGAGGAGAGGGGACCCTGCCCCAGAGCTTACAATCTAAGAGAAAGGACACTGCTCCAGAGCTTACAATATTTCTCTTAGATTGTAAACTCTGGGGCAGGGTCCCCTCTCCTCTTAGATTGTAAACTCTGGAGCAGGGTCCCCTCTCTTAGATTGTAAACTCTGGAGCAGAGTCCCCTCTCCTCTTAGATTGTAAGCTCTTGAGCAGGGTCCCCTCTCCTCTTAGATTGTAAACTCTGGAGCAGGGTCCCCTCTCCTCTTAGATTGTAAGCTCTTGAGCAGGGTCCCCTCTCCTCTTAGATTGTAAACTCTGGAGCAGGGTCCCCTCTCCTCTTAGATTGTAAGCTCTTGAGCAGGGTCCCCTCTCCTCTTAGATTGTAAACTCTGGAGCAGGGTCCCCTCTCCTCTTAGATTGTAAGCTCTGGAGCAGGGTCCCCTCTCTCTTAGATTGTAAACTCTGGAGCAGGGTCCCCTCTCCTCTTAGATTGTAAGCTCTGGAGCAGTGTCCTAAGAGGAGAGGGGACCCTGCTCCAGAGTTTACAATCTAAGCGAGGCTTGAGGAGAGGATGTGTGTGTGTGCAGGGAAGGTGAGTGTGTATATGTATATATATATATATATATAATTAGTATGTGTGTGTGTGGGAAAGGGGGCTGGTGTGTGTGTATGTATATATATTTATATTTGGAGTGGGGAGCCTGGTGTGTGTCATGGTTTGTGTATACAGAGATGGCCTTAAAAACCACTTCCCTTAGTGCCTTGATCCTGGGTGTGTGACTAGTTCGGTGCATTGAATGGCATTAACAGACTAGAAAATGCAACGCTCTGATCAGACGCTTACACCTTTTAGGCTAGGGTCAGACGAGCGTGATTTCTACGGACTGTACGTCCGTGCAGTACGGACATCGTCAGTACGGAAGACACAGTAGTGGTCACACAGTCCGCTTTTTTCACTGAAGTTATTTTTTGACGGATGTAGGAGGGAAAAATAAATTACAATGAAAAAACATTCTGTCCGTCAAAAATGCTGGACGTATAAATGCAGTCCGTCTGACCATGCTCCATCACTCACACACAAAGCTATGCGGACGTTGTGGACGTGGCGCACTCTGCACGTCCGTTCTAGCAGTATTACGTTCTTGCCTAACCTGCGTCCGTTTGCAGCGTCCGTCAGCCCCCGCACTTCTGTGCGGACGTACTTCGTGTGTGGGGCTCCATTTAACACAATTGTATGCTATCACGGACGTACTTATGTGCGGCAACACGGACGTTAACACTGCGTTCGTCTGACCCCAGCCTTATTCTTCTATTAGACTTGCTTCATGTTTCGCAGCCTTTGTATTAATACGCTTTATTTTATGACTGTCCCCTTCATGACATTGTCAAAACGGCAGAATATGGATGCCATTAAAATTTTGCCCCCCCCCCTGGAAAAATTTCTGCGGACGCCCATGTGTGTGGGGCTCCATTTAACACAATTGTATGCTATCACGGACGTACTTATGTGCGGCAACACGGACGTTAACACTGCGTTCGTCTGACCCCAGCCTTATTCTTCTATTAGACTTGCTTCATGTTTCGCAGCCTTTGTATTAATACGCTTTATTTTATGACTGTCCCCTTCATGACATTGTCAAAACGGCAGAATATGGATGCCATTAAAATTTTGCCCCCCCCCCTGGAAAAATTTCTGCGGACGCCCATGGATGCTGAGTAATATAATCACATTGCAATACAATAAATATATACATATATACAAAAAGAAAATACATAAATTCAAAAGGAAAATACAAATAAAACATAAAAATGGGAATAAAACAAATCATACCTGAATAAAAACATATAGAACACGGCAATGAAAATATCCTCTGTGACATCCACCTACATAGACCAAGCATAGGATTAGCACAGATTTATCACTTGTTGTGCTGATATTTTTTTACACTCAAAGTCCTGTGCTAAACAATAGAGCTATTTTACTCTGCACACATGAACCTCCTAGAGGAACTAACATAACAACTAAACATATATAAGGGTTAAATCTAAACACAGAAACCGTTTTGGGAGAACTTTTGCATGGGTTTACAACTCTAAGGGATGAGAATCTAAGAACTTCACATAACACCTCCTACCTCAAGCAGCTTCCTCGTGATCTGAAGGAAAAGCCCGGACTCACAGGGGATGAGGTCATGCCTCATTAGTATATAAGCATTAACTCCTAAACGGCTGCACAAAATTAAAACAAAAACAAACCAAAAGCTTCCTTAGGGTGAGACATTCACAATACTACAGGAGTTTCTCTAAAATGGGGGATATTAGGGGAATTAACACATACTGTGCTCTTAAAGAGACACACACATATTTACATCGGTTACATTCACCCCTCTTGAATTTCGCTAATATCCTGACCATTTAACACACAATGGCCCTACTGAACCAGATTTAAATGAATCGTATTCGCCGTTCAACACAAAGTCACCTACTTTATAGGTTAAGGAACACCTAAGGTTGATCAAGTCCTAGATATCCTTAGAACAACATGCTGCCTTGTACATCATACAATGGTCTGGTACAGAATACTTTGCATGAAATTCACAAATTTCTTATATATCATACCAAAGAAAGGGTATATTAGAAATTAAGGAAACATTTAAAATAACGAACGGATTGATCCTGACCTTTTTATTAGGGATAGGCCCACTCTCTGAATGTTTATTGACTTCTGAGTCAAAGATTCAATTAAACGACTGACCTTCTTTACTACCCTCCCTGTACGGGTTTTAACACTGTGTGTGTCAGTAGGAGTTGGTACTTGTGTGTCAGGATTACTAGTCACGTGAGAGTCTTTCACGATTTCTGGTTGCGCACTAGAGTCATTGACAGGAGGTTCAGCCTCTGCACTAGGTATTTGACCAGAACGAACTTCAATGTTCTCAATCTCATTCTCTTCAGGACTCTGTTCATAATCAGTTCTTTCACTATCCATTGAGTGATCAGATTCTGAAACATTGTCATCTGCAAAATCTTGATTTTCAGTTTCTTCCGAACTATCAGAACTTTACTCTTCCAATTGGTTTGACAACTCAAATGAGCAAGACTCATTATCTGTATCTTCAACTTTGGACTGTATGTTCTCAACACTTTGATGTGGTTCAACTGGTAAGAAACTTATATCTAGCATAAGATTTCGATGAACTACTTTTGATTTGCCTTCTTCATCGATCAGTTTGTATATATTGGTTGGTAGATTCCGATCCTTTACAGTGTAGACAGTTGGATCCCACTTATCTGCAACTTTCCTCTATCCTCTTTCGCTTTTGTTTGCTAGAAGCACTCGATCTCTAATGTTGAGATGTGTACCCTTGATTCTTCGGTTGTAACACTTGGCTTGCTTCTTCTGCTGTTTTTCAGTATGTTTCTGAGCTATATGTGCTGCTTCGTGAAGGTACGACATGAGTGAATTTACATAGCTGCTATAATCTAAAATTACAGAATCATGTAACACTTGTCCGAACATGACATCAATAGGTAACTTTGGTATACGGCCAAACATAAACTGAAATGGAACATAACCTGTGGTCTCGTGCACTGTTGCATTATAAGCGAATGTCAGAGTCTGTATCTGTTGAGGCCAATTATGTTTCTCTTTGAGCGGTAAAGATCGAAGCATACTGCCTAAAGTTCTGTTAAAACATTCAGTTTCTCCATTTCCCATTGGATGGTATGCTGTAGTGTGCGACTTTGCAATGCCTGCCAACTTCAACAGTTCTGCTATGAATGCGTTAAGGGAAGCCATAGACGCAAAAGACATTGTCCCATAACTTCTTCGCAACTTGTTTTGCTTTTTGATTGACACACAGAAAGGCATGAGCAGACTTGGTAAAGTGATCTGTCACTACTAATACATCCACAGACCGCTGCTTGCTATCTTCAGCACTCCAAAAAGCTAAACACACCAATTCCATTGGGGTTGACGTCTTGATGCTCTGAAGGGGTGCTTGAGCAGATGGTTCTGGTGTTTTGGCCAAAATACACCTCTGACAGCATTTAACGTACTCCCTTATGTGATGTTCCATCTTCGGCCACAAAAACCTTTGTCGGGCAAGCTGGAGAGTTCTTGACTGTCCCTGATGTCCAGCCAAATCATGTACACCGGTCAAAACTTTAGACTTGAGACTCAAAGGAATGACAAGTTGGAATCTCTTATGTTTACTTAAGACATCTTTAGAGACACGGTAGACGACCCCATCTTGAATCTTCAACCGATCCCATTGCTTGAGAAGGACTAAAACTCTGAAATTCATTCCAGCTCTCTCTCTTCTTGATGGTCGTTTCTTATTATTCAAATAAGGCATAATCTTCGAAATTACTGGGTCTGACTCTTGACATTGTCGAATCTCCTCAAGAGGGATTGCCAAACTGGTATCACAAGCAGACATTGCGGTGCTCTGGATGGACTGGATTGCTTGCATGGCTCTCAGTTCGGTTACCGTCTCCCACTGATCGTGAAGGTTCAACTGAGACCTAACTGTTGCTTGATCACAGGATGACGGGTTCAACTGAAGTGACACTTGCTGATTGTTCACCTGTAAGCGGAATGTATCTTGAACTCCATCTTGATCGACGTCTTCAGCCTCAGCAAGTAACCGGTGATATCGCTCTGATGTCAGCCTCTGGCTGACAGTTTTCACAAGAGGATCACGAATCAGAGCGTCAGCTACAATATTCTTCCTTCCAGCAATGTGCTTCAGGTCAAAGGTGTATCCAGAAAGCTTAGACACCCAACGCTGCTCACAGGCATCGAGTTTGGCCTTGGGCAGTATATAAGTGAGTGGATTGTTATCCATCCATACGGTGAACGTGTGACCTTTCAACCAATGACTGAACTTCTCACACACACTCCCAGTGGTGTATTTAGGTTTTGTGCTGCCCTAGGCCTGACTAAACTCGTGCACCCCCTAATTTAAATTTGAGGCACCCCTTCCTGTCAAGGGCACACCTCTTCCTGGTTAATCCCCACCCTTCCTCTTTAAGCTCCACCTTTTCCTCTTAGAACTCCGCCTTTTCCTCTCTTTATATTAAAATTGGATACCAAGCGCCTACTTGTATATTTTGTATACAATTTCAAATGTATCTATTGAGATAAATAAAATTATAAAATGTTTATATTCAAGCATTTTTACAAAGATCAGCCACGCATGTCAAGTATACTGGATCACAGCCGCTCTAATTGGTTGAACAATAAAATCCACAGAAACGTTCACTGCATATGAGCGTATCACAGAGCTGCACAGCAATAAAACCCACAGAAATGTGCACTGTGTATGAGCATATCACAGAACTGCACAGCAATAAAACTCACAGTAATGTGCAGTGTGTATGAGTGTATCCCTTAGCTCCAGGGCAATAAAACTCACAGTACTATGCAGTGTGTATCACAGAATCCACAGCAATAAAACTCCCAGCAATGCAATGTTTGGTGTGTGTCAGCGTATCAGAATCCACAGCAATAAAAATTCCAGCAATGCAATGTGCAGTGTGTATGAGTGTATCAGAATCCACTGCAATAAAACTCCCATGAAACCGAATGTATATGAGCACACCGCAATTATTTATTCTACATTTACCGGTCTCCGTCCGCAGTAGGGCTGTGTGCAGAGTCAGCAGGGACTGTGTGCAGACTCTGCAGGAGGTCCCTCCAGGCCACGTTAGCATCGCGGCTGTGCCTGTGCGTGGAGCCATCTTGTCAGCAGTGGGGTGCCACTGCCAGAGGGTGCACCGTGGCTTTGATTCCCTTCCCGGCGGGTGTTCAGTCCAGAATAGAGTGACAGTCCATGTTAAGGAAAGGGCAGGCAGCTGCTTGCGTGCGTGCGTGCGTGTCACGTGGTTCAGCCAGTCAGGTGGTACTGAGACTCAGTACCACCTGACTGGCCGGACCGAGTGTGACCTGCACGCACGCAGCCTCACCAGGAGCCAGGCAGCTCAATGACAAATTTCTATCACTGCAGTGTTGGTTAAGGAAAGGTCCACTTTAAACAGCAGTAAGCAGACAGGGCTTCATATTCTGCTGATACCCCCCCCCCTTTACCTGCCGTTTACTGTCATCTTCTCTCTCTGGACACAAATCACATCCCCCTCCCCTCTCCTAGAGCTGCTGCGGGGCAGGGGAGGAGCTATGGAGGGAGGAGAGGGGGATTTTTATTCTATTCGATTTTATTCCGTATGCAAACGCCATGCTCCGCTGCTCGTTGTTTGAGAACACAGCTCAAAGCTGACACACAGTGACAGTGGCATCTCCTAGTACCCCCTAATGACACCCCAATAATCACTGGTACCTGGGGCGGCCCGCCCTCCACCACTCCTCTAAGTATACCACTGCTCTGGTGATATGCTCACACACAAGTTTGGCGAACTACCAGCAAGTACGGTGCTGTTTGAAGGCAGTGCAAATCCCCATAGAGAAGTAATGGTTAATCTATTCAGAGAACACCAAACAGCAGAGAAATGGCAGTGAAATGCCCTGATGTTCGGTGGTTTCAATCAGCAGGTTTATTCAGGCGAACCCCATAGGTTTCAATGTTAAAAATATTCCCGTTTTTATGCAATATCTAATAAACCATTTATTATTTTAATCTGCAGTAAAAAGTCTTTATTTATTTATTGATTTTTTTTTAGTACCTTTTAGTAATTTTTCTGATTTTTTTGGGCAAAATTCCCCCCCTTAATTTTAATAGCGGTTCTTCTTTTTCTGTAACAGAACTTTTTATTATCAATCATAGGATCTTATACATAAATTCCAGACATTTTCGTTCAGTAGTTCTTTTGAAAACAACAGGCCGTGGGTTTGCGGTGGCAGCATACAGCAGCCGACTCCATGCACTTTGGGGACCCTGCGGTGAATGGTGAATTCACTGCAGGGTGGGGAAATTTTATTCCCCGAAGTGCAGGGAACTACAAAGCACCAAAATGTTGGCGTCATTTGTGAGTAACCCAATTAGTGGTGAGGTTTTTTGTTGCCCCCTGGAAAGTGAAAGCCTAGGCCTTGCCTACCCAGACATACTTGAAAATTAGTGACATCTCAATGTTTCCTTCCTGGTAAAATAGTTTGCAAAAGTGCCGCCCTAGGCCTAGGCCTTGTTGGCCTAGGCCAAAATACACCAGTGCACGCTCCACTTCAAAGCTAAAAATTCCAGCTTGTGTGCTGGATACCTCTTCTGAGAGTTACTTAGAGCCTTACTTGGGAACGCAATAGGACGTGCCTTCTCCTCGCCTGCTGGTATCTGGGACAAGACAGTGCCAAGTCCATCCAAGGAGGCATCAATTGACAAAATGAATGGCAGCGAAAAGTCAGGATGTGTTACGACTACGCTATGTAATAGGCACTCCTTCAACTTAGAAAGGGCTTCATCACTCTGGAGTCCAGTCAGTTGACTTCAGCTTTCTGTAAGTGCCTGCTTTAACTTCTGCTTTGCCCTTTGTTCTTCTCTTCTGTCCTTTTGTAAGGGAAAAGAGTCCACGTATGGACGAACAGTTTTGGATAAAATGTTGGTAATAGAGGATCATTCCCAAAATGGACTTGATTCTTCATACAGACGGCGTGCATCCATCTTCTTCCATAAGATCAGATTTTGACAGTTTGGCAATAACTTCTACCTTCGAAGGATCAACAGAAACTCCATCTTCATCGATGATGTGTCCTAGGAACTTGACAGATGCCTGCATCAGATGATACTTTTTTGGACTTAACTTGAGATTGTAGTCCCTCAATCGCTGAAACACCATCTCCAGCCACTCCAAAGCTGCTTCTTCATTGGGTGCAAATACTAACAAGTCATCCAAGTAATACAGCAGGCTGCTGAAATTCAAATCTCCAAAAATACTCATCATCATCCGCATGAAGGACGCTGGTCTATTACACAGTCCCTGAGGCATTCTATTGTACTCATGGAGTCCTACTGGAGTCGTGAAAGCTGTGTATTTCTTATCCTCTTCAGCCATGGGGATGTTATAAAAGCCTGATGTTAGATCCATAGTGCTGAAGAGTGTATTTCTGCCCAATGTGACCAGGCAGTCTGACTGATATGGGAGTGGGTGTGCATCCTTGATAGTTCTAGCGTTCAGCCATCTGAAATCTGTGCAAATTCTCAGCCCACCATCCTTCTTCCAAACGAGCACCAAAGGAGAAGCATATTCACTCACTGATTTTCGAATTATTCCTTGCTCCTCCATTTCGGAAAGGACTTGGCGCAGCTTTTGGTAGTGAGCAGGTGGTACTCGACGGTATGGCAATCAGAACGGCCGATCATTTGTTAAACGGATACAGTGCATGAAGCCTCTAACCTCTCCGCAATCCAAGGCATGTTTTGAGAAAACATCATGGTAGTTTTCAAGCAACTGAACAAGCTTGGCTTTGGTTGTATTCCCAACAGAGCAAGAATCGATGTCGAGGTCATTAAGGCCTACAGCATTTAGTCTCTTCTTGAGATCATTCATAGAACTGGGTTGATGATTACTCTCAGGTGTGAGCACTTGAGTGTGACTGTAACCCTGTAGCAGTTCAAAATCTTCCACAGCCAAACATGGGGATACATCTGCAAGTTTACAATTCCTCCTGAGAGTGACTGAGAGTGATAAGTTGGTAACTTTGAGAGGAACCCAATAGTCTCCCCACAGCGGTGTGACGACACGACCAATCATTATATTTCGTGGCATGGTCCTGGAAGAAGTAGCTTCCACAATTACTGTGCTTCCTGGTGACATAACAGAATTACTCAGCAACCGTCCATAGACAAGGTGTTCTTGTTTGGCTGCTAAAGTGACGGACGGTTGAAGCTTGACTGTTCCTACTTTATCTGGCGGCTTCTCACCCCTCCAATGACATATATTCGCCGTAACGTCCAAAAATTGTTTGTAAAAAGGAGATGATTCTGTGACATTGTTAGACAGGATCCTCTAGTAGTCATCACTGATCTTCATCCTGTGCATCAGGAACTTGATCACGTTGGTACCGATGATCAAGTTGTCCCTTTGTCCGGGCACGACTAAAACAGGAACCATACATCTCTCACCGCACATTTTCAGTTCAACTTCATATATACATTTGGGCCTGGTTGCTTTACCTCCACATCCTATTAGCATAATCTCTTGTGACATTGCTGTAGACTCCTGCAGCACCTTCTCACTCAGCATCTTCTTTTCTGCTTCCTTACTGAAGGTACACACCATAGATCCTGAGTCTAACATTTCCATCATCTGAAATTTGTTATTGACACAAACAGGTGCATAAAATAATTCATTAAACGCTTCAAGAGTCTGCATATTCTGTGCAATCACTTTGACTTCAGCCGGTGCTTGTGCACATGCGCTCTCATATACTTGTTTGATATCTGTGGTTCTGAGGGTTTGTTCTGCCCTACCCACACGTCCCCTCTCCAGGTGTGAGTTGCTTAGTTTAAAGCTGGTGCATTCGGAGACAACTGAGCAAACCGGTTGTTATTGCTGAACTGAACATTTGCACAATCCCTACGTGTGTGATCAGAGTTGTAACAGCTGAAGCATAATCGATGTCGTCGACAGTGTGCTAGAGTCGAATGTTCGTGTGACTGACAGACCTTACATGCTCTCATAGATGGTTCGCTCGGTCGAAGATGTTTTGATTCCGCTTGGTTATTCTGAGACAGTGCGCGGTCAAGCAAACTTATCAGTGTCTTCATTAGTGAAGAGCCGAACACCCCCGAGTTCGGTTCGCATTCGAACTCAAACTTTCCAAATGTTCGAATTCAAACTCGAACTTTAAAAATATTTGAACTCGAACTTTCCAAATGTTCAAATTCGAACTCGAACTCTAATTCAATACAAGTCAATGGGACTCAAAATTCGATTTTTAAAGTACCCTCCAAGAGGGCATATATGCTAGATATTTGCCGTAAAAGGTGTATGGGGGTCCGGGTAGTGCCCTGGGGGACAGGAAACAAGGACAAAAAGTTTAAAAAAAAAACTTTTTAAAGGGACAGTGAGTTTTCCATGAAATAAATGTTAAATATAAAAATGAAAAATTCCTTCAAATATCGTGCCTAGGAGGTCCCCATAACCTGTCCGTGAAGTGGCAGATTTCTAGGATGTATAGAAACATTTAAAGACAAAAAAATACGTTTCAAATGACGGTAAATGCTTTTCCTTTAATCTATTCATAACCAACTGCTTGGGGCGGCAGCCTGTATGAAAAGACATTTTAGGACACGCAGAAAAAGTTTAGTGATTTTTTGGCTAAATTATGGTGAAACTTATGCAGGCTTTGAATGAAAGTAACAATAGGTGCTTTAAAATTGGGTTTTTAGCGTCGGCAACAGTGCCGTCACACAGTAACCCCTCTGAGGATATGAATCTGGTACAGGCGTCAGTGGCAGTGCACCCAAATATTGTGCCTTTGGTGCCAGGCCAGCAAGTGCCATTATACAGTAACCCCTCTTTGGTATTGTGGAAGAGTGCAGGGTGGACCATGCAGTCAGGGCCGGTGCTAGACTATTTTGCGCCCTAGGTAAGACCAGCTACTTGCACCCCCCCACAAAAAAAACGACACAACATGAAACTGCTAAATTTCTTTTTATTTAAGAATAAAGTTTGAAAAGTACCAATAGTAAAGGTAAAATAAATATAAATAAACTGTATTAAACCATTTTAAATTAACTCTATTAAACAAATTAAAATTAACTGTATTGAACAAATATAAATTAACGAAAAAAAAAATAAGAGTTGTCACGTAAGTTTCAATTTCAGACACATCAAAATTTCACTTTGCGTGCCTTATCCTTTGCAAATTTTCATCATGCGTATATATATATTTCCCAGGCCAGCTCACATCATGCGTATATATATATTGCCCAGGCCAGCTCACATCATGCGTATATATATATATTGCCCAGGCCAGCCGACATCATGCGTATATATATATATTGCCCAGGCCAACTCACATCATGCGTATATATATATATTGCCCAGGCCAGCCCACATCATGCGTATATATATATATTGCCAGCTCACATCATGCTCACAGTCACAGATGTGCCGTCATGCGTATATATATTGCCCAGGCCAGCTCACATCATGCGTATATATTGCCCAGGCCCAGGCCAGCTCACATCATGCGTATATATATATTGCGCAGGCCAGCCCACATCATGGGTATATATATTGCCCAGGCCCAGGCCAGCTCAGATCATGTGTATATATATTGCCCAGGCCAGCTCACATCATGTGTATATATATATATTGCCCAGTCCAGCCCACATCATGTGTATATATATATATTGCCCAGGCCAGCCCACATCATGCGTATATATATTGCCCAGGCCCAGGCCAGCCCACATCATGCGTATATATATTGCCCAGGCCAATCCCCTGGTGGAGATAGGGGGTTCATTTGAACCCCGATATCTCCAGGCATCTAGGGGGTCATGGAGGGTGTCAATCGAAAGGCCCGAGCATGGCCTTTCGAATGATACCCAATATGACCAGGTATAAAGTAAAAAAAATATAAAAAAGAAAATAAAAACATGTATTTTTTTGTGTGTTATTTTTATTAATGCAGCAATATTGTTCACATTTCAATTATAATGTGAACGACGATGCACTAATGATTTTTTTTCTATGGGGTTCATTTGCTATAAATCACGTAATTCCCCCCACAAAATGTAACAAGTCCCCATTTCTAATTTTTGTACAAGCGCACCCCATAGAAAACATAACCGCAAACGCTCATGTGCTAAAATGTGAAAAAAAAACACTTTACACACTGCAGATTATTAAAAATTCAATTTTTATTGCATTTTTTGTCATAATATACAGGCAGGACATGACATATACATATAAAAATGATATATTATGAATCTGTGGAGTCTGCCGGAAAGAACGATATCTAATATGTCTGGGTTATTTAAAAAATATGGCTTCAAATCTCATTTAAACATGATGAGCGAAAGCGGTAAAAATGAGCTGAACACACAGCAGTGAAATGCAGCATATTAGAGGAAGATTTAGGAGAGAAATTAACACTTCTCAGAAGCAGACACCACACCCTCAGTATAGTCTACATACATACAATGTATCAAATTCATTTGACCAGACTAAAAACACCTGTTGTTTACCGTTTGAGAACACAGGTCATTTAGAGGTGAGAATCTTTGCACGTACACATTAGTTTTTAATTCAATATCTAATAAACTGTTGCTTATAATATTCTGCAGTAAAGAGTCTCTTTATTTCTATATTTTTTTGTATTTTTTAAGCATTTTTTATACTTTTTTTAAAAAAACAGAAAATTCTGCCAACTCGAACCGAACACGCCAAAAAGTTCGAAGTTCGCGAACTTGCGAACGGCCAAAGTTCAAATCGAACTCCGAACTGATCGAACCGAACAGCTCAACAGCCCTAGTCTTCATGCAGTTTTCATCATTCTGTGAAAAAGACTGGGCACTAGCATTAGCTCTGTCTGGTGATATAACAGGAAAATCACTGTTCACAATTTCGCTCTCATTAAGTGACTGTGAATGAACTGCAGCTTTTCTCGCAACAGCACTGCGCTTACATTTAACTGTTAACTGTTCTTTTTTTATATAAATTAATTTTTATAAAATTTTCATGAAGCATAACATCAAAAAAATTATAGCATTTGTGCTGATCAACCCGCATAATAAAAGAAAGGAGGGAGAGAGGGTTGCCCAAACCCAAAGAGAAAAGGAAAGAGAGAAAAGAGACAGCAGGAATGGAGAGACAGAGGAAGGGGAAAGGACACTAAAGACTGAACGAGAAGGTAGTATCAACCTAACGGGACATAATCAGATGTAGCTGTAGAAAGCCATTAAACCCCAACCGCAGAACAAAGTGCATCAGAATGTACAACCAACATCAAAGAAACCGTCCTCCGAAGCGGAAATCACGTCGAACCCATTTGGTCTAACCAGGGTGTCCATGTCTTGTAATAAGAGGGTAAAGTGTGGTTAGTGATCGCTGATAGCTCTTCCATAAGTTGTACGTCCCAAATTTTGGGGTAAATTTTTGCGAATGGGGGGATCTTGGTACAGTTCCAGTGTTCCGCCAGTACTCTGCGGGCCGCTAGCGTAATTTTTGATATCAATTTGTTTTCCGAGCAGGATAATTCTGAGAACGGTCTGGAGAGGAGATATGCCCATGGATCCATTGGGGTCTCTTGTGAGAATACTGCTTGAATCAGAGTATGAGTTTGGTTCCAGAAATTCTGAACGTGGGGACAGAACCACCACATATGGGCGTAGGATCCACGCAGGCCACAGCCCCTCCAGCAAAGGTCCGGCGTTCCCGGGGACATGTGAGTGATTTGAACCAGCGTGGTGTGCCAGCGGAGGATAGTTTTGATTAGCTGTTCTTGGTGAGTGGTGCATATCGAAACAGAATTCATAGCTTCCCATATATCGCCCCATTCTTCCGATTCCAGGGTCTCCCCTATGTCCTTTTCCCAAGCTTGGATGTAAGGGATTTCCTTCCAATCTAACAAGGCCGTTATTGAACAGTATATGGATGATATAAGTCCTTTTGGATAGGAGCCCCAAAGGCATGTTGCTTCAAAATAAGAGGGCCGCCGATTTGATGTGTCGTCTGGAGGCAAATGTTCGTAATTGTATCAGTGGCAAAGGATGGGAGAGTCGGTCCTGTAGAGCAACTGGCAGATCTGCCACAGTCAGCAGGGACCCTTTGGGGTAGAGCTGGTATAGCCTAAATAATTGAGAACCCTGTCAGCCGTCCGGAGGTAAAGAGTTCAAGCCTGGACGAAATTCTTTGTTCCTGATTATCGGTGTTAAAGGAGATGGGAGTGAGGTTAGATCGCACTTCATAGCCAGTTTGTCCCACAGCCTGAAAGAATTGAGTATAGCCGGGCAGGTCGTTTTCAGTAGGGGATGGTGAGCTCGGGGGGTCCAGATCCAGAAGTGAGGTTGATCAGGATACATGAGGCCCCTCTCCAGATCGACCCATCTTCTAGTAGCAGGAGGGGCATGCCAGGCCACTATCTGGGCCAGTTGAGCTGCGTAGTAGTACGAAAACAAACAGGGGAGACCTAGACCTCCAGCCTCCTTGGGCCTGTATAAGGTGGCCCTTGCCACTCTACGCCTCTTACCCTTCCATATAAAAGAGTATATAGCTTTCTGGAGGTCAAGCAGGTCTTCCGGGTCCACCGCCACTGGGATAGTTTGGAAAAAATATAATATATGTGGGAGGATATTCATTTTAATACAATATATACGACCCACCCAGGAAATCATGTATCTATCCCAACATTCTAAGTCCTGTTTAAGCTGGCGCCTTAAAGTTATATAATTAGAAGCGTAGAGGGCATGGGGGTCGTTCGTCAGTGTGATCCCTAAGTACTTAAAAGAGGAAGATATGTGAATCGGGAATGTGTTACGCAGTATTTCGACCTCCTCCATTGGAACATGAGTAACAAAGGCCTCGGATTTTGCTATATTAATCTTGTATCCCGAGAGGCAGGCAAATTCGTTGAGAGAGAGAAGTAGTCTGGGTAGGGACGTTAAAGGTTGCGTCAAGGACAGGAGTATGTCATCCGCATAGGCCGAAACCTTAAAGGTGTCCGAACGGATAGTAACACCATGTATCTCTGATGTAGCCCTAATATGCTGAAGGAGGGGTTCTAAGTATAGTGCAAATAATGTCGGGGAAAGGGGACAACCCTGTCGTGTACCATTGGGAAGGGGGAGGGGTCAGTACCAGGGAAAAGGATTTGTGCAGAGGGGGAGGAGTATAAAGCCCTTATGGCCGAAAGGAAGGCGGAGGGGAAACCCTGCCGCTGTAAAAGGGAATAGAAAAAAGGCCACTCCGCCCTATCGAACACCTTCTCTGCATCCAGAGACAGAAACAGAGAAGGCATCCGAGTCTCCGAGGCCCACCACTTCCTTGTTTTTTCGTAGGCTTGTCGTTCAGGCATAAAACCCACCTGGTCTGGGTGTATAAGGGTGGACAGTATGGGGTTAAGGCGTAAGGCAAGGATTTTTGCGAAGAGTTTTAAATCGGCATTAATGAGGGATATAGGGCGGTAGTTCTCAACTCGTTGAGGATCTTTTCCTGGTTTCAGGAGAAGTACAATAGAGGCCAATAACAATTCTGGCGGGAGGGGTCCACCCTCTAGTAGGTTATTAAAGGATTTTAGGAGGTGAGGGAGGAGGATTTTAGGGAATGTTTTATAGTAGTGGTATGTCAAGCCATCTGGCCCTGGTGCTTTGTGAGGCTTCATCAAACCAAAGGCCAAGGACATTTCCTCTGCCGTTATTGGGAGGGCCAGGGCCGCGGATTGGGCTTCTGTCAATGAAGGTAACGCGGCACGAGCAAGGTAATTGTCAATATGATCCAGGAGGGAGGGGTCGGTCTGAGCATGGGAGGGAGTGTGATTGTAAAGGGAACTGAAATACGTGGTGAAAGCGTCCCTGATAGCGGTCGGAGTGATATGAGGAGGGCCCCCTTCGGCCTTAATAATAGGGATGGCCTGAGCTTGGGGTCTGGGTTTTATCAATCGGGCCAATGGAGTGTCCATCTTATTGGACCTCTCATAGTATTTACACTTAGACCAAAGAAGGGAGCGTCCTACATCGTCCAGAAGCAGTCTGTTCAGGTCCTGTCGGGTTTGGACTAAAGCAGCATATCTCTCGGGGGAAGGGGAGGATTTATGTGAGCGTTCAAGATCACGTAGGCTCTCCTGAAGGGCGTGTATTTCAGCCAGTTTAGCACGTTTATGATGAGCTGCCAAGCTCAGGAGAGCCCCGCTCCACTGGTTTATGCGCAGCCCATAGTGTCTGAATGGAGATGTCAGGCGTGTCATTAAGCAGGAAATAATCCTCCAGCGTTTTAGTCACTGCCTCCCGTACCCCTGGTTTTTGTAGTAAAAACGGATCTAGGCGCCATCAGTGGCCGTTTTGGGGAGCAAAAGGCCGGAGGATCACCATAACGTCAGCGTGGTCAGACCAGGAGATTGAACCAATGGAGGAGGACAGTACGTTAGGGAGGGCATCAGGGGATATTAAAAGGGAGTCAATCCTAGAGTAAGTGTCATGAGGGGGTGAATAATAAGTATAATCTTTAACTGAGGGGTGGTGAGTTCTCCAGACATCAATGTATCCGGAGTCTCTGACGAATTCATAAAATTGTTTATCTTGAGAGAGGGGATATGGGAAGAGGAGTCTCCATGATGGGAGGATCTGTCGAGAGGAGGGCACAGAGTAGCATTAAAATCCCCTCCCACCAGTATTTTCCCCCTGGCATGTGAAGCAATAAATTCCTGCGTAGATGACCAAAAATTTGCATCAGGGACATTGGGTCCATATACCGAGACAAAAGTATAATATTGGTCTGCTACATTCCCCACCACCACTGCACATCGTCCCAGATTATCCGCATGAGATGCCGTCACCTGTAAAGAACAGGATGAGTGAAACAGGATCGCCACTCCTTTCCATTTAGGGGTGGCACAGGAGAGGGAAACCCTGGTGTACTTGGGGTCAATAAGGCGGAATGCAGCCTTTTTGGGGATTCTGGTCTCCTGTAACAGAGCGATATCTACCGATTGACGCCTCAGTTCTCTAAAAAGCAGCCTGCGTTTGTGGGGTGAATTAAGGCCTTTTTTATTGGGGCCATGGGTAAATAGGTAAGAGCATGAGCATCTGGAACCACCAGGGTCTCCCCCCTGTCCCCCCCCCCCAAGGTGCTCGAGGGGAAGCCAGGAGGGGAAGTCTGGAGGAAGCCAGAGTAAGTTATCAGAAGAAGATAGACCAAAAAAGGGACAGAAGACGAAAAGGAAAGAAAAAAGAACATAGAGATAGAGAACCCCGTGGTGGGCAGTCACGGGGGAGCAAAAAGGGAAGCCATCCGAACAGGGATACCGAAGGGGAGGCCAGTAGGGGGGGGGAAGGAGAATCGGGATTGGTGAGTCCATCACCATCTCTGTGAGGGTAAGAAACAGAGAAACCACAGAAATGGGGTGGCCCACCCGCCAGCATGTAAACTTAACAATAATGTGTATGGCATAACATGTCACCTACATGAAGAATAAAAAAATAGTTGAAGTAATAACCCTACAGGTCCTGAGACCTGTGCAAAAGTATCTGACAGCGAACATCTTCCCTAGCTACCTGCCCAGTTGCGGGACCTCCAGAGATAGTCCGGTAGAGGGTCGACGAAACAGAAGCCTCCTCCGAGGCACGAAGAGGAGCAAGGGCAAGCGCCCCATGATCAGTCTGCCACTGTAGACCAGTCCAGCTCCATATTGGGTAACGGCAGGGGAGGCCCCAGGTCTGCCAAAGTGGGTGGGACAGAGAGTTCCAGTAACTTGAGTAGGTCTTTGGCCTGGTAGAGATAGGAGAATGCGTGGCTGCGGTTGTGTTTCATTACAATAATCTTGAAGGGGAACCCCCAGACATATCGGATCTTATGTTGACGGAGTGTTTCAGCAATTTCTCTCCACTCTTTGCGCTTAGCGTCTTGATAGAAGGCAAGACGGGCGTCTTCATATACCACTTTTTGATCCCTGGCCGTGCGGAGGAGGGCCTCCTTAGTATTAGTAAAATAATAATGAAAGCGTGCCTCCACATCCCGAGGTGGCGCTGTCTTGTCACGCTTAGGACCCAAGGCACGGTGTATGCGGTCAAGGAGGAATTTGGAGGCTGGTAATTCTGGCAGGAGGTGCTGAACTATGCCTGTGAATGTCGCTTGTATTTGCTCCCTTGATACCGATTCAGGCAAGCCCCGGAGTCTTATGTTATTCCTCCTAGAGCGATTCGCTTGAGCTTCCATAGCTTCCTCTAGTGCGTGGACTCGAGTCTCTAGGCCATCAGCATGAGCGGCTAGCGAGTTGCAGTAGGCCGAGATCTGATCCGCCCTGTCCTCTAATCGCGTGGTGCGGTCACCCACCTCTCTGATGTCCGCTGATAGGCGTCTGGAGGTTTTTTCCAGCTCTGCAGAGATGAATTGTTGGAGGCTCATAATATCAGCCCTCGTTGCCGGGTTGGTAGACAGGTTGCTCTCGTCTTCCGGGTCCTCGTGTCGCAGAGGTGATTGGGCTCCATCTTGGGAGCATTACGCCGGCCGGACCGCGAGGTGAAAATCGGCGATACCGTTTGCCGGCGTCTTTTTTCGGTTTGGTGGCTTTCTTCATGGTGGGGCCGATGAAATGCTGCTGAAAACCGGAGGTTGCAGGTTATTTTAAGCTCGTAGGTGAGGTGCTTTGGCGGGTCAGGACCGGAGCTCACTTAACCAGCGTCCGATCTCATAGCCGGCTCGACTCCGCCCCGTTAACTGTTCTTTTTGTTCAATTTGGTACCTATCAACATGTTCTTCTACCTCACTAGCTGTCCATTTATCAGGAGCCTTGAAAAAAAATATGGCTGACAAAGTTGGATCTGGGCAGTGCTTAACAAACATCATTGCTGCTTCCTGACATGGATTGTTCATTTGGCGCCCTAATCTGATTAAAGCTTCCTCTGCCACATCCACAGCTTTATTTAAACGGACCCAATATTCAACTGGACCTTCTCCCATAACATGTTCTGTGCCATAAAAATCTGCTAGAGGCATGTAGGAAAAACTGGTTTCACTAAAATGTTGTTTGAGGATGTCGAATATCACCTTGGGATTCTCAGAAGGTCTTAGAGACGTGTTACTGCGCAGTGTGAGTTTTACAATGTCCTTGGCCTTGCCCATTAATCTAGTAAAAATGTTGTTATAATGTTCTTTCACTGGTATATCCCTTTTTCGTAGGTAAGTGTCCATTAAATCTTCCCACTCGTGCACACTGAATTTATCTGCAACATCTCCTCGGAAAACAGGTGGCTCTTTTGCTTCAGACTGCATGACAAGTTTAACTCCTGTCAAATTAAGCAATGGGATTTCTGAGAATGACTGCTCTACACCTGAACTTGAAGCTCATGCATTGCCGGTTTCTCTCCCTCTACTTGCTTCACCATTTTGAGCAGAACTTATACTTTGCCCTACTTCCTGATCAATATGTGTAATGAGGTTGTACCATGCTGTATCATTTACATCTGGGCTGTTCGGTAATGAGTTAACCCCTGGCCTATTGGGTGTTTGCTCAGCTACCCTCGTGGAACAAGACTGGGGTGATGTTCTTTTAGCCCCCACTGCAACAGGTATAAATGGCTGATCACTAAACAATCTTCCCCTGCCCAAACCTGGGTCTGACATGTTCCTGTCTGCATTAAAATTATCCCCACTGAAACTATGTGCCATGATTCCCTATAACGTGCAGTTACAAAAACAGATTTTATCACTGAATAACACAAAAAACTTTCATGAGGCACCACTGTAAGCGCTGCAACCAACTCCAAGGAGTTATCTGTTGGAATCTCATGAGAGTGAAAAAAAAACTTGATGGCATTAAATATATGGCAAAGTGTCCTGTGCATAAAAATGTGCCACCACTTTGTTTAACAGTTCTTTGGAACCTGTATTGAAGTGCAGCTCCCATCGGCGATCAAACGATATTGATCCTTAGATGAAGATCCACGCGGCGGACTGATCTGATCTTCATCCGAGTCACGGCACCACTATAACCAGCCTACACCCTCGCTGCCCGTTCATATGGACTCTGCTTTGTGTTTTGTGTGTTGTTGAGCATCAAAGATGAGACCGGCAACTGGATCGCTGGGAACATGCGATTTTAATCTGAATAAAAACATATATAAAACACGGCAATGAGAATATCCTCTGTGACATCCACCTCAAGCAGCTCCCTCGTGATCTGCGATGCTGAGTAATAGAGTCACATTGCAATACAATAAATATTTACATATATACAAAAAGAAAATACATAAATTCCACAGGAAAATACAAATTAAACATAAAAATGGGAATAAAACAAATCATACCTGAATAAAAACATATATAAAACACGGCAATGAGAATATCCTCTGTGACATCCACCTCAAGCAGCTCCCTCGTGATCTGCGATGCTGAGTAATAGAGTCACATTGCAATACAATAAATATTTACATATATACAAAAAGAAAATACATAAATTCCACAGGAAAATACAAATTAAACATAAAAATGGGAATAAAACAAATCATACCTGAATAAAAACATATATAAAACACAGCAATGAGAATATCCTCTGTGACATCCACCTACATAGACCAAGTATAGGATTAGCACAGATTTATCACTTGTTGTGCTGATATTTTTTACACTCAAAGCCCTGTGTTAAACAATAGAAGTGTAAAATAGACTCTGCACACATGAACCTCCTAGAGGAACTAACATAACAACTACACATATATAAGGGTTAAATCTAAACACAGAAACCATTTTGGGAGAACTTTTGCATGGGTTTACAACTCTAAGGGATGAGAATCTGAGAGCTTCACATAACACCTCCTACCTCAAGCAGCTTCCTCGTCATCTGAAGGAAAAGCCCAGGCTTAAAGGGGATGAGGTCATTAGCATATAAGCATTAACTCCTAAACGGCTGCACAAAATTAAAACAAAAACAAACAAAAAGCTTCCTTAGGGTGAGACATTCACAATACTACAGGAGTTTCTCTAAAATGGGGGATATTAGGGGAATTAACACTAGGGATGAGCCGAACACCCCCGTGTTTGGTTCGCATTCGAACAATTTCAAAAGTTCGAGTTCGAATGCGAACACGAACCGAACTCAATGCAAGTCAATGGGACTCGAAAGTTCAGTTTTTAGAGTGCCCTCCAAGAGGGCATAAATGCAAGATATTTGCCATAAAAGGTGTATCGGGGTCCGGGTAGTGCCCTAGGGGACAGGAAACAGGAAACAAGGACAAAAAGTTTTTTAAAAAAAAGTTTTTAAAGGAACAGTGAGTTTTCCATGAAATAAGGGTTAAGATTAAAAATGAAAAAATCCTTCAAATATCGTGCCTAGGAGGTCCTCATAACCTGCCCGTGAAGTGGTGGATTTCTAGGATGTATAGAAACATTTAAAACCAAAAAATGACATTTCAAATGACGGTAAATGTTTTTCCTTTAATCTATCCATAAACAACTGCTTGGGGCGGCAGCCTGTATGACATGCAGAACAAGTTTAGTGATTTTTTGGCTAAATTATGGTGAAACTTAGGCTAGGGTCAGACAAACTAATTTTTCACGAATGGACGTATTTTTTCACGGAATACGTGATAGCGGTCATACGATGTGCATTTTCGTCTGTGATTTTGTACGGATCATCAATAAAACTAGATTTTTTTTTCGGTTCGGTTCGTTCGGATTTTTAAAATTTTCGTCTCGGGTCGTTTCGGCTGAATTCCATTTTGGTTTGGTTCGTTTCGGCTTGTTTTCCGTATCGACTTTTGTTTCGTGATTTCGGAAATTTTTGTGTTTTTTGGAACGTCTGTTCTCCTCGTTTCAAATTGTCTATTCATTTTGATGTAAACTAATGGTTTATTGGTTTGTTTTTCGGGTTCGATATTTTCTGCCGATATGATAATTCTGCCGATACGATAATTCTGCCGATACGATAATTCTACCGATTCTATCTTTTTTTTTATTAAATAAAGATTCTTTTTTCTTATGACTATGCATTGCACAACTTTATTTAATCGTATTAAAATGGTATGAAAGGAACAAATAAATGAACAAAATGATTTAAAAAACGCAAAAATAACACAACCCAAATGGTCTGACTTTAAAAATAAAAACCAGAACAAAAGGTTTCAAAAAGGAAAAAAAGTTGTTCAAAATTATTTGAAACGGAAAAAAAAACAGAACAAATAAAACGATTTAAAACAAACAAAAAAAAATGAACCCTTTCGCTGCTGAGGCATTTCACGCCTGTGTGCTACTAAGCTCATTTATACCGGTTTCTCTCATCATGTTTAAATGCGTTTTGAAGCCTTATTTTATTATATGACTCAGACATGTTATATTTCGTTCTTTCCGGCAGAGTCGGCAGATTCAAAATATATCATTATTATATGTATGCGTCATGTTCTGTCTGTATATTATAACAAAAAACGCAATAAAATTTGAATTTTCAATAATTTACATGGTGTAAAGTGTTTTTTTTTCACATTTTAACATGCGAGTGTTTGTGGTTATATTTTATATGAGTTGTGCTTGTTAAAAAAATTAAAAATGGGGGACTTGTTAAATTTTTTGGGGTGAAAATTACAATATTTTTAAAGAAAGCAACCCATACAAAAATCCTTATTGCAGCACCATTGTTCACATTGTAATTGAAAGGGGAACAATATTGCTACATTAACAAAATGAAACAAAAACCTGTTTATTTTTTAAAAATATTTTTTTATTATATTTTCATTTTTATAATTTTTTTACTTTTAACGTAACATAACATGGTCATGTTTGGAAAGACCATCCTTTGGTCGATCCAACGATACCAAACATTAACCCCTAGTTGCCGCGGATCGGGAGATAGGGGGTTCCAATGAACCCCCTATCTCCACCATTGGTGGCAGTTAGGGGTTAACTCCAGAACTGAAGTCATTGCGCTATGCACGATGACGCCAGTCGTCAGGGGGAGATCCCGGAAGCTTGGCCGACATCCAAGATGTCGACCAGCTCCTGGGAGAGGATCGTGACCTGACGCCTTTCGGCACCGAATAAGGATCCAGCCCCCACCGGGAAGGGGGGGCGCAGCAATCAGCCTGAATTCCAGCTGATTTCTGCCTCCTGTGCTAGGGACGCGCTGAGCTCGTCCCTAGCACAGGAGGAGCACTTGGCAGGACGCGCTGAGCGCGTCCTCCTTAGCAGCCAAGTGGTTAATGCAGCATATGAATCCGCACACTGCGGGGAAGCGCCTCTCTGTGGTATAATTAATGCAGCATATGAATCCGCACACTGCTGGGAAGCGCCTCTCTGCAGTATAATTAATGCAGCATATGAATCCACACACTGCCGGGAAGCACAACCCTCTCAACCCATACACAATGAGGTCTTAGGAGTGTCGGCAGCTGCCATTTCCCCACACTATTGTTGTCCTGCAAAGATGTGACCTTCTTGGCAGGCAGCGTCTTAGCGGGCAGCGGTGGGAGAGAGCTCATAGCTGGGAGAAGCGGGGAGGAGGTGTGGCGTGAAGCTTGCAGCATGTGTGGAGCCGCGAACAGGGGCAACTTACTAAACTAGACCTGAGCCACACTGAGAATCTTTGGGTTGTGTCAGAGAAGACTTCACGACACGCAGGGCTGCGATCAATATTTTTTGATAAATTCTTGGTTATACAGTGAAAGTGACTGTGGTTAAAAATCCATGTTGTGACATCGCCTAAGTTTACCAAAACCATGCCACGGTAATGAAATCTCAAGGCAGTACAAGGTTGTGTTAAAGTGTGTGACATTTTTTGGCCAGGCAGGCAGTGTAGGAAGGCAGGCAGGCATGGCCACAAATACTGTATGTTGACAAATTTATGACAAAGGGTCCATAGAAATGTCAATAAATTTATGTACATATAATTTTAACAGTGAGGAAACCAAGCAATACATATTAAGTAAGGAAAAGCAATGCACACAAACGCAGGAAAATAGTGAAAAAAATATAAATTTATTTACAAAAAATGCCACATGGCA
Organism: Leptobrachium leishanense; assembly: GCA_009667805.1. NCBI lineage: Eukaryota > Metazoa > Chordata > Amphibia > Anura > Megophryidae > Leptobrachium > Leptobrachium leishanense. The sequence continues at coordinate 66,088,153 of CM019073.1, read as the reverse complement.
AACTGCCCAACTGGGACAAACATAGGGGAGGAGGAGGCTGGTCTAGAGCCGTCTAGAGCAGGATGTCGATGGCGTTATCAAGATGCTCCCGCAACTCCTCTAGCAACTCCTGGATGGCATGGAGTTTGTTGCCAGCCAGGCGTAGCTTCCCAATTGCCATCCTGACGCTGGACCTGTTCGGTCTGGCTTCTCCTGCTATATATCCAATAAATGAAAGAAGGAAAATACAGTAAGTAAAACAGGTTTCTATTTTTGACTGAAAGTCTTTAAAAAATATAACAGTATATACCAGAGCTGGGGGCCTCTTGAGGCTCCGGCTCCCCTCCTCCTCCTCCTCCTCTTCCTCCACCACCACTGTCAGCACCTCTTCCGGTGCTATATCTAAGAAATTAAAGAAAGAAAAAATACAGTAAACAACAAAACTGATTTGTTTTTGACCAAAAGTCATTGCAAAATACAACAGTAAAAAAAAACCTGGACTGGCGGCCTCCTGTGGCTCTGGCTCCCTCTCTCCCTCATTGTCCTCCTCCTGCTCCTCCTCCTGTACCTCTTGTGCTATATATAAAAAAATTTATGAAAATACAGTAAACAAAAAAGGTTACTGTTTTTGACCAAAAGTCGTTGCAAAATAAAACAGTATATACCAGCGCTGGTGGTCGCCCGTGGCTCCCCCTCCTCCTCCACTGGGGCACTGGAGGTGCTGGTCCCCGGGGCATGAGATGCTGCCTTTGCCTTCCTGTTTTCTGCCAAATCCAAAAAATAACACGTAAATAATGCAGACTGGAAAAAGTGGTATATCTATACACTATATTGCCGAAAGTATTACAACACCCCTCCACTACCCCACTACCAGCTTGACCCACCACTACTCCCATCTCATACAGTAGTTCTAAAGTCACAAAATATTTATTTATTATTTACCCCTGAACATAGACATATATTACCATTCAATTATATATTCTTTCAGCAGTAAACATTACGTTCCAGCATTGTAATTTCATCTACATACATCAAATATCACAATTTTCACGAATACGTAAAATCACAAAAAAGAAGAGCTATGGCAAAAATGCATGTATGAGTCCTGAAAACGCAAAGCTATACACATTGCATGAAAAAAGAACTAGATCAATCAACGTATTTCTGTGCACATTAGCACATTATTATTATTATACAGGATTTATATAGCGCCAACAGTTTGCGCAGCGCTTTACAACATAACATGACACTTACGTTTGACTATGACACGCCGGATGTGCCTCAACTGCTCCTGCTCGCGTGCCTTGAGGTCGGGTCAGCGTTTTCGGAGCTGGTCCTTCGTCCGGTCTTTGCCAAACAATTCCACGATGGTGGTGCGAACCTTATCGAGGATGCGGTCCTTACGGAAGTTATTCTTCCTGCCGTAAGGGCCCTTACGGCAGTCGTAATCCCGTTTTTCAAAGATGCGAACCATCTCCTCAAATGCCATGTTGCTGGCCCGCTTCTTCCTGGGTGTCTCTGGGGTGGAAGGGGGTGACGTGTCCGAATAGGACTCACTATTTGAGGTATTTTAAGATTGTTTTGTATTTGGTCTGTCCAAAAAATTTTCAAACTCTACAATGGCTCCATAAAGCTTACGACAGGCCGTAATGGAGACGCGCGCATGCGCAAACCGCGGACGTAAATGATCCGACTACGACAGAAGTATCGTATTGACAGAATTATCGTATCGACAGAATTATCGGATCATTGGAAGTGATACAAAATTTACAGAATCAGCGATATAACCGATAAATACGATATCTGAAATTACTGAAATCCCGAATGGAACCAAAATCACGAATAGAGCGAAAATAAATTTCGATTTCACACATTTCATGATCTCAAGTCCATTCGAAAATTCCGAAAATTTTTCGTTGCGGCTCTGAAAACTTTTCTGATCTGCCGTTTTCGGATCCGATCCGATACGGAAATTCGGCCGAATCCGAAGACACGAATCGGGACATTTCGTTAAAATTCTGAAATTTCAAAACCCGAAATGCACATTCCTAAATAAAACCCTTTTTGCGTCTGGACGTTAAATTGGCCGGACATGAGCAGCGTCTGACGTCTCCTAATCACGCACACATGTCACTAGCGGACGCAGCGCACTCTGTACGTCAGCACTAGCGGTATCACGTTCTCGAAAAAATGTGTTTGTTTGCTGCTTGCGTTGCGCGGCCGCACTTTCGTGCTGCCATACTTCGTATATTGCCCGTCATCATTTGCTGCTACTACGGCCGTAATAAAGTGCGGCTGCACGCGCGTTCGCACTGCGTTCGTCTGACCCCAGCCTTATGCAGGCTTTGGATGAAAGTAACAATAGGTGCTTTAAAATTGGGCCTTTAGTGTCAGCAACAGTGCCTTCACACCGTCTGTAACCCCTCTGAGGTACTGTGGAAGAGTGCAGGGTTGGACCCTGCGGTCCAATATTAAAATAATATAAATCGGGTAATATAGGCGTCAGTGGCAGTGCACCCAAATATTACTGCGTAGTGTATGTGTCAGATATCCTACCCTGGCGGGGACCCTCTCCACGGCCCGATCACGCGGACCACGGTGAGACTCGGCCGCTGCGGTCACGGAGAGAGGTCCCGGCAGGCATAAGGGGAACCGCTGTATCAGCCGTCCGCAACAGCTCTCGCACCCCCAACGGCATCCTGTGTCCCACAGATGCGCCTGGCGTCCCACGTGGGATCCAAGATGGCGGCCGGCCAAACCAAACACCCTCTAGCCAATCGGAACACACGGTGACGTCAGAACCAACCTGATTGCCATAACTACTCAACAGCATGCTCTCCTGATTGGTGGACTCATTTCAGGAGGCCTATTTAAATCCTAAGTCACCTCTCATCCATTGCTGAGTCCCTGTGCCAACTCCTACCCTTCCTGTACTCTTGCTTATCCGTATCAACCTGCTTGCCTCCTAATAACGACCCCTGGCCTGGAATATCGACTACTCTTGCCTGCCTCCTGATAACGACCCCTTGCCTGGAATATCGACTACTCTTGCCTGCCTCCTGATAACGACCCCTTGCCTGGAATATCGACTACTCTTGCCTGCCTCCTGATAACGACCCCTTGCCTGGAATATCGACTACTCTTGCCTGCCTCCTGATAACGACCCCTTGCCTGGAATATCGACTACTCTTGCCTGCCTCCTGATAACGACCCCTTGCCTGGAATATCGACTACTCTTGCCTTTCTCCTGATAATGAACCCCTTGCCTGGAATATCGACTACTCTTGCCTGAAACCACTGGTCTCTTTTCTCCAACATACTGGCAATGTAAAGGTACAGAACTTTGTCTCTAAGTAACGTGTACTATATGCCTATTCCTTTTACGCTATTTGCCATATTGCTCTCGCGTGTAAAAGTGTCTCCCTCTGGTCTCCTCCGCATATTGACCTCCAGCGACGAACCCCTAACAGATAAAACTCAGCTCACAATGGAGCTCGCGGAATTGACCGAGGCACTTGCTACCATGTCCCAACAGATGGGCAACCTAAGTGTAACTGTCCAGGACCTGAAAACGGGGCAAGCATGACTCCAGAATCAGATATCAGATTTGTTAGCCCTACCAATGGACCCCTCGACCACAGCCATGGTTAACAGCCTGACTGCAGAACCTACAGTCCCCTTACCCGAAAGATTCTCCGGAGACAGAAAGAAATATAGACTGTTCTTGTCCGACTGCCAATAATTTTTTTCCCTGAGACCCCGCACTTACTACAACAAAGAAGTCAGAATCAAGACAGTCATCACGTTGCTCCAAGGCGAACCCCGCGCATGGGCTCAACACCTTCTCATTAGCAACGAACCCTTATTGAACTCCTGGGATCAATTCATAACAGCACTAAATGACTTATATGATGATCTGTACCAGTTCGAATCCTCCCAAGCTACTATCCGGGATCTCCGTCAAGGTAGAAAACCGGTAGAAGATTATATTGCCGAATTCAAAGCCTTATCTTTGGAGACCGGCTGGAACGAGAGTGCTTTGGTCAATCAGTACAAAATCGGCCTCTCCAGCGACATCAAGGATGATCTGGCCCACGTCCAGTCGCCACTAAGACTGGAACCCCTGATACAGTTAACAACAAATATTGACCGACACCTACGTGAGCGTAGGAGGGAACGCGCGATGGATACTCCACTTTCCAGACGTTCCCTCACATCTCCTCGCGTCAGCCACCCTCCATTATCAGTTAAAAGCTTCACTTCCGATGAACCTATGCAAATTGGCCTGGTGAGAGGGCATGTACCTCCTGAGGAATTGGCTCGACGCAAGTCTAACCAGCTATGCCTGTACTGCGGAAAACCCAACCATGCCGTTCGGGATTGTCCCAGCAAGAACAGACCCCGCAATGGTAAGAAAGAAAACACATCTACAAACAATTTTTAAAAATTTTCATCTCGTCGCCTATCTATCCTCCTTTCATTACAGTGGAATGACCATCCCGTCTCGGTGTCTGCCATGGTGGACTCGGGTGCAAGTAGCTGTTTCATGGACTTTACCCTAGCTACATTTCTTGGTATTCCCTACGTAAATAAAAAATCACCATTAAGCATCCAATGTGTTGATGGGTCTCCCTTAACCTCCGGTCCCGTGGTCCTAGAAACCATTCCCCTTCTAGTTCGTATAGGGGATGAGCATAAAGAATTTCTCCAGTTCGATTTGGTAACATCCCCCTTGTTTCCAGTTATACTTGGCATTTCCTGGCTTCGCACCCATGACCCAGTGATATCCTGGACCTCAGGAATGTTCAGCTTCACATCCAAACACTGTATCAAATTCTGTCTACATCCTTCCGTTACTAGGGGCTGTATTTCCTCCATTCTGGACAAAGAAATGAAATCTTCTGATGTCTCTCTTCCACAAGAATATGCCGAGTTCTCTAATGTATTTAATAAAAAAGGGTTTGAACGTCTACCTCCCCATCGGAAATATGACTGCCCCATAGAACTGCTACCGGGTGCCAACATACCATTTGGCCACCTTTATCCTTTAGCCAAACCCGAACTCCATGTCCTCAAAGAATACATAAGAGCAAATCTCGAGAAAGGGTTAATCAGGCCCTCTGCTTCACCGGCTGGAGCAGGCATATTTTTCATTGAAAAGAAAGATGGTGGTCTGCGACCTTGTGTAGACTACCGGGAGTTAAACAAAATAACCATCAAGAACAAATACCCCCTACCTCTTATACCTGGACTCCTAGAACAACTAAAAAATGTCATGGTCTTTACCAAACTTGATTTGAGAGGGGCCTATAACCTACTGCGCATACGCAAGGATGATGAATGGCAAACCGCATTTAGAACGTGATATGGCCATTACGAGTACATGGTAATGCCATATGGGCTATGCAATGCCCCTGCGGCATTTCAACACCTAGCGAATGACATATTAAGAGATCTCCTCGACGTCTATGTCGTCGTGTACTTAGATGACATACTAATATACTCCACCACCCAGGATCTACACCGACATCATGTCAATTCTGTTCTCTCCCGTTTACGTCGTCACAACTTGTATGTGAAATTAGAAAAATGCGTTTTTGAAGCTACTCGGATTGAATTTTTAGGTTTCGGAATCACACCTGGACAAATGGAAATGGACCCCCGGAAGATCGAAGCCGTCACCAACTGGCCCATTCCCAAAACTAAAAAGGAAATCCAAAGATTTTTAGGTTTTGCAAATTTTTATCGAAAATTTATTTGAAATCTTTCAAAAATCGTGTTCCTTTAACCCAGTTGACAAGAAAGAAAAACCCTTTTTTTTGGTCCAATACCGCTCAACAAGCTTTCGACAAATTACGGGAACTTTTTACCACCGCCCCGATACTATTACTTCCCAATCCTGCTAAACCCTAATTTTTGGAAGTCGACGCTTCAGCGATAGCCACAGGGGCCATACTCTCCCAAAGAGCCGAACACAATGATATTCTGCACCCTGTAGCCTTTTTTTCTCGTAAACTTCTCCCCGCAGAGATGAACTACAGTGTAGGAGATCGGGAACTACTAGCGATAAAAAATGCCCTTGATGAATGGAGCTACCTTCTTGAGGGCACCACACACCCCGTAACGATTTACACTGACCATAGAAACCTTGAATACTTGAGAACCGCTCGACGCCTCTGTCCTCGTCAAGCCCGCTGGTCCCTATTTTTTTCACGCTTCTTTTTTCACGTGACTTACCGCCCTGGAAGTAAAAATGTCAAAGCGGATGCTCTTTCCCGAATTTATGAAGAGCCATCCATATCAACCGGTGAGGAAGAAACTATCCTCCATAGCGGACATTTCCTCACCATACAAACTTCCCTGCTGACTAAATTACAGGAACATTCCCCAAATCATCAAAAGTCACCCCCACAGAAATTCACTGTACCCCCGACTCAATAAGCAACCGTACTTCAACTCTGCCACAATGCACCCACAGCTGGCCATGGGGGAATCAACAAAATGTTAGATCTGGTTCAACGACATTATTGGTGGCCTTCCGTTGTCACAGATGTCCGAGACTAAGTTCGTTCATGTTCAATTTGTACTCGCAGTAAAGTTCCTAGAACCAAGACGGCAGGACTCCTGCAACCTCTCCCGATCCCTCATCGCCCATGGGCTAGCATCTCTGTAGATTTCATAGTTGATTTACCTCCATCTCAGAAACACAATACCATCATGGTCATGGTTGATAGATTGTCCAAAATGGCCCATTTTGTCCCCACTCGAGCACTACCATCGGCCAAAACCACCGCTGGCCTCTTTTTTCACCATATCTTTAAACTTCATGACACACCCGACTCCGTTATCTCCGACAGGGGGCCACAATTTAAGTCAAAATTTTGGAAGGCCTTTTGCTCACTATTAGGAATCTCCCTTTGTTTGTCTGTTGGTAACCTTTCATCCTCACTCAAACGGCCAAACTGAGAGGACCAACCAAACCTTGGAACAATACATTCGTTGCTACACATCTCATAAATAGGGATGAGCCGAACACTACCCGAGATCGGTTCAGACCCGAACACGAACTTCCCATATGTTCGGGTCCGAACCCGAACTCGAACTCAATGCAAGTCAATGGGGCTGAATATTCGGTTTTTAGAGTGCCCTCCAAGAGGGCATATATGCTAGATATTTGCCATAAAAGGTGTATGGGGGTCCGGGTAGTGCCCTGGGGGACAGGAAACAAGGACAAAAAGTAAAAAAAAGTTTTTAAAGGGACAGTGAGTTTTCCATGAAATAAGGGTTAAAAATAAAAACCAAAAATTCCTTTAAAATATCGTGCCTAGGAGGTCCCCATAACCTGCCCGTGAAGAGGCGGATTTCTAGCATATATATAGAAACACTTAAAATCTATCCATAAACAACTGCTTGGGGCGGCAGTCTGTATGAAAAGAGGAGACATTTTCGTACACGCAGAAAAAGTTTACTGATTTTTTGGGCTAAATTATTGTGAAACTTATGCTGGCTTTGGATGAAAGTAACAATAGGTGCTTCAAAATTGGTCCTTTAGCTTCCCCAACAGTGCCGTCACACCGTAACCCCTCTGAGGATATGAATCTGATACAGGCATCAGTGGCAGAGCACCCAAATATTGTGCTTTGGTGCCAGGCCTGCAAGTACTATCATACAGTAACCCCTCTGTGGTATTGTGGAAGAATGCAGGGGTGAACCTTGCGGTCCTATATTAAAAAGATATGCAACTGGTTAAGGCATCAGTGCACTCAGATATTCTGCCTTTGGTGCAAGACTGCCAGGCCAGCAAGTATCATCATACAGTAACCCCTCTGTAGTATTGTGGAAGAATGCAGGGGTGCACCATGTGGTCCTATATTGAAAAGATATGATTCTGGTCAAGGCGTCAGTGCACCCAGATATTGTGCCTTTGGTGCCAGGCCAGTAAGTATCATCATACAGTAACCCCTCTGTGGTATTGTGGAAGGATGCAGGGGTGGACCATGTGGTCCTATATTGAAAAGATATGATTCTGGTCAAGGTGTCAGTGCACCCAGATATTATGCCTTTGGTGGCAGGCCAGCAAGTATCATCATACAGTAACCCCTCTGTAGTATTGTGGAAGAATGCAGGGGTGGACCATGTGGTCCTATATTGAAAAGATAGGATTCTGGTCAAGGCGTCAGTGCACCCAGATATTGTGCTTTTGGTGCCAGGCCTGCAAGTGTCATCATAATACAGTAACCCCTCTGTGGTATTGTGGAAGAGTGCAGGGTTGGACCCTGCGGTTCAAAAAACTTAAAATGATATAAATCTGGCACAGGCGTCAGTGCAGCCAAATATTGTGCCTTTCATGGCAGCAAGTGCCTTCACACCGTAACCCTTTTGTGGTATTGTGGAAGAGTTCAGTGCTGGAGGTTTTGTGAATGCAGAAGAGGACATCCCCGATCTATTCCATTACTTCAGCATCAGGGGATTGATAGCTGCTGATCCAGGACTGATTAATTTATATAAATGTTAGCCGGTCTACAGAGTCAGTGGACAGATGCACTCTTTTGTCTGTGACAAAACCTCCAGTGGCACTGAACATCCTTTCAGAAAGCATGCTAGATGAAGGGCAACCTAGTAGCTGCATAGCATATTGGCTAAGTTCTGGCCAGTGATCCAATCTCAACACCCAGTAAGCCAGTGGATCATCTGCTGGAAAGGTATCCAGGTCTGCCCTTGCCCCTAGGTAGTCCTCCACCATATGGTGAAGACTCTGGCAATGGGTGCCTACATTTGACGTCCCTGGGCATCGAGGACTAAAAAAATAAAAAAATGCATCAGTCAAGCGGCCCTGGCCTTCACCACTATTCCTCTGATCATCCGCAGCCTCAGAAGCACCTGTGTCAGCACTTGGTAATCTACCAGTGCCTGGAAAGGTGTTACACAAGTGTCGCTTTAGAGCGTCCTCAAGTTTTTTCATCCTGTGCTCCCTGTGTGCGGGCAGGATGAGCTCTGCAACTTTACCCTTGTATCGTGGATCAAGAAGGGTTGCCAACCAGTAATGATCCCTTTCCTTGATAGCACGAATCCTGGGGTCCATTAGCAGGCTGTGCATCATTAGGGACCCCATGCAGCATAGGTTGGAGGTGGCATTAGCTTCCGAGTCTTCCTGGTCAATGAGGATGACCGTATCGTGCACTTCCTCCTCCCAGCCACGCACTAGCCCTTGTGTTTCTGTTTCTGTTTCACACGAAACCCTCCCTTGAGGAATCCCCACCTTCAATGCCCCCACTACTTAAATATTCTGCCTCCTCATCCTCCTCCTGTCTGATCTGAGTAGGACCCGCTGAAATGCTGTCTGCGGAAAGACTGGGGCCTTGAGAGCAAGGGAAGGCCTCCTCTTCCTCCCGCTGCTCTGCCTCTAGAGCCACATCTATAATTCCCCGCAGAGTGTGCTCCAGCAGGAACACTAAAAGAATTGTGTCACTGATGCATGCACTGTCCCTGCTCACCATCCTCGTTGCCTCCTCAAATGGTGACAGTACAGTGCATGTATCCTTGATCATCAGCCACTGCGGGGGGAAAAAAAACCAAGTTGACCTGAACCTGTCCTTGTGCCATACTCACACAGGTACTCGTTGATGGCCCTCTGCTTCTTGTGCAGACGCTGCAGCATTGCTAATGTTGAGTTCCACCTGGTGGGCATGTCACAGATCAGACGGTTTGTGGGAAGGTGGAATTCTCTTTGAATTTCTGCCAGGCGAACGCTTGCTGGGAATGACCGTCTGAAGTGGCTGCAGACTTTTCTGGGCTGGATGAGAAGCTCTGGCAGCCCTGGGCACTTGGTTAGGAAACGCTGTAGCACTAGATTTAGGACGTGTGCTAGGCATGGTACATGCATCAATTTACCCTTGCGTAGGGCGGAGAGAAGGTTGCTGCCATTATCGCAGATGATCATTCCCAGCTGAAGCTGGCGTGGTGTTAACCATCTCTGCACCTGCCCCTGCAGAGCTGACAGAATTTCTGGCCCGGTGTGGCTCCTGTCCCCTAAACAAACCAGCTCAAGCACAGTATAGCATCTTTTTGCTTGAGCCATTGCATAGACCCTGTCAGGTGCCGGTTTAACTGCCACTTCGCCAGAGACAGAGAAGGAGGAGGAGGAAGAGGAAGAGGTGGTGGAGCAGACAGACCTCATATAAGCAGCTTTCTGGAGGCGTGGTGGATGAACAAGCTCCAGCACAGAGCCCCATCTTGGATCCCTCCCAGCTGCAATCAGAGTTACCCAGTGTGCCGTGAAGGAAATGTAACGGCCCTGTCCATGCTTGCTGGACCACGTGTCTAACATCATGTGCATCTTGCTGCTGACTGCCTTTCCCAATGACTCCATAACATTGTCTTCCACGTGCTGGTATAGTGCTGGACTGGCCTTCCGTGAAAAGAAATGGCGTTTTGGAACCTGCCACTTTGGTACAGCACATTCAGCAAATTCACGGAAGGAAGCAGAGTACACCAGCTGGAAAGGCAGCAGCTGCAATGTGAGTAATTTTGCTAAGCTGGCATTTAGACGATGTGCTTGGTGATGGTTGGGACTAGGGATGCACCGATACCACTTTTTTAAGACCGAGTACGAGTACCGATACTTTTGTTCAAGTACTCACCGATACCAAGTACCGATACTTTTATTTTATGTCACGTGACGCTTTCCAATAAGAACAGACCTCTCATAAAGCCCCCAGGTCTCATAGATATGCCCCCCCAGCTCATGGATATGCCCCCCAGCTCATGGATATGCCCCCCAGCTCATGGATATTGCCCCAGCTCATGGATTTGCCCCCCAGCTCATGGATATTGCCCCCCAGCTCATGGATATTGCCCCAGCTCATGGATTTGCCCCCCAGCTCATGGATATTGCCCCAGCTCATGGATATTGCCCCCCAGCTCATGGATATTGCCCCCAGCTCATGGATATTGCCCCCAGCTCATGGATTTGCCCCCCAGCTCATGGATATTGCCCCCAGCTCATGGATACTGCCCCAGCTCATGGATTTGCCCCCAGCTCATGGATATTGTCCCCAGCTCATGAATATTGCCCCCAGCTCATGGATTTTGACCCCAGCTCATGGATTTGCCCCCCCAGCTCATGGATATTGCCCCAGCTCATGGATATTGCCCCCCAGCTCATGGATATTGCCCCCAACTCATGGATTTGCCCCCCAGCTCATGGATTTGCCCTCCAGCTCATGGATTTTGACCCCAGCTCATGGATATTGCCCCCAGCTCATGGATATTGCCCCAGCTCATGGATATTGCCCCAGCTCATGGATTTGCCCCCCAGCTCATGGATATTGCCCCCCAGCTCATGGATATTGCCCCAGCTCATGGATTTGCCCCCCAGCTCATGGATATTGCCCCCCAGCTCATGGATATTGCCCCCAGCTCATGGATATTGCCCCCAGCTCATGGATATTGCCCCCAGCTCATGGATTTTGACCCCAGCTCATGGATTTGCCCCCCAGCTCATGGATATTGCCCCAGCTCATGGATATTGCCCCCCAGCTCATGGATATTGCCCCCAACTCATGGATTTGCCCCCCAGCTCATGGATTTGCCCTCCAGCTCATGGATTTTGACCCCAGCTCATGGATATTGCCCCCAGCTCATGGATATTGCCCCCAGCTCATGGATATTGCCCCCAGCTCATGGATTTGCCCCCCAGCTCATGGATTTGCCCTCCAGCTCATGGATATTGCCCCCCAGCTCATGGATATTGCCCCCCAGCTCATGGATATGGCCCCAGCGTGGATAATGCCCCCCAGCTCATGGTTAATGCCCCCAGCTCGTGGATACTGCCCCCAGCACATGGATTTGCCCTCCTCCGCTCATACTTACCTTCCTTTAGCGACGCCGGGAAAGTCTTCCCTTCCTCAACCTCAGAGTTTGAATCAGAGCACTGTAGTTGCTGCGCATCCTCAAGCAGCATGTCACTGTCATTGTAGTCAAACAATTCAGCTGACTCCTCCGTGTGTGATAGTGAGGCTACGGCAGGAGTAGCTGTGGACATGGAGGCTGAATTAGATGTTTTGGCAGCTGAGGTGGACTGTAAACCACTACAAGCCTGGCTGGCAGAGGATGAGGAGGATGAGGATGGCCTGGTTAGTCAATCCACCAAATCCTCTGTATGTTGCTGCTGCATAAGACGGCCAGCACCAGTTAGAAAGGACAAGCATGCCCCTGCAGAGGATGCAGCATGTCCACGACGACCAGCGGCACAGCCTCCCGACACAGAGGCTGCTTGCCCTCTTATCTGTGTCTGGGAGCGTCTGCCAGTCCTTTTTGGTCTTTCTGACATGGTGAGTGATATATAGATTAAAGATCTATATCTAGAGATACAGAACTCTGATTCAACTCTGTTATAAAAATTGGAGATATGCAGAACTCTGATTCAACTGTGTTATCTAGATTCTAGATTAAAGATTTCCAGAACTCTGGTATAACTTAGTGAGACACCCTGATGGGTGGCAGTGAGAAGACACAAATTCCAATTCCCAGGAACCTCCTATAAATCAGTGAGACCCCCTGATGGGTGGCAGAGACAAGACACAAATTACAATTCCCAGATATCTGATAGAAGTATGTGGGATCCCCTGATAGCTGGCAGTGAGAAGACACAGATTACAATTCCCAGGAACCTCCTATAAATCAGTGAGACCCCCTGATGGGTGGCAGTGACAAGACACAGATTACAATTCCCATGAACCTCCTATTAATCAGTGAGACCCCATGATGGGTGGCAGTGACAATACACAGATTACAATTCCCAGATATCTTGTAGAAGTGAGACCCCCAATAGCTACTGGCAGTGAGAACACACAGATGACAACAATTCCCTGATATCTTGTAGAAGTGAGACCCCCAATAGCTGCTGGCACTGAGAAGACACACTAACAGAACAATCTCATCTCAAAAAACACGTGCTGGGGGCTGTGTGAAGCCTTATATAGTGTGCCTTATATAGACTTAGCTCGGTGAGCCCATGATTGGGCAAAATTTGCCCAATCAGGACTCTGAGGACTATGATTGGCATAGTCTTGCACCTGTCTTGCACCTGACCTGTGTTCAGGTGCAAGGCTGTAGCCAATTACAAGCTTCAGGCCAGTGGAAAAGTACATTGTGGTCCATTGTGGGTGAACTCGAACCGAACACGCGGAAATGTTCGGAGTTCGCGAACAGCCGAACGGCCGATGTTCGATGTGAACTCCGAACAGATTGAACCGAACAGCTCATCCCTAGTGAGAGGTTCACGGAACGCTTTGAGCAACTAAACATAGGGTTAATAGAACCGGATCAGTGGACCATCAGCCCGGATCCATCCAGGAGGCCGACATTGAACGGTGGATGGTTCGTGGACTTTTTGGGGATCATATCGGGAGGTCTGGGTCTATGAGACCAATGCGTATATGCACATTTTGTTATGTGCTGTGGAAAATGTGAGTTTGTCTTTTTTGGATTTTAATAAATTGTGTTTGTTTTAAAACACTACACCATATACCGCTCCTCGTTTTCCAGATTACTTTTGGATATGAAATTGATGGGGATTCCATATTGGAGTTAGTACTAAAAGAAAAACAGCTTGCTGACATTATTTATGGACATAAAACCTCAACCTAACTGGAGCCATCTTCCTTGATTTTGCCAAGGCCTTTGACACGGTAGACCATGGCATCTTGTTAGAAAAACTTAAAAACTCTGGCATTGGTGATCACACGCTAACCTGGTTTCAATCATATATATCCGACCGATCACAATATGTGTCAATTTCTGGCAGCTCCTCCCTCCCGCTCCCAGTCACTTGTGGTGTACCCCAAGGCTCAATACTAGGCCCCCAGCTATTCACAATATTCATAAATGATCTGTCCAACATCTGCAAAGCCTCAACTGTACATATGTAAGCAGACGACACTGTAATCTATACCAGCAAACCAAATCTCCCGCAGCTGGAGGCCGTGCTGCAAGAACAATTCACAGAGGTAGAAAAATGGATCAAACACAACAAACTTTTTTTAAATACTGACAAAACTGTAACAATGCTCTTTGGAACAGCACCTAAACTACACAAATTGCAAAATCCCATCTATGTGTTGGGACAAAATCAAATGGCACGCTGACCACAGTCACTTCTCTCAAATATCTAGGTATGTGGTTGGACCCTAATCTATCCTTTGGCCCCCACATCGAAAAACTCTCATCTAAACTTTACCCCAAACTAGGTGCCCTGTACAGAAACAAATCTTGCCTGAGCTCCGCGGTAAGAAAGCAGATTGTACAACAAATACTTATGCCGACTATTGATTACGGAGATGTAGTGTATGCAGCGGCCCCGCAAACACGCCTTCAGAAACCTAGCACATTGTATAACTCCTTCTGCCACTTTGCATTACAATGTAACTACATGACCCACCATTGTGACATGTTAAAAGAGCTAAACTGGCCATCGCTGGAGTCTAAACGCACCCTTCACCTTTCCAGCCTGGTGTTTAAGAGCATTTCTGAGAAGCTGCCACCCTACCTGAATAGACTGCTTCCCCCAGCAGCTCCCTCATCCTATAACCTCCAATACAGGACCAGCACCTTACTTGCAATACCACAATACAAAAAGACAGTGGCTCGGTCCTCATTTTCCTACAGAGCACCACAATTATGGAATAACCTCCCAGACACCATCAAATCTTCCCCCAGTCTTAAGTCACTGAAGAGCTCCTTACTAACATACCTCAATACAGAATGCACCTGTAAACATGTAACCTAGTGACTATATTTCCTACATATTTATTTTCTGTTAATCTGTATATTTGTGTTGTTTTTTTTTTTAATATCTTGCATTGTATTACTTTGCATTTCTGTAACTGTAACACTTCAATGTTCTTGAACCCAGGACATACTTGAAGACGAGATAAATCTCAATGTATCCTTCCTGGTAAAATCCTTTATAAATAAATAAATAAATAAATTGTGCTGTCCTATTTTTTGAAATTATTTTGTGCATTAAAAGAGTGTTGGTGATCTCTTTGGACTAGCAGCAGGGAAAAGAGGACCATACTATATATTTTTTTGTATAATGGTTGTGTTAGACCCAATACACCCACCCTGGGGGTCCTTTGGAACGTTGTGCCATCTGGAGCCTTGACATAGGGTGGCACAGATATGCTTGAACTGACACCATCTCAATGTCTGAATGGATTCACAGTCCTTCAATCCAGAGCCATGCGAGGGATGGCATGGCGAAGGTCAGTGGCGTCACTAGGGTTGGTGTCACCCGGTGCGGTAACTTATGGTGTCACCCCCCCCGAGTGTTACGGATTTTTTTAACTACTCTTACTCCTAAATCAGCACTCCCATATAACACTGAATGCTCATACACACAGCGCACATTACTGTGAGGTTTATTGCTGCAGAGCTCTCTCATATGCTCACACAACTTTTTGCCAACTGCCAGCAAGTACGATGCATGTTCGAAGGCAGTGAAAGCACACATGGATATATATTGCCCCCAGCAGCTCTGGATATATTGCCCCCAGCAGCTCATCCATGGATATATATTGCCCCAGCTCACATATGGATATATTGCCCCAGACCAGCTCACACATGGATATTGCCCCAGCTCTCATGGATTTGCCCCAACACACATGGATACTGCCCCAAGCACACATGGATACTGCCCCCAGCACACATGGATAATGCCCCAGCTCACATGGATATGCCCCAGCAGCTCTCATGGATATTGCCCCAGCTCCTCTCATGGATTTTGCCCCAGCTCCTCTCATGGATATACTGCCCCAGCTCCTCTCATGGATAATGCCCCAGCTCCTCTCATGGATATACTGCCCCAGCTCCTCTCATGGATATACTGCCCCAGCTGCTCTCATGGATATACTGCCCCAGCTCCTCTCATGGATTTTGCCCCAGCTCCTCTCATGGATTTTGCCCCAGCTCCTCTCATGGATATACTGCCCCAGCTCATGGATAATGCCCCAACTCATGGATAATGCCCCAGCAGATGGATAATGCCCCAGCTCATGGATACTGCCCCAGCTCATGGATATACCCCAGCAGCTCATGGATATGCCCCAGCTCATGGATAATGCCCCAGCACATGGATAATGCCCCAGCTCATGGATATACCCCAGCACATGGATACTGCCCCAGCTCATGGGATATGCCCCAGCTCATGGATACTGCCCCAGCTCATGGATATGCCCCAGCTCATGGATACTGCCCCAGCACATGGATTTGACCCAGCTCATGGATATGCTCCAGGTCATGGATTTGCCCCAGCTCATGGATACTGCCCCAGCTCATGGATACTGCCCCAGCTCATGGATATGCCCCAGCTCATGGATACTGCCCCAGCACATGGATTTGACCCAGCTCATGGATATGCCCCAGGTCATGGATTTGCCCCAGCTCATGGATATGCCCCAGCTCATGGATTTGCCCCAGCTCATGGATATGCCCCAGCTCAAACATGGATTTGCCCCAGCTCAAACATGGATTTGCCCCAGCTCATGGATATGCCCCAGCTCAAACATGGATTTGCCCCAGCTCATGGATACTGCCCCCAGCTCATGGATATGCCCCAGCACATGGATAATGCCCCAGCTCATGGATTTGCCCCAGCTCATGGATAATGCCCCAGCTCATGGATACTGCCCCAGCTCATGGATTTGACCACCAGCTCATGGATACTGCCCCAGCTCATGGATACTCCCCAGCTCATGGATATACTGCCCCCAGCTCATGGATATGCCCCAGCACATGGATAATGCCCCAGCTCATGGATTTGCCCCAGCTCATGGATAATGCCCCAGCTCATGGATACTGCCCCAGCTCATGGATTTGACCACCCAGCTCATGGATACTGCCCCAGCTCATGGATACTCCCCAGCTCATGGATATACTGCCCCAGCTCATGGGTAATGCCCCAGCTCATGGATACTGCCCCAGCTCATGGATTTGACCACCCAGCTCATGGATACTGCCCCAGCTCATGGATACTCCCCAGCTCATGGATATACTGCCCCAGCTCATGGATAATGCCCCAGCTCATGGATATGCCCCAGCTCATGGATATGCCCCAGCACATGGATTTGACCCAGCTCATGGATATGCCCCAGCTCATGGATATGCCCCAGCTCATGGATTTGCCCCCCCTAGCTCATGGATATGCCCCAGCAGCTCATGGATACTGCCCCAGCTCATGGATAATGCCCCAGCTCATGGATAATGCTCCAGCTCATGGATTTGCCCCAGCTCATGGATATGCCCCAGCTCATGGATATGCCCCAGCTCATGGATTTGCCCCAGCTCATGGATATGCCTCAGCACATGGATAATGTCCCAGCTCATGGATACTGCCCCATCTCATGAATATGCCCCAGCTCATGGATATGCCCCAGCTCATGGATACTGCCCCAGCACATGGATTTGACCCAGCTCATGGATATGCCCCAGTTCATGGATATGTCCCAGTTCATGGATATGTCCCAGCTCATGGATTTGCCCCAGCTCATGGATTTGCCCCAACTCATGGATTTGCCCCAGCTCATGGATATGCCCCAGCTCAAACATGGATTTGCCCCAGCTCATGGATTTGCCGCAGCTCATGGATACTGCCCCAGCTCATGGATATGCCCCAGCACATGGATAATGCCCCAGCTCATGAATTTGCCCCAGCTCATGGATATGCCCCAGCTCATGGATATGCCCCAGCATATGGATATGCCCCAGCTCATGGATATGCCCCAGCTCATGGATTTGCCCCCTCAGCTCATGGATTTGCCCCCCAGCTCATGGATACTGCCCCAGCTCATGGATATACTGCCCCAGCTCATGGATATTGCCCAAGCTCATGGATATTGCCCCAGCTCATGGATATGCCCCAGCACATGGATAATGCCCCAGTTCATGGATATGCCCCCGCACATGGCTAATGCCCCAGCTCTCATGGATATGCCCCAGCACATGGATATTGCCCCAGCTCATGGATATACTGCCCCAGCTCATGGATATGCCCCAGCTCATGGATTTGCCCCAGCTCATGGATATTGCCCCAGCTCTCATGGATATGCCCCAGCTCATGGATAATGCCTCAGCTCATGGATTTGCCCCAACAGCTCATGGATTTGCCCCAGCTCATGGATATGCCCCAGCTCATGGATTTGCCCCAGCTCATGGATATTGCCCCAGCTCTCATGGATATGCCCCAGCTCATGGATAATGCCTCAGCTCATGGATTTGCCCCAACAGCTCATGGATTTGCCCCAGCTCATGGATAATGCCCCAGCTCATGGATAATGCCCCAGCTCATGGATAATGCCCCAGCAGCTCATGGATTTGCCCCAGCAGCTCATGGATTTGCCCCAGCAGCTCATGGATAATGACCCAGCACATGGATATGTCTCACCTCCTCCTCCGCCGCGTGTTCTCTCCCTCTGAGCGTCCGGTGGCACGCAGCTTGGGCGCTCGCGATTGGCTGGTGACGTGTTTCCTCCAAACGAGCACCGAAGCTGCATGCTTCGGACGCTCACAGGGAGCGAATACGCGGCAGAGGGTGAGACACCCACCCTTAGGGTGACGGTGTCACCCTAAGGGTGGGTGTCACCTGGTGAGGGCCGCACCCCCCGCCCCCACGTTACGATGCCACTGGCGAAGGTGGTGGTGGATCTTGCCGTGGTACACTATGTAACTCAGTTGAAGCGGATACAACTAGCTCTGTTTCTGCAGGTGGTACAGAGACTGGAGCCGAAAAGGAGGCAGACACAGGAGTGTGGGCTGTGAGCTGTAGGAGTGATGGGAGTAACAGTCAGTGCAGTGATTGACTTCATAGGTCGACAAGCAGCATTCCAGATTTTTAAAGCCTCTTCAAAGGCTTACAAATCCTCTATAGAAACTAAAGGGGTTATTCACTAAGTCCCAAACTTGCCACCGAAGGGTATTGTACTCTGTCTATTCACAACGCTGTCAGCTCACAAAATACTGGCGAATTGACAGTAAAATACAGTGCAGCTCGGCAATCTTTGGCGCAGGAAAATAGTCCCATAGAGAAGTAATGGTCTGTCTATTCGCAGAACACTGAACAGCACCAAAATGTCGTCGAAATGCTCAGATTTTTGGTGTTTCAGTTTGACAGGTTTAAACAGGTGAATTCCATAGGTTTCAATGTAAAAAAGTAGTAATATTTTTAAAAACTATTTTTAAAAACATTTAGGGCCACATTACATTCTTGTTGCTAACGGTAGCGCTCACTTACGTGAGCAATGACGTTAGCTACGTGTCTACTGCATATTACAATCCAAACGCAAATGGGTTAAGTAACCCGTTTGCATTTGGTACCTTGCACTTTTCAGCGCGAGGTTACTTTACTTTGTGCTCCCTATACTTAACATGGGGAGCCCAAAGTGTTAATCAGCGTTTGTAGAAAGTAGATTGTAATACTATCTGTCCGACTGTGGTTAGCAAAAAGTTAACCACAGCCCGGACTTGGTGTTAATGAATTCTGCAGAAGCGGAATCCGTTAACACCAGCCTAAAAAAAACAAAAAACAGAATGCTATACTCACCTCCTGTCCCGTGGCGAGGACCGCGGCTCCAACCGCCTCCTCCGTCCGGCGGGAGCAAGGAAAGACTGGGCGGGAGCAGGGAAAGACTCCCTGCATATCACTACGCCGACCGGCCAGCTCTCGCGAGGCTGGTCATGTGACCTGCAGGGGGAAATTCAAAGGAGTCCATCGAGTCGATGCTCGCAGTTGAGCTCAGTGCTGCCGCGAGCATCCCAGGGGTTAACGCCCGCAAACAATGCAGGCAGCATTTTTTGCGCCTGCATTGTAATCCAACGTTAAAACGCAGGCGCAAGGAGGAAAACTGCGGGCGCAGTTTTTCCTCCTTTGCGCCCGCGTTTTAACGCTAGGATTGTAATGTGGCCCTTATTCTTTTAATCCTCAGCAAAAATAATTTTTCATTTTTTTTAGAAGACCGCTTTGTATGTTTTAGACAAAATTTTTGCTTCTCAATTTTTTAAAAGGATTTTTAAAATTCTGTAGCAGACCATTTTATTATTTTTGAAGGACCTTTTTTTATTATTTAGACATATTTGAATGCATTTTTATTTGTTTAAACAACTATTAGGAGAGTTCCGTTTTGTTTTGCTTTTTTGCAGTAAAGTGTATTTCGCCAAGGCCAGTTCGCCGCTCTTCAGTGTCCTTCAGCGACGTTCGCCAACTTTTTCATGAGGCTTTGGCGACTCCATCTTCACTGCTCAACAATGAATAGTAATTTCACCGTAATTTCGGCAAAATGGAACCACCGAAGTGCACTGAAGTGAAAAGCACCAAACGTTTTTGACATTTCGGTGCTTTGTGAATAACACCTCAGGCTGCAGTCACACGAGCGTTCTTTGAGCAGAAGGAACGTCCATGAGAGTGGATGTTCCTTCCACTCTGACACCCGTGTGGCCATGAGTGCAGTTAGTGCGCCCAGCGCTACAAAGCGTGATCCTCCTATGGAGGATGCGCTTTGTAGCCCCGTCTTTGTCCCTCGTAAGTTTTTGATGGGGTGGCTGAAATCATATCCGGTGGTATAGAAACATAGAAAAATGTCGGCAGATAAGAACCTTTCGGCCCATCTAGTCTGCCCAATTACATGGATACTTTACCTGGATTTATCTTTTGTTTAGGATAGCCTTATGCCTATCACATGCTTGCTTAAATTCAATTACTGTTTTGGCCTCTACCACTTCTACTGGAAGGCTGTTCCATGTATCCACCACCCTCTCAGTAAAATAATGCTTCCTGATGTTACTTTTAAACCTTTGCCCCTCTAATCTAAGACTATGTCCTCTTGTTTTGCTATTTTGTTTCCTTTTAAATATACTCCCTTCCTCTACCTTGTGGATTCCCTTTACGTATTTAAATGTTTCTATCATATCTCCTCTGTCTCGTCTTTTTTCCAAGCTGTACATGTTAAGATCATTAAGCCTTTCCTGGTAACTTTTCTCCTTCAAGCCGTACACCATTTTAGTAGCCCTTCTCTGAACTCTCTCTAAGATGTCTATATCCTTCTGGAGATACGGTCTCCAGTACTGCACACAGTACTCCAAGTGAGGTCTCACCAGTGCTCTGTACAGTGGCATGAGCACTTCCCTTTTCCTACTGCTAATACCTCTCCCTACACAACCAAGCATTCTGCTAGCATTTCCTGCTGCTCTATTACATTGACTACTTACCCTTAGATCCTCTGAAATAATGACCCCTAAATCCCTTTCCTCAGATGTTGAGGTTAGGACTGTATCAAATATTCTATATTCAGCCCTTGGGTTTTTACGTCCCAGGTGCATTATCTTGCACTTATCCACATTAAAACTCAATTGCCACAACTCCGACCATTTTTTTTGTTTACCTAAATCATTTGTCATTTGGCTGATCCCTCCAGGAACGTCAACCCTGTTGCAAATCTTTGTGTCATCAGCAAAAAGACATACTTTTCCATTAATACCTTCTGCAATATCACTAATAAAAATATTAAAGAGAATGGGTCCAAGTACTGACCCCTGAGGTACCCCACTGGTAACAAGACCTTGCGCCGAATAAACTCCATTTACCACAACCCTCTGTTGTCTGTCACTCAGCCACTGCCTAATCCAGTCAACAATATTGGAATCCAAGCTCAAAGATTGCAATTTATTGATAAGCCTTCTATGCGGAACAGTATCAAAAGCCTTACTGAAATCTAAATAAGCAATGTCTACTGCACCACCTGTGTCTATTATTTTTGTTACCCAATCAAAAAAATCAATAAGATTAGTTTGGCATGATCTCCCTGAGGTAAACCCATGTTGTTTCTGATCCTGTAATCTATGTGTTTTTAGATGTTCAACAATCCTTTCCTTTAACATGGTTTCCATTAATTTCCCCACTACATTCATGCGTACGCTACACTGTGTGGCCTTCTCCGTCCAGGCTTCACAAAGCTGTGACGCGAAAAGCTTTCTTTCTTCACGAAAGCGGTTACCTAAAACCAGGGCTGGAATATGCAAGCCAGGAACGATTCTGCCATCAGGTGCAGACATGGGTCAGTCTGTGGTCCGGATACTGACAGCGGGAGCCGGGAAATTCAAATTTCCTGGCTGCTAGTGACGCTGGGTGGGAAACTCCTGCACTTTACCCAGCTATTATGCAAAAAGGAGGTATTCCTGACCATGGGCATCCTGACCATTTTAAAAATATAAAGTGGTCAGGATTAGGGATGAGCTGTTCGGTTCGATCAGTTCGGAGTTCGATTCGAACTTTGGCCGTTCGCAAGTTTGTGAACTTCGAACTTTTTGGCGTGTTCGGTTTGAGTTGGAAAAAAAATAAAAATTGAAAAAAGTATAAAAAATGCTTAAAAAATACTAAAAAATCTAGAAATAAAGAGACTCTTAACTGCAGAAAATTATAAGCAATGGTTTATTAGATACTGAATTAACAAATAATGTCTACGTGCAAAGATTCTCACCTCTAAATGACCGTTTTTTCTCAAACGGTGTAAACAACAGGTGTTAGTGTTTGGAAAATACATTTGCTTTTAATTAGTCTGGTCTGATGAATTTGATACATTGTCTGTAGTGAGGGTGTGGGGTCTCCTGATCTGAACATGTATCAAACAACACCTGTGCTTCTGAGAAGTGTTCATTTCTCTACTAAATCTTCCTCTGATATGCTGTTTAACCCCTTAACCCTGCAATTCACTGCGGTGTGCTCAGCTCATTTTTACCGCTTTCGCTCATCATGTTTAAACGCGATTTGAAGCCACATTTTATTAAATGACCCAGATATATTAGATATCGTTCTTTCCGTCAGACTCTGCATATTCATAATATATCATTTTTATATGTATGCGTCATGTCCTGCCTGTATATTATGACAACAAATGCAATAAAAATTGAATTTTTAATCATCTGCAGTGTGTAAAGTGTTTTTTTTTCACATTTTAGCACATGAGCATTTGTAGTTATGTTTTCTATGGGGTGCGCTTGTACAAAAATTGGAAATGGGGACTTGTTACAATTTGTGGGGAGAATTAAGTGATTTATAGCAAACGCACCCCATAGAAAAAAATCATTAGTGCAGCATCATTGTTCACATTATAATTGAAATGTGAACAATATTGCTGCATTAATAAAAATAACACACAAAAAAATTACAGTTTTTCTTTTTTACTTTATACCTGGTCATGTTGGGTATCATGCTCAGGCCTTTCGATTTACACCATCCATGACCCCCTAGCTGCCACGGTTCTGGAGATATCGGGGTTCAAATTCTATGCGTGAGGACGTCAGGCAGTGAGGGGGGACCCGGGGGTGGAGCCGCCATCCAAGATGTCGACCCTCACCACCGGAGCTAAGCCGCACATCGGCGCCGCAAGGCATCTCTATACACAGCCCCATCAGCATCACTATACACAGCCTCACAGCATCTCTATACACAACCTCACAGCATCTCTATACACAGCCCCATCAGCATCTCTATACACAGCATCCATGGGCGTCCACAGCATAGGGCAAGGGGGGGCACTCGCCCCCCCTGGATCAACGGGCTTAAATTATAATTTATTCACTTCACGCTGCAGTTCCTGGGCTCTCCACTAGGCTGCACCAGCGTCACATCCCCACTCCACCTCCAATCCACCACGTGCTCTCCCTCACTTTGCATGCTGGGAGAGGCAGGGCTGAGATGCAGCTGCTACTATGGGCCACAGGAAAAAAGGTAATGATTGTCAAATAAATACTTTTTTATTAAGCTTGATGCCAGTGTCTTTATTTATGAGAGTTTACAATCTAAGAGTAGAGAAAGATTGTAATCTCTGGAGCAGGGTCCTTTCTCCTCTTAGATTGTAGGCCCTGGAGCAGGATCCCTTCTTAGGACACTCCTCTTAGATTGTAAACTCTGGAGCAGAGGGGACCCTGCTCTAGAGTTTACAATCTAAGAGAAAGGACACTGCTCCAGAGCTTACAATAGTTCTCTTAGATTGTAAATTCTTGAGCAGGGTCTCCTCTTAGATTGTGAGCTCTTGAGCAGGGTCCCCTCTCTTAGATTGCAAGCTCGAGCAGAGTCCCCTCTCCTCTTAGATTGTAAGCTCTGGGGCAGGGTCCTCTCTCCTCTTAGATTGTAAGCTCTGGGGCAGGGTCCTCTCTCCTCTTAGATTGTAAGCTCTGGGGCAGGGTCCTCTCTCCTCTTAGATTGTAAGCTCTGGGGCAGGGTCCCCTCTCCTCTTAGATTGTAAACTCTGGGGCAGGGTCCCCTCTCTTAGATTGTAAGCTCTGGAGCAGAGTCCCCTCTCCTCTTAGATTGTAAACTCTGGGGCAGGGTCCCTTCTCCTCTTAGATTGTAAGCTCTGGGGCAGGGTCCCCTCTCCTCTTAGATTGTAAGCTCTGGGGCAGGGTCCCCTCTCCTCTTAGATTGTAAGCTCTGGGGCAGGGTCCCCTCTCCTCTTAGAGTGTAAGCTCTGGGGCAGGGTCCTAAGAGGAGAAGGGACCCTGCTCCAGAGCTTACAATGTAAGAGAGGCTTGAGGAGAGGAGGGGTGTGTGTGTGTGTGCAGGGAAGGTGAGTGTGTATATATATATATATATATATATATATATATATACACACACACACACAGTATGTGTGTGTGGGAAGGGGGGCTGGTGTGTGTATGTATATATATTTATATTTGGAGTGGGGAGCCTGGTGTGTGTCACTATCTGTGTGTGGGGGGGGGTCATGGTTTGTGTATACAGAGATGGCCTTAAAAAACACTTCCCTTAGTGCCTTGATCCTGGGTGTGTGATTAGTGCGGTGCATTGAATGGCATTAACAGACTAGAAAATGCAACACTCTGATCAGACGCTTACACCTTTTATTCTTCAATTAGACTTGCATCATGTTTCGCAGCCTTTGTATTAATACGCATTATTTTATGACTGTCCCCTTCATGACATTGTCAAAACGGCAGAATATGGATGCCATTAAAATTTTGCCCCCCCCTGTAAAAATTTCTGCGGACGCCCATGACAGCATCTCTATACACAACCCCATCAGCATCTCTAAACACAGCATCTCTATACACAGCCTCACAGCATCTCTATACACAACCTCACAGCATCTCTATACACAACCCCATCAGCATCTCTATACACAAACAGCATCTCTATACACAACCCCATCAGCATCTCTATACACAGCCACACAGCATCTCTATACACAGCCTCACAGCATCTCTATACACAACCCATCAGCATCTCTATACACGGCATCTCTATACACAACCCCATCAGCATCTCTATACACGGCATCTCTATACACGGCATCTCTATACACAGCCTCACAGCATCTCTATACACAACCTCACAGCATCTCTATACACAACCCCATCAGCATCTCTATACACAACCCCATCAGCATCTCTATACACAGCATCTCTATACACAAACAGCATCTCTATACACAACCTCATCAGCATCTCTATACACAAACAGTATCTCTATACACAACCCCATCAGCATCTCCATACACAGCCACACAGTATCTCTATACACAGCCTCACAGCATCTCTATACACAACCCCATCAGCATCTCTATACACAGCCTCACAGCATCTCTATACAGCCTCACAGCATCTCTATACAGCCTCACAGCATCTCTATACACAACCTCACAGCATCTCTATACACAGCCTCACAGCATCTCTATAACAACCCCATCAGCATCTCTATACACAGCCTTACAGCATCTCTATACACAGCATCTCTATACACAACCTCATCAGCATCTCTATACACAAACAGTATCTCTATACACAACCCCATCAGCATCTCCATACACAGCCACACAGTATCTCTATACAGAGCCTCACAGCATCTCTATACACAAACCCATCAGCATCTCTATACACAGCCTCACAGCATCTCTATACAGCCTCACAGCATCTCTATACACAGCCTCACAGCATCTCTATACACAATCCCATCAGCATCTCTATACACAGCCTCACAGAATCTCTATACACAACCTCACAGCATCTCTGTGAACCCTCAAATGAACCCCCTATCTTCACCAGGGGATTCCGGGAAGCTAGGGGTTCCCCGGCTATCTGACGTCCTCACGCTATGCGTGAGGACGTCAGGCAGTGAGGGGGGACCCAGGGGTGGAGCCGTGATCCAAGATGGTGGCCCCCACCGGAGCTAGGCCGCACTTCGGCGCCGCAAGGCGCCGAAGTGCGACCCGGTGCCTAAGGGGTTAAAGCCAGGCTTAAAATGGGAGACTCTCTCCTTTTAAGCGGTGCCTGGCTTTTTTGTGAGACCTCCCGATCGGGAGGGAGAGGGATCCAAACGGATCCCCCCCTCCCATCCAGGCGATCTCCCGGGGGATCTGCCGGGGGTCGCCTGGAAATGACGTCATCGTGCATGGCGCAATGACGTCATTTACGTTGGGAGGAGCTTGACTTCAGCGGCTGAGAACGCTGAAGTCAGAACGCTGCGGGACCCCGGACAGAGAGGTGAGTATCTCCGCGGGGGTCCCGCAAAGCTGATGACGTGTGGGACACGTCCTCCTCAGCATACAGCGGGAGTAACTGAGGACATGTCCCACACGTCGTCAGCAGTGAAGGGGTTAAAAAATTCATTTTTTTATACTTTTTGTCCTTGTTTCCTGTCCCCCAGGGCACTACCCGGACCCGGACATTGTATTTAAATGTTTCTATACATCCTAGAAATCCGCCACTTCTCGGGCAGGTTATGGGGACCTCCTAGGCATGATATTTGAAGGAATTTTTCGTTTTTATTTTTAACCCTTATTTCATGGAAAACTCGTTTTTTTTTTTACTTTTTGTCCTTGTTTCCTGTCCCCCAGTTCACTACCCTGACCCCCGTACACCTTTTATGGCAAATATCTAGCATATATGCCCTCTTGGAGGGCACTCTAAAAATCGAATTTTGAGTCCCAGTGACTTGTATTGAGTTCGAGTTCGAATTCCAACTTTTCAAAAGCTCGAGTTCGAATGTGAACCGAACTCGGGGGTGTTCGGCTCATGCCTAGTCAGGATATGTACGGTGTTCGTTTAAGGCCTGGAAACATATGACAGCCTCACAGACTGTTTTGAATGGTATGGAAACCTACTTACTCTGCTTTAAAGGGAGACTATCACTTACATAGGATGTAATTGTGCATTACACACTAAACACATTATTAAACACATGCTGCAGTTTTATTTATTTTTTGTTTGAAGTAATTGCACGTAAAAAGGAAATTAAAAATCACTTTTTTAAACTTGTCTTAATTTTGGGCATTATTTCCCATGATGCAACACTTCAAAATCTAATGGTGAGTTTTACTTTGTGACTGTGCTACTCCAGATAACAGCTGAATGAGAGATGACAGGGTTCTGCTGGCTTCCTCAGTCTGTTACAGTCTATTGTTGTGTACAGAAATGTATATATTCGCTTTTATAATATTCAAAGGCTTAGAAAGAGGCCTAGAAAAATGCTCATTTGAGTAGTTTAAACGTATTCCTTGTCTGTGTGATTTCTTTATGGGCGCATATATCTGATTTCTCCTCCGAATTAGAACAGAGACTGGCATCCCAGGACGGACTCCATTGTCCACTGCACTATAGTATTGTCTCCATATTTATATCATCCTTGTGATTTCTCAATTGCCTCCACATGTGTCTGCGTGCGTTCCAGCATCTACTTCCGGGCTTCATTCCAGCGCCTACTTCCGGTTTGCGGTCCAGCACCTACTTCCTGTTTGCATTCCAGCGTCTCTGTTCTAATTCGGTGGAGAAATCAGATATATGCGCGCATAAAGAAGACAAGGAATACGTCTATGTGGCTTTCAAGCCAATGACTTCTCTGCCCTGTATTGATTTACAAGGCTTTTTATGCTACTTCGCATGTAACGAAAACAGGCTGTTGCCCAACATTCTATTCGTCATTAATATTGTGAAATTACAGACGTTTGTTTAAGAACAGTTAAGGAAATAGACAATCAGCGTCTCCGGATGTCCCTTTAGCCGTCAAGGACGTTTGTTACAGGACATTCCAAGTTGTTACAAAACATTCTCTTCTTGATACTTGGAAAAGAAACTACATGTGCGTACAAAACAATCAGCTAAGATAGCGTGTTTAAACAATAATATGCATTTGATTCATAAATCCTGGTAGATGCTGGATCACATGTGGAGGCAATTGAGAGATCACAATGATGGTATAAATATGGAGACAATACTATAGACTAACAGACTGAGGTAGCCAGCAGAATAGCAGGCGAAACGCATGGAAGCGAGCTTGTAAGACTGAAGTGCACCCAAGAGAACATCAATTCGGTTACGTGGGAGAGGCCCCCCATTCAAGTGGCCACAGGCTTGAAAACCGAGTCATATTAGGCTCCAGCTTTGTGAGTGTACCCATCTATATGCTTATTTATCAATTGTGTGGACTTAACAATACTGTACCATTGTGTATTTTATTTTCTTATGTTTCATGTTTCTTATTATTGGGCTGAGAACAGGCTGATGTTGTTCGTTGACACGTGTGACACTAAGTGTCAGGTACCGGTACCGGGATGGCACCTGGATGGCAAGATTGAGCCCAGGATGCGGTGAGGCACCACTCCAGAAATATATGGTGAGTGGTGAGTTTGCAGGAACACTAATGGTGGTTTGGAGCAGAGGGGCAGGACACGTAAAGGGATTGAAAAACAGAAAACAAACCAGGAAAAATGGGAACTTGAATATTCTGGATACTGCAGGGAAGGACTGGTAGGTTTCAAGGTTTTCAGGGGAGCCCCAGCATACACGTCCTCTCTCTCTGGATACAAATAGACAATGCTGGAACAATGTGGAGAGGAGGGCAGGGCCCTTTATTTTGCAAGGTCAGGTGGTGTAGTGTTTTACTATGTGTTTTCACTTTTAACCATTTGTGTGCAGGAATCTCAGTGCTGGTTCTGAGATGAGCAAGGCTTGAAGGGGGCTGTCTGGCATGGTTCAGGAACCTGACATACTCCCCCCTCTAAGGAGCGACCTCCTGGCGCTCTTAACGTTCTCGAACACTTGAAAGTCAGAGCAGCGGACAATCTTCCCATTGGACCCATAAATGAACCCGTCTGGCAGGGGTTCCACGGTGATGAATCCCTCTGGGGTGGAGATGACCGTGCCGGCATATCCCTCAACTTTGGCATGGGTTTTCCTCTGACGCCTTCTTGTTCTGGCTTTACTAGCCTTACCATTCTCATTGGTAGGTGCTGAATTCTGGGCGACTGTGACAGGGCCACTGTATCCAGCGTTCAGGTGTATTTTTCCCTGACCCGGTGGTCCTTTACTACGTCGTGCAGTCTGCAGCTGGGTGGTCGTATGGTGGTCTTCCAGATCAGGCACTTCATCATCAAGATATTCCAGAGATCCCCACTCTGAATCTGAACCACTAGGGGGCATAAAGTGCAGGTGTGGTTTATAGAGCGTGGACTGCTGGCTGAGGGTGATGGGAGTAGCTGTCGCCACCATAGTGGTGTTCTTGGATTGGTGTGCAGCTTCCCTGATCTTCAATGCCTCTTCAAATCTCGCTAGGTCTTCTAGGCGAACCAGAGTTCCGTTAGAGGCATACACGCAGCCAGGTGGTACAGGGTCTGAAACCTGGGTAGCCATGATCTCAGGTTCCAAGGGCAGAGGGGGTTCACAGTCCATTGGATCAGGCTCTATAGGTGTGGTGTCTTCAGCCTCCATGGGGATGACAGGATCTTCCTCCTCACTTGACCTGGTAGACTTGAAGTCAAAGCTTCTAGGGTCAGCAAGTATGGAGGGTAGTTTATTTCTGGGTCTGGGCATAGGCTTGGTTGTGGGTACTGCACACTTGGACCGGGGTGCACTTCTGGGCACAGGAATTGGTTTACACACCGGGGTTCTTCTGGGCGTCGGTTTGGGTGCAATGGGCATTCTAGGAGCCGGTTTGGGCAGTGAAGGCTTTCTGGGAGCCGGTTTAGGTGAGGGTGCTGATCTTCGTACCGGGGTAGACTTGGGTACCGAGGATCTCACCCGGGCAGAATTGGACACTGGTACAGGTTTTTTGGAAATGGGTGCAGGTCTGTGTACCAGGGCTGGTTGCTTGTTTGGCCTCACAGGACAGCTTGCCAGCCAGTGGGTTGGAGCAGCACAGTACAGGCACAAACCTTCAGACTGTCTCCTGGCACGTTCTTGTGGTGATAGCGGTCCGTGGGTCTTTTTTGCAGAAGGAATGCACACCTTGCTAGATGAGCCCCACACAGTCTGCAGCAGCTCTTTCATAAACTCGGTCAGGTGTGCAAACAGTTCTTGCAAGGTTTTCTTCACCAGCTCCATCGCAATATGGATCACCGCGGGTTCAGTTGGTGAGGGTTCCAGCATTCTGTCAGGTACCGGTACCGGGATGGCACCTGGATGGCAAGATTCTGAGCCCAGGATGCGGTGAGGCACCACTCCAGAAATATATGGTGAGTGGTGAGTTTGCAGGAACACTAATGGTGGTTTGGAGCAGAGGGGCAGGACACGTAAAGGGATTGAAAAACAGAAAACAAACCAGGAAAAATGGGAACTTGAATATTCTGGATACTGCAGGGAAGGACTGGTAGGTTTCAAGGTTTTCAGGGGAGCCCCAGCATACACGTCCTCTCTCTCTGGATACAAATAGACAATGCTGGAACAATGTGGAGAGGAGGGCAGGGCCCTTTATTTTGCAAGGTCAGGTGGTGTAGTGTTTTACTATGTGTTTTCACTTTTAACCATTTGTGTGCAGGAATCTCAGTGCTGGTTCTGAGATGAGCAAGGCTTGAAGGGGGCTGTCTGGCATGGTTCAGGAACCTGACACTAAGATAAGTTATAGTGTCTCATTATTCTCACTATCACAGTGTGCTCCACGTGAGGACTTTTTGTCCTAAGTGATATTGTATTATATGCACTGCTCTCCAGTTGCTGGTGTGGCCCCTCCTACGGCTCGCCTACGCAGCTGATGTGCTGCACGCATCATTGGCTGCAGGTGAACGGCTTGAATTCA
Source organism: Leptobrachium leishanense (assembly GCA_009667805.1). Taxonomy (NCBI): domain Eukaryota; kingdom Metazoa; phylum Chordata; class Amphibia; order Anura; family Megophryidae; genus Leptobrachium; species Leptobrachium leishanense. The sequence goes on along the minus strand of CM019073.1, from coordinate 66,057,102 downwards.
GTCCGTCCTGTGGCAGAGAATGACACACACACTCGCTCATGAGTGGGACGAAGGCAGCCCATAGACCCCAGCGGGGCGAATTATGCCAACCTACAGCATTCAGTCCTACCTGCCACAGGGACGGTATATTATGTCCTACAGCAAGAGGTTAAATAAACATATAAGAGAAAAACAAAGCACATGTAAGATATCAGCAACACAAAATAAACAAAATAAGGACATTTCATTTTTTGGTTTAACCCCTTAAGGACGCAGGGCGTACCATGCCGTCCTGCACCACGTGGGCTTTAATGCCACAGGACGGCATGGTACGCCCGCGGCGTTTGGTGCCTCTGCGCGCCGAAAAACGGACCGCCTCCCTTCCCACAATGCCGATTGCTGGCTGGGGGTGTGCCTGACACCCGGGCAGACCCTCCCAGCTGGCGATCGGCATTGTGGGAAGGGAGGCGGGCCGTTTCCCTCGTGGAAACATCCAAGCTGCCAATCCGGCGCTTGGATTTGACAGTTGCAGCGGTGACAAGCTGTCACCTCTGCAACTGTCAGAATGTCTCAGCCAATGATTGTTGCATTGGCTGAGACATTGTCTCTGGCCCTTTCTCCTGCTACTCATTGCGATCTGAGGAGCAGAGAGAGAGAGAGGCAGAGAACGGAGCAGAGACAGGAAAAAAACAAAAACCCCAAACCCCAGGCACTGTACCCCCCAGGCACTATACCCCCCTGGCACTGTACCCCCCTGGCACTGTACCCCCCAGGCACTGTACCCCCCAGGCACTGTACCCCCCAGGCACTGTACCCCCAGGCACTGTACCCACCTGGCACTGTACCTCCCCAGGCACTGTAACCCCCTGGCACTGTATCCCCCAGGCACTGTATCCCCCAGGCACTGTACCCCCCCAGGCACCTACTGGCACTGTACCTACTGGCACTGTACCTACTGGCACTGTACCCCCAGGCACCTACTGGCACTGTACCCCCCAGGCACTGTACCCCCCAGGCACTGTACCCTCCTGGCACAGTACCCCCTGGCTGAAACCCCCCCCAGGCACAGTACCCCCTGGCTGAAAAAAAAACCTGAAAAAACCCCAGGTACAGTACCCCCTGGCTGGCACTGTACCCTCCTGGCACAGTACCCCCTGGCTGAAAAAAATAACTGAAAAAAAAACCGATGCACTGTACCCCCTGGCCTGCAGTGTACCCCCGATTGAGAATCCGCATTGGCATACGACCCTTTGGCATTTCTGACTACCCGCATTGGCATACGACCCCCTGGCATTTCTGACTACCCGCATTGGCATACGACCCCCTGGCATTTCTGACTACCCGCATTGGCATACGACCCCCTGGCATTTCTGACTACCCGCATTGGCATACGACCCCCTGGCATTTCTGACTACCCGCATTGGCATACGACCCCTGGCATTTCTGACTACCCGCATTGGCATACGACCCTTGGCATTTCTGACTACCCGCATTGGCATATGACCCCGTGGCATTCCTGACTACCCACATTGGCATACGACCCCCCTTGGAATATTCTTACCTTGTCTAGATAGATAGAAGTACTGGCCACTACAAGGACCGGAAGGGCTTAGTTTAGGTGTTCTAATATTTTATTTGTGTACTTGACCCCATCAGTTCCCCGACCTCCCATTTAATTTAGTTATAACAAGATCCCCATAAAAATGTCCTCCCGCTTTTATTCCCCAGAAGAGGCATATGAGATCCTGGCCGCCTCTGAGAGCGACGCTCTCGCCGACAGTGACACCCTCACAGCCTCTGATATAGCCGCTGTGGAATATGCTGGCGCTTTATAAATAAAGAATAATAAAGAATAATAATATAGAGCCTCTTAGTGAACCCTTCAGTGATGGTGACCCCCCACCATCTACTGGGAGGCGCGAGAGCAATTGGGTACCCCCAAATATGGCTGCCCCAGAAATATCCCCATTTATAGCGACTCCTGGCATCACAGTAAGGGTAGAGGACTGTGAGCCAGTGAGCTTTTTTAATCTCTTTATGTCAGACAACGTATTCGAGATGGTGGTTGAGCAAACCAACCTGTTTGCCAACCAGTATCTTGATGCGCATCCGGATTCACATCGCCACAAACGTAACAAGTGGCACCCAACGGATGTGATAGAGTTAAAAAAAATTTGGGCTCTAACCCTCGTAATGGGAATAGTGAAGAAGCCAAATATCCGGTCTTACTGGCACAAAAACCCCATCCTGGCTACCCCACTATTCCCAAGGGTTATGAAGAGGGAGAGATACGAAAATCTCATGCGATTCCTCCATTTTAATGACAACGCACTGTGCCCACCAAGAAACGACCCAATGCATGACCGCCTCTATAAAATTCGGCCCCTTATCAGTCTTATGCCTGCCAAATTCACCAATCATTATGTTCCCGACCAAAATATATCTGTAGACGAGTCCCTTATGAAATTCAAAGGCAGACTGCTCTTCAAGCAGTATATCCCAAGCAAGCGATCCCGGTATGGCGTCAAATTTTATAAATTTTCGTGAGTCCACAACAGGCTACACCTGGGCGTTTAGAATATACGAAGGGAAAGATAGCCACCTTGACCCCCCAGGATGCCCCGATTGTATTGGCACCAGTGGAAAAATTGTGTGGGATCTGGTCTATCCCCTATTCAACAAGGGCTATCATTTATGGGTCGATAACTATTAAACCAGTATCGACCTATTTAAAAATTTATATTGTTTTGAGACCCTTGCGTGTGGCACAGTGCGGAAGAATCGCAGAGGTTTTCCCCAAATCCTGACAGCAGGCAAAAGAAGTACAGGCTCCTCTTCATCTCTACGTCAGGAAGAAGTGCTAGCCCTTCGGTTCACCGATAAGAAGGATGTATACATGCTATCTACAGTGCACGACGAAAGTACAGTGCCAGTGCCTGTGAGAGGGAGGACTGAGCCACTGGAAAAGCCGAAGTGCATTGTAGATTACAGCAAGTTTATGGGGGGAGTAGACTTGGCTGATCAATGTATACAGCCTTATCTGGTGAACCGAAAGACTAGGGCATGGTACAAGAAGATTGCCATCTATTTGACCGAGATAGCAATTTTCAATGCGTACGTGCTCTACAAGCAGGCAGCAGTACAAAAGCCATATCCCTTCCTAGAATTCATGCTTGAGATCATATCCCAACTTATCCTAACCCCGGCCCCCGTTACATCCTCTTTGGAATCAGGAGATCTCCAAAGATTAAGCGGCAGACGCTTTCCTTCCCGAGTCCCTCCCACCCGCTGTAAAAAGTCCCCCCAGAAAAAGTGTCGTGTCTGCCGCAAGAAAGGAATCCGAAAGGATTCTAGTTATTATTGCCCTACCTGCCCATCTCTACCTCGCCTCTGCATAACCGAGTGCTTCAAAATTTATCATACCGAGCTAAATTACTAAATCCCCTTTTCTGCTTTGTCCCGATTACCCTTTGCTGCCTGTACCGACTCATTGGCTTGTTATACCGACTACTCTTTGTTTGCTGCCTGTACCGACTCATTGGCTTGTTATAACGACTACTCTGACTTCTGGAATCCTCGGAATTTGGCCTGTCCCTGTTTACGTTAAGCCCAGCTATTCTAAAGTGGCTGCACCAAACAACTCAAAATACTAATTTAGAATCATTGGCACGTCATCTTTGGAGCAATATTCTTTCTTGGCATGCCATGTTCTCTCAAAGTCGACATAAATCCTGAAAATCACTTGTTAAATTACCAAAAAACTAAATAAAAATGCTACATGTGGGGTACCGTTGAATTCGTAACACATTGCCGAACACAAATATCAATGTTATAGGCCAGTAAAAGGTTGACCGAGCAGGATATTAGCAGCAAAATAACAGTTTTCGTGTAAAACAAATGCAAAACACAATCATGAAAACTAAGTGTGGCCAGGGTTTGTGACCAAGTGGCTACTATACAAAACTGGACATACCCCATTTTCAACACTCTGGGTTGTCTACTTCTCAAAATGATATGCCATGATGGGGTACTTTTCATACCTGGGCTGCCATACCCTCTCAAATTCAACCTAGGCCCAGCAAACCAATCTGGCAAATTTCAAGTTGTAAAACCTGAAATGGGCAAACTCTACATTTGACCGTGTAACTTTCCAAAAAGTAAATAAAAATGCAACATGGGAGTACCATTGAACTCGTAACACATTGCCGAACACAAATAATGTTATAGGCCAGTAAAAGGTTGACCGAGCAGGATATTAGCAGCAAAATAACAGTTTTCGTGTAAAACAAATGCAAAACACAATCATGAAAACTAAGTGTGGCCAGGGTTTGTGACCAAGTGGCTACTATACAAAACTGGACATACTCCATTTTCAACACTCTGGGTTGTCTACTTCTCAAAATGATATGCCATGATGGGGTACTTTTCATACCTGGGCTGCCATACCCTCTCAAATTCAACCTAGGCCCAGCAAACCAATCTTGCAAACTCTACATTTGACTGTGTAACTGTTCAAAAAGTAAATAAAAATGCAACATGGGGGTACCGTTGAACTCGTAACACATTGCCGAACACAAATATCAATGTTATAGGCCAGTAAAAGGTTGACCGAGCAGGATATTAGCAGCAAAATAACAGTTTTCGTGTAAAACAAATGCAAAACACAATCATGAAAACTAAGTGTGGCCAGGGTTTATGACCAAGTGGCTACTATACAAAACTGGACATACCCCATTTTCAACACTCTGGGTTGTCTACTTCTCAAAATGATATGCCATGATGGGGTACTTTTCATACATGGGCTGCCATACCCTCTCAAATTCAACCTAGGCCCAGAAAACCAATCTGGCAAACTCTACATTTGATCGTGTAAATTTCCAAAAAGCAAAATAAAAATGCTAAATGGAGGGTACCGTTGATCTCGTAACACATTGCTGACCACAAATATAAATGTTGTAGGCCAGTAAAAGGTTGACTGAGCATGGTATTAGCAGCAAAATAACAGTTTTTGTGTCAAAAATGCAAAACACAAACATGAAGACCAAGTTTGCGACTAAGTGACTACTATAAAAAAACGAAACGTACACCAATTGGAATAGCTTGGGTTGTCTACTTTTCAAAATGGTATGACATGTTGGGGTACTTTTCATACCTGGGCTGCCATAACCTCTCAAAGTCAACATAGGGCCAGGAAACCAATCTGGCAAATTTCAAGTTGTAAAACGTGAAATGGGCAAACTCTATATTTGACCCTGTAACTTTCCAAAACCTCCTAAAACCTCTACATGGGGGGTACCGTTGAACTCATATTTCTGGTCGGCAATGTCTTACGAGTTCAACGGTACCCCCCATGTAGAGGTTTTAGGAGGTTTTGGAAAGTTACAGGGTTAAATATAGAGTTTGCCCATTTCACGTTTTACAACTTGAAATTTGCCAGATTGGTTTCCTGGCCCTATGTTGACTTTGAGAGGTTATGGCATCCCAGGTATGAAAAGTACCCCAACATGTCATACCATTTTGAAAAGTAGACAACCCAGGCTATTCCAAATGGTGTACGTTTCATTTTTTTATAGTAGTCACTTAGTCGCAAACTTGGTCTTCATGTTTGTGTTTTGCATTTTTGACACAAAAACTGTTATTTTACTGATGATATCATGCTCCCTCGACATTTTACTGGCCTAAAAAACTCATATTTCTGGTCGGCAATGTCTTACGAGTTTTTTAGGCCAGTAAAATGTCGAGGGAGCATGATATCATCAGTAAAATAACAGTTTTTGTGTCAAAAATGCAAAACACAAACATGAAGACCAAGTTTCCGACTAAGTGACTACTATAAAAAAATGAAACGTACACCATTTGGAATAGCCTGGGTTGTCTACTTTTCAAAATGGTATGACATGTTGGGGTACTTTTCATACCTGGGCTGCCATAACCTCTCAAAGTCAACATAGGGCCAGGAAACCAATCTGGCAAATTTCAAGTTGTAAAACGTGAAATGGGCAAACTCTATATTTGACCCTGTAACTTTCCAAAACCTCCTAAAACCTCTACATGGGGGGTACCGTTGAACTCGTAAGACATTGCCGACCAGAAATATATGTATTTTATTTCATTTAATGCTAAGCGTACAATGTCATTCACACTAAAAATACAATGGAGAACTTTGAAAATTGCAAAATTTCCTTTTTTCTCATAGTTTTTAGGTTTTTTTCATACTATAATATATTTTATATATAAATCTTTGATGGAAAATGAAAGCCCTATTTCTCCTGAACAAAATGATATATAATAAGGGTGGGTACACTTAATATGTAAGAGGTAAATTATGGTTGAACAGCGAATAGCTGAAATTCTACTTATAGAAGTGTTCACAAGTGTTCCAAACTTGTAAAATTACTCCCGTCCTTAAGGGGTTAAATGTTCTGCCCCTTTAGCGGATTTTTGCCACTGTTTTTGGGATTGTTTTAGCATTCGAACATTCTTGTCCTCAGTTCACTGACATATTCACAGTATTACCCAAACCTCCTTCCCTCTCACCCTTGTCCAACTCCCTCGCTGAAACTGGAACATAAAATTCCTTACTATTGTGGCAGCTGTCGGACGTAAAACAATCCTACCTCCCCACCACTCTCCCTGTTTATCACCAAACTCAACCATCTCTTTCGAATGAATTAGTTCTATACTTTACTCAATAAAGACGTACAGGTTAAATCTTTTATAAATACATGGCAATGCTTCCTTCCAGCTCTGGATCGCTACTTACAGGCAATTATACATTCAAAACAAAAAAAAAAAGTGTCATCTACGTTTATCCCTGGAACTTACATGTGAAACAAAACAAAATTAGAAGTTTTGGTTTACTTGAATGGTCATGCATTCATACCTACAATACGCAGTCTCCACAGTGATGGTGGCAGGTTATACTCCTCTGGAGCCTCAATAATGTTACTACCTAGCTCCAACAATATGTTTTTGAGGTGTTCCATCGTATTTCTCCAAGATAGCTTACCCGGGTGCAATTGTTTTGTTTACTTTCTTATATCTGCATTTGTTCACGTTTATTTCTTGTACTTACTTTTGTTGTTTTCTTTGTGTTTTCTACTATTAACAACGTTACTTTTTGTTATAATGTGAAATGAGTATGCATTGTTTATACCTATATTGATATACCAGCAAGATTTGAAATGTACCTCACAATTGATTATCACTGTTCACTCGCCTGTATCTTAAAATGAATTCTCAATAAAAATTGTAAAATAACAAAAAATGCTTGGGACATGCGATCCTACACCTGCTGGGGTGCTGAGATTTGTTATCATTGTACTGTGGGATTCGCAAACAATCCAACTATAAATTTAATGTAGTAGACTACAGAACATTTCTTGTTGAACTTCCTTTCGTCTATGCCAAATCTTTTCCATCCTTAGAAACATCCTCAGAAACACTTTGCATAGGCCTTGATTCCCTTTGTTCTTGCTCCTAAAGTGTGTCTAGCTCACTCAAGCTTTTTCTTTCTTTCCCTCTGAGTTCTGATATTTTCCCTTGTGGTCTCTTTGGCTCTTTAATCAAACAGTTTGACTCACCAAGAGAAAAGGGGGGAGGGGATGGGATAAAGCATTACTGCTTGGAAAGAGAAGCAGACAGACACCAGGAGTTCCAAGATATGAAAGGAATGATGTGAGTATTTTCATAACTAAAATAAACAAACAAAAACACAATATAATAATTGAAAGAGATTTTAGTGTTTCATATATAATTTATCAATGTCATACAGTTGCAGATTTGTACAGTTATAGGTCTCCAAAATATCAAATAATAAAATGATTTGTGTAAGAAATGTAATAGAAGACATTCTAACATAACATGACACCGAGTAGGGAGACATCATAGCATTACAAGAGACATCTGATTATATGCATACCGTAGCAGTTGCCTAATGGGACAATTGTAGGGAGGGTGTGGTATTACCAGACATTAGTGAGAGAGCCTTATGACTCCATTTTACTGACAAAGTGATGAGGTTGTTTAAATTTTATGGACTCCCCTTGTGAGACTGTGTCTATATATATATATATATATATATATATATATATATATATATATATAGACACAATGTGAGTTCCTAATTTTCATTTTCTTCACCTTAGAAACATTTCCTTATTTCATGTTATTAAACCATATCACCTTCAGTGTTTTGAATTTCACACCATTAAATACCTCTTAATAATTATTTATTAGTAATGTTTAATTGTACTTAATTAATCTATCCTTATTGGGCCACCATGCAGATTCAGTATATCTGAACGAGTACAGTAATCAGAATCATTAGAGTTGTACAATTGCAGAAATGCTTTCAAAGAACAAATTTAGATGTTTACAGAAATCAAGATTGAACAATTGCCAGATGTGTGATACAGGGTACCTTCACCTAATGACATGGAAAGACTATGGGCTCTATTACATTCCTTGCACAAAAAAGCTCGCGCAGCGAGTTAATTTGTGCACGAAGTGTTAAACGTTAACGCGCGTATATTAACGCTGGAATTACAATCCACGCGCATTTTTTCATCTGTCAAAAAATAACACGCGTGTCATGGAGCTGACGTAGCGCTCCACGCTTCAAACCCCAAGAGACTTTGTTAGAAACATAGAAACATAGAAAAATGTCAGCAGATAAGAACCTTTCGGCCCAACTAGTCTGCCCAATTACATGGATACTTTACCTGGATTTATCTTTTGTTTAGGATAGCCTTATGCCTATCCCATGCTTGCTTAAATTCAATTACTGTTTTGGCCTCTACCACTTCAACTGGAAGACTGTTCCATGTATCCACCACTCTCTCAGTAAAATAATCCTTTCTGATGTTACTTTTAAACCTTTGCCCCTCTAATCTAAGACTATGTCCTCTTGTTTTGCTACTTTGTTTCCTTTTAAATATACTCCCTTCCTCTACCTTGTGGATTCCCTTTACGTATTTAAATGTTTCTATCATATCTCCTCTGTCTCGTCTTTTTTCCAAGCTGTACATGATAAGATCATTAAGCCTTTCCTGGTAACTTTTCTCCTTCAAGCCGTACACCATTTTAGTAGCCCTTCTCTGAACTCTCTCTAAGATGTCTATATCCTTCTGGAGATACGGTCTCCAGTACTGCACACAGTACTCCAAGTGAGGTCTCACCAGTGCTCTGTACAGTGGCATGAGCACTTCCCTTTTCCTACTGCTAATACCTCTCCCTACACAACCAAGCATTTTGCTAGCATTTCCTGCTGCTCTATTACATTGACTACTTACCCTTAGATCCTCTGAAATAATAACCCCTAAATCCCTTTCCTCAGATGTTGAGGTTAGGACTGTATCAAATATTCTATATTCAGCCCTTGGGTTTTTACGTCCCAGGTGCATTATCTTGCACTTATCCACATTAAAACTCAATTGCCACAGCTCCGACCATTTTTTTAGTTTACCTAAATCATTTGTCATTTGGCATGTTCATGTTCATTTATATCGTGTGTTTTTAAATATATTTTACATCGTTTGGCTTTAGTTTAAATTAGTTTAGTGTAAAATGGCGTAACTTTGGTTTTTTAAATACTTCTATTCCTGTAGGTAAATGTGTTTTTGTGTATACAGTAAACAAGCTTTACTGCTGTGTCATTTATGCACCAGGGCTTTTCCCATTATCTAGCTGCATGTTTAATTCAAGGGATCTGTGATAGTGGTTGTGTTTAATCTGATGTGTTAGAACAATGCATTATACAAATGTTGTGTGAGCCGAAGACTAAAGAATGCAAAAAGTTTTTTGCAATAACTGACATAATGTAATTAGTATGGGTAGGACTAGGTGTGTCATTTTATGCAAATTAGGACTGTTGGACTTCAGCATAAATGGTGGCGTTTTGTTCATTAAAAAGTCAGAGAACTCTCAGAGCTCAGAGAGAGAGGATCCTGTTTTAAAGCATACAGCCGCGCCTGGTGTCTTTATTACAAACTACGCTACACTCCACACTCACCCTCAGAAGGCAGAGAGCGGCCTTCTGGAGATTCCTAACGGCTCCAGGGCAGAGGAACAGAAGCAGGCAGGTCAAGCCGCTCGAGGCGCTGAGGACAGCGCTCCCAGTAGCCGGGCTGACCGCAATGAAGGGGTGTCTGGAGAGCCAGGACAGATGGAAGGGAACGGTTTCTTCACAACGCGTAAAAAAGACACGCAAAAGCGTGCGCGCATTAAAGTTGCATGCAGAAATTGATGTGAGGACTGTTTTTTCACGCAATTCAGCCAATAAGAATTAAGAACCACAATTGTCTCCCGTTAAGTTTTTGCGCCTGCCAAAATCAATCTGAGTATATCTGCTGCAGCAATAATAAAAACACGCACAACTTCTCCATTTTATTGTTTGGGTATGCGTAGAATGTGTAACGTTGATGTATTTAATTTTTTGGGCTGGTATATTTGGTTTCGGCCAGGACGTTCAGATTTGCCGTTACCACCAGCTTTTCAAAGACGTTAAAGTTATGCATGCAAACGTTGTTCGATAAATTTTGCGCATAGATTGTGCGCTGGTATGCGGATGGTATTACAAACGCATTTGCGCTCACAATGTTAAGTTTATGGCGCGAGCAGTACATTACGCTCGCAAAGGGTTTTAAGGAACATCGCCGGCGGCGTAAGAAAAAGCCTAGTGCTGCCTCATAGTGATGAGACTTTCAGCTGTATTGCCAATATTCACCTCCTACCATGCAGCGCTCAGGTGTTGTTTAATTCAACTGATCACCCTGCATAAAACCAGGCCACACCTAAAGACCAATGCTTCCACATTGTCTTGGAATCTCCAAGCTGCTAGGAGCTAACCCTGTTCATCCCATACTTACCTGAAATATTTTCCCTCTATTCACCGTTGGACCCCCTATCTCAAGGATTATTATTTACAAGCTTCTTGGATCTCCTTATTGCTACCAACCTCTATATTATTTCTGGACTTATTATTCTCCTGGATCTCCTAATTATACCCTACCTGGATTACAAGGACTTGTCTATAACTCTGAGGACTCATATATACAGTGGCAAGAAAAAGTATGTGAACCCTTTGGGATTACGTGGAGTTTTGCATGAATTGGTCATAAGTCATTGGTCTTCATCTAAGTCACAACAATTTGAAAAACACAGTCTGCTTAAAATAATACAACAAAACATTATATGTTTTCATGTTTTTATTGAACAGAACGTGTAAACATTCACAGTGCAGGGTGGAAAAAGTATGTGAACCTTTGGACTTAATAACTGGTTGACCCTCCTTTGGCAGCAATATCCTCAACCAAACGTTTCCTGTAGTTGCAGATCAGACCTGCACAACGATCTGGAGTAATTTTGGACCACTCCTCTTCACAAAACAGTTTCAGTGTAGCAATATTCTAGGGATGTCTGGTGTGAATCGCTCTCTTAAGGTCATGCCACAGCATTTCAATCGGGTTGAGGTCAGGACTCTAACTGGGCCACTCCAGAAGGCGTATTTTGTTTTGTTGAAGTCATTCTTTTGTTGAATTACTTCTATGCTTTGGGTCATTGTCCTGTTGCATCACCCATCCTCTGCGGAGCTTCAGTTGGTGGACAGATGGTCTTACGTTTTCCTGCAAAATGTCTTGATAAACTCTGGAATTCATTTTTCATCAATGACAACAATCCGTCCAGGCCCTGAGGCAGCAAAGCAGCCCCAAATCATGATGCTCCATCCGCCATGTTTTACAGTGGGGATGAGGTTTTGATGTTGGTGTGCTGTGCCTTTTTTTCTCCACACATAGTGTTGTGTGTTTTTTCCAAACAACTCAATTTTGGTTTCATCTGTCCACAGAATATTTTGCCAGTAGTGCTGTGGAACATCCAGGTTCTCTTTTGCAAACTTCAAACATGCTGCAATATTCTTTTTGGACAGCAATGGCTTCCTCCGTGGTGTCCTCCCATGTACTCCATTCTTGTTTAATGTTTTCCTTATTGTAGATGTGTCAACAAAAATGTTAGCATGTGCCAGAGATTTCTGTAAGTCTTTAGCTGACACTCTAGGATTCTTCTTTACCTCATTAAGCATTCTGCGCTGTGCTCTTGCAGTCATCTTTACAGGATGACCACGCCTGGGGAGAGTAGCAACAGTGCTGAACTTTCTCCATTTGTAGACAGTTGTCAGGTCCATAGCTGCCGGCGCCATAAAAGAACTAAAGGCAAAGTGTCTCAGCAAAATAACAACGATTCTCCTACAGAACCAAGTTGTTCCAGCAACCAGGTGCTAGCCATAACATCTTGATTTCTCCACTATAAAAAAGGGCCACTCCCAAAGCAAGATGCTTCTGCATTGTTCTGGTGAATCTCTCACTAGGAAGGAGCTGTCTTCTGTCTCTGCCTGTTATAACCTGTTTTTGTCTTGGTTCACACCATACTGGTCATAGTTCCTGCTACAAAAATCCTGCTGCCCTGCATCCTGCAGAATCCACAGCCTGCTATCATACATCTTGCAAGTACCCTCTGATCCTGCTCACCTACAACCTACAGAATCCCCAGAGCCTGCTGTCTTGCATCCCGCAGGTTCTCCAATTATTGCTGCCCTGCATCACGCAGGATATACAGTAGTTGCTGCCCTGCATCTCGCAGGATCTACAGAAGGTGCTGCCCTGCATCCCGCAGGTCCTTCAGTTGTCACTGCCTTACATCTCGCAGGATCTACAGAAAGTGTTGCCCTACAACCTACCGAATCCTCAGCCTGTTGCCCTACATCTGAACCCTCAGAGCCTGCTACCCCGCATTCCGCTGAATCTGTCACTCTGCAGATCCAGGACCCCTCTACAGATCCAGGACCCCGTCACTCTGCAGATCCAGGACCCTCTTGCTCTACAGATCCAGGACCCCCTTGCTCTACAGATCCAGGACCCCCTCACTCTACAGATCCAAGACCCCCTCGCTCTATAGATCCAGGACCCTTTTGCTCTACAGATCCAGGACCCCCTCGCTCTACAGATCCAGGACCGCTCTACAGATCCAAGACCCCCTCGCTCTACAGATCCAGGACCCCTCTACATACCCAGGACCCTCTGCCTCAAAGAATCTTCCGTTTCTATTTTTCCTATTTAGTCTTTCTAAAGATCTCCTTCTCTCTTCCTTCTCCTATTTCTCTCTATATCTGGTTTAACCCTGCTCTAAGTTCAATCTACTCTTTTCCTTTATATGTAGTAGTATAGTTTAGTGTAGTTTAGTTTTGTTACTTTTGGTCTACCTTTATCTCCTCTTGCCTTTTAGTTTCTTATTTCTGATTATTATTTATACAGTGTTTTCCTTTCTTATTACCCAGCTACATAATTGTTTATTCATATTTGTTTACTGCCTCTTATGCCTTAATTCTTAGAAAAACGTATATGAACAAAAGTGGTTTATTATTTCCCTTCATTGCATATTGGGCTTACACTTGTCACCCCGGAACCAGCTCCCTGACAACAGTCTGTCTTACCGTGGACACATGAACATCAAGGCTTTTGGAGATACTTTTGTTACCCTTTCCAGCTTCATGCAAGTCAACAATTCTTGATGGTAGGTCTTCTGAGAGCTCTTTTCTGCTAGGCATGGTTCACATCAGGCAGTGCTTCTTGGAACCAGTAAACCCAAAACGGGTGTGTATTTTTAAAGGGCAGGACAGCTTTCAGCAACACATCCAATAATATCACACTGATTGGACTCAAGGTTGGCTCACTCCTGGCTCCAATTAGCTCTTGGAGACGTCATTAGGCTAGGGGTTCACATACTTTTCCCACCCTGCACTGTGAATGTTTACATGTTCTGTTCAATAAACACATGAAAACATATACAGGGCTATCCAAAGAGATCCGAATTGCTTGAGAAAGGTAACCGAACGCTGAAAATCAGCGTTCGGTTACCTTTCTTGGCCTTTCGGCTATCCAGAGAGCAGGCAATTCGCCAAATCCTGGCGAATTGCCTGCACATACAGTGCCTGTTCGGTGCCTGTTCGAGGGCAGTGAAATTCCCATGAAAATGCACTGCTTCGGCTATTCAGAGAACACAAACCAGCAGTGAAAGGTTTCCGAAATGTCCTGCCATTCGGTGGTTTAATTCGGCAAGTTAATTCAGGAGAATCCCATAAGCTTCAATGTTAAAAATATTCCCATTTTAATTCAATATCTAATACACCGTTCATTATAAAATTCTGCAGTAAAGAGTCTCTTTATTTATAGATTTTTTGGGATATTTTAAGCATTTTTCTTAATTTTTTTTTTTTTAAAGTCTGATTTTTTTTTATTTTTTTTTAAAGTTTACTTATTTTTTCTGTAACAGCCCTTTTTATTATCATTCCCTGGACCTACTGTGTAAATTTCAGACATTTTCGCTCAGTAGTTTCTTTGCAAACAGCGTTTCATTTTCACAGATTCACACAAACTATTTTGCTAATTTATTCACCTCCCTTGTCTGCGGTCTCGGCTGCTTCGGTTGTGTGTGATCGGCTCCTGCTCGGGCTTTTTCCGTGGTTTTCTGCAGGTTAATCCAGATGTTTTTGTGGCTTTTCGGCGTGAATTCGCTGGGTTTTGCGGTTAGTTTTCGTCAGGTTTGTGGCAGCTTTTCCCTGCAATTCGGGGACCCTGTGGTGCTTGCTGAATACACCGCAGGGTCACCAAAATGGGATCGGCAAAAGGAAACGAATTGAAGAGAACGAAAAGTCACCGAACGTGCGGTGACTTTTCGAATCTCTTTGGATAACCCTGATAATGTTTGTGTTGTATTATTTTAAGCAGACTGTGTTTTTCAAATTGTTGTGACTTAGATGAAGATCAGAGCACATTTTATGACCAATTCATGCAAAACTCCACGTAATCCCAAAGGGTTCACATACAGTTGTGTTCAAAATTATTCAACCCCCACTGAAAGTGAGTGTTTTGGCCAGTTTGACATTGATTTTGATCAGTCATCTTGCTTACAATTAAATCAAAGAGGCACGTGTAGGTCAGACAAATATAACATAACATTTATAATGAAATAACCACAAATGTCTTTTCTGTGCTCACATCATTATCAGTTTTATTCAACCCGCAAGTGACATTCAATCTTAGTACAACATCCTTTTACAGTTATAACAGCTTTTAAACGTGAAGCATAGCTTGACACAAGTGTCTTGCAGCGATCTACGGGTATCTTCGCCCATTCGTCATGGGCAAAAGCCTCCAGTTCAGTCACATTCTTAGGCTTGCGCACTGCAACTGCTTTCTTTAAGTCCCACCAGAGGTTCTCAATCAGATTTAAGTCAGGTGACTGCGATGGCCACTTCAAAATGTTCCAGCCTTTAATCTGCAACCATGCTCTAGTGGACTTGAAAGGTCCAACGTCTCCCAAGCCTCAGGTTTGTGACGGACTGCATCACATTGTCATCCAATATCTCCTGGTACTGAAGAGAATTCATGGTACCTTGCACACGCTGAAGCTTCCCTGTACCTGCAGAAGCAAAACAGCCCCAAAGCATGATTGACCCCCCGCCATGCTTCACAGTAGGCAAGGTGTTCTTTTCTTCATAGGCCTTGTTCTTCCTCCTCCAAACATAACGTTGATCCATGGGCCCAAACAGTTCTAATTTTGTTTCATCAGTCCACAGAACACTATCCCAAAACTTCTGTGGTTTGTCCACATGACTTTTGGCATACTGCAGTCGACTCTTCTTATTCTTTGGAGACAGCAAGGGGGTGCGCCTGGGAGTTCTGGCATGGAGGCCTTCATTAAGCAGTGTGCGCCGTATTGTCTGAGCTGAAACTTCAGTACCCACACCTGACAAATCTTTTCTCAGTTCCTCAGCAGTCACACGGGGACTTTTCTCCACTCTACGCTTCAGGTAGCGCACAGCAGTCGAAGTCAGCATCTTCTTTCTGCCATGACCGGGTAGCGTTTCAACAGTGCCCTTTGCCTTGAATTTGCGAATGATGCTTCCTATGGTCTCTCTTGCTATGTTTAACATCTTTGCAATCTTCGTATAGCCATTGCCCTTCCTGTGAAGAGTAATCACCTCTTTTCTTGTCTTCCTGGACCATTCTCTTGACTTCACCATGTTTGTAACCACACCAGTAAATGTCTAGTAGGACCTGAGTATCACAGTCATTTTAAAGGTGCTTATTATGCTTTATTGCTGCTCCGTGACATCCACAGGTGTTTTCAATACCTGATTGAAAACACTTGAATGAACCTCTGTTCTTCAGAGTGGTAGTCTTTAAGGGGTTGAAGAATTGTGTCAATGAAGAATTCACAAAAGAAACATTTACTACTGTATTACAAAACCAATTGATGTCATTTTAGTTGCATATGGTTGTAGCGCTGTGTTTAATTCCTTATTGTGGCAGTACCTATTTTTGGCCACCGGAGGGAGACAAGCGCAATGTGAGACACTGAATATTACATTGGGACTACATTTCCCGGCATGCTTTGGGAACGGACACAGGAAGTGGGTGGGACACAGAGACTTACATCCTGAGCCTCGTGGGGAGAGCTGGCAGAGCGCGCCAGGGAGTGAGAGAGACAAGACACAGTGCTGCAGAACGTAACAGTGTCCAGGCCGGAGCGCAGGTGCAGCCTAACGGAGTTACAGATCGGGTTACTCAGCCTTACCAAAGGGAGACCCAGTGATCCACAAGATTACCCAAGCTGCTATTGAGGAAGCCAGAGGACCTCGAGTTAGAAGTACCGCAGGTCGATCGGACTGGGAGAGCAGGCGGTAATCTGGACAAGTCGCGGCAGGAGCAGAAAGCCAGACAGCGGATCCAGAAGCCAAGAGAACCCCAGTCAATATCGAGCGGAGAGACGTCCTGGGTCAAGCGGAGCCTCAAGTATCTGGCGGATGGGTGAGAGGCCTTCTAGGCCGTTGTAAAACCAAGAAAGCACGCTGCTGTTTGTTTCCAAAACCCACAGGGCCCCAACTTGACTAGTCGAAGATACCTCTTAAGCAATTCACTGGCCAGTTGAATAGTGTACCCGGGTACCATAACACACACACACACTTACATTCCGGGACACAACCTGTGCGGGACTCACTCCCCAATCAAAAAGGGGTTAAAGATAATTTTCCATTTATTTTCCGCTGCGCGTTTCTCGAATTACGAAACATATTGTCAGGTTCGTGCCAGGAAGGAGCCATGGCACAGCCTCAGTGTGATGTTATATTCCCAAGCGCTGGGGGTGAGCAGGCAGAAAGACACAGGAGACAGTAAATGCACAACAAAGCTTGTATTTTGGGATGGTTCACAGCAAACAGTCCAGCACAGAACAGGTGGTAGCACAGAAAATAGGCAAGTGGATGGTGGACCACGTAGTCTCTCTCCAGATCCGCTTGAGGAGAAGCAGGAGCCTTTAGGCAAATGTACCTTGATAGAAGGTTGGTCTCCTTGGAGAGAGCTGGAGGGCTGGAAGCCACTTGAGAGTCTCTGGACCCACTGGATAGTGGGCCACGCAGTGGATCGTCCAGCCAGCAGGAACCAGGGAATGCAGACACAGCAAGAAAGCACGGCAGAGCAAAATAAATCAGGCTACATACAAATAACAAGAGGGAGCTCTCAAGACCTCTGGACACTGGGAAGGGAAAAACACAAAATGAAAGAGCAAAGGGGAGGAGGGTGTGGTCTGGTTATATGCAGAATCCTCAGGTTCAGACACAGGAGTTAACCCTTAGGTGAGGAGCAGGTATAGAGAGCTAGTGACCCAGGCTGACCACAGCAGGCTCTCAGGGCTGAGGCATGACAGTACCTCCCTCCTTACAAGGTGCACTCCGGGCACCTAGGGCATAGGCTAGAACCAGGAGCAGCTAGGAGGTCATCACCACCCATCAGAGTCCGAGTCAGTGTCATCATAAATGTCTCCTTGGGCAAGCAGGGCCTGCTCAAAGATTTCAAGGTCCTCTTTACGGACCAACGTTCCATTAGATGCCCAAACACAACCATCAGGAGTAGGGTTGTCCACAGGTGGAAAGGGCGTGAGAGGTGTACAGGTGACGACCCCCGCAATGATGGGCGATGGGCCTCTCTCCTTGGCTGCCAACCGTTGCTCATAGGCAGCAAGATCTGAATCAGGAATAATGAAGCCATCAGAGGCTATAGAAAAAGTCCTGACATCCTTATGAGAGCAAGAAACTGTTCTATCAGGCAGAGCGTCACAGCCATGTATAATGTTGGGGTCTGAGACTTGCTCTCCTGGACCACCTCTAGGGTGCTTGGCAGTCTGGATAGGAGATACGTGGGTCACACCCACCTCCATAGGTACCTGGGGTTCAGGTTCCATAACCATGGGTTATGCATCAACGAGCTCAGTAGGCAGGATCTCTATGGACCCAAAAGGGTCTGGGGTCAAGACCTCCATGTCCTCAGCATCGGATTCATCCTCTGTACCCTCCTCCTCCGAAGAGACATCACAGGAAACAGACCTCCTTGGTACAGAGGATCGACGAGGCTTGCCCATGTTGGTAGCCTGGCGAGGCTTAGCAGCTGCCTGACGTGACTTAACTGGGCGAGACTTGGCAGCGACCGGAGTCTGGCGTGATTTGGCAGTGGCCTGGCGAGTCTTGCGTGAAACAGGAGCAGCGGCTGGGGTCTTGCGTGACACAGGGGCAGCGGCTGGAGTCTTGCGTGGCACAGGAGCAGCGACTGGAGTCTTGCGTGGCACAGGAGCAGCGACTGGAGTCTTGCGTGGCACAGGAGCAGCGACTGGAGTCTTGCGTGGCACAGGAGCAGCGACTGGAGTCTTGCGTGGCACAGGAGCAGCGACTGGAGGCTTAGCAGGTCTGATGGGACAGAGATCTATTCGGTGCAGATCTGACCCACAGTAGAAGCATTGGTTCAGCCTTCTACGCCTTTCCTTCTGAGTCTCCACATAAGGTGCCTGTGCTCTGCATATAGGTGGAGAATGATTAAACTCAACAGATTGCTGTGATGCTCTGCTCACTGATGTAGGCCTGACTGGGTCAGGTGTGGTGGGAAATGAGTCCATTAGTGTATACACATCATCCACTACAATGAGCAACTGATATACAATCTCCTCCAGTGCAGCTTGAACCCCCACGGGCCTGGTTTTTGGCTCTTTCATTATGTCAGGTTCGTGCCAGGAAGGAGCCATGGCACAGCCTCAGTGTGATGTTATATTCCCAAGCGCTGGGGGTGAGCAGGCAGAAAGACACAGGAGACAGTAAATGCACAACAAAGCTTGTATTGTGGGATGGTTCACAGCAAACAGTCCAGCACAGAACAGGTGGTAGCACAGAAAATAGGCAAGTGGATGGTGGACCACGTAGTCTCTCTCCAGATCCGCTTGAGGAGAAGCAGGAGCCTTTAGGCAAATGTACCTTGATAGAAGGTTGGTCTCCTTGGAGAGAGCTGGAGGGCTGGAAGCCACTTGAGAGTCTCTGGACCCACTGGATAGTGGGCCACGCAGTGGATCGTCTAGCCAGCAGGAACCAGGGAATGCAGACACAGCAAGAAAGCACGGCAGAGCAAAATAAATCAGGCTACATACAAATAACAAGAGGGAGCTCTCAAGACCTCTGGACACTGGGAAGGGAAAAACACAAAATGAAAGAGCAAAGGGGAGGAGGGTGTGGTCTGGTTATATGCAGAATCCTCAGGTTCAGACACAGGAGTTAACCCTTAGGTGGGGAGCAGGTATAGAGAGCTAGTGACCCAGGCTGACCACAGCAGGCTCTCAGGGCTGAGGCATGACACATATTTATTTTCCGCTGCGCGTTTCCTCAAAATATGAAGCATCGTATTTCTTTTCCGCTGTGCGTTTCCCGCATTACGAAGTACTGTAAATATATATTCGAACACCATGTTATTCATTATATGCCATTTATTCTAGTAAACTATATAATTTATAAAATCCAAAACGGTGCTGGAGTATATTTATTCCCTAGTGCGGGGAGACTGACCCGTGGTTCAATTTCAGCGGCTCCTCCGGGAGTGAGCGCTACACGTGGGGGCTCGTCCGGGATCCAGTCTCTGGAAAAACCGCATCTAAAGGGTTAAATATGGATCCAGACACTGCTGCCGATTGGTGTGAGGAGCACAGTAGTCAGTTAGAATGTTGTATAGTCATGGATATTCCCGCAGACACTTGGGCCGAAGATCAGATTCGCCAGGCCGTGGCCGCGCTTACACCAGATCATCGGGGGTTAATCCTGGACATTAAAGAGAACCCAGATACCTCTCACACGTATGTTCTTTTTGAGTGGAGAAAGGGTGTTCCAGTGTGTTTTCAGGGCACGAGCGTGAAGCTGACCGATGAGGTGGAAGTCCAACTGATTCAGCCAAGTGCGCCACGTGGCGAATCCGCGAGTGTTCCCGCACCCAGTCCGTTGGCCATGATCGGGCCTGAATTTATAGTGGCTATTGGAGATTTGCTGGCTAAGTGTCTGAGAACAAGCCCTCCACACACTAACTTCGGTTATCGACGGTTGAGAAATTTTACAGGAAACGTACCAACTCCGGCAGGAGAAGAAACCTTCGAAGAATGGGTGGAACAGGCGATGCAGGCTCTGGATGAGTGGGACGTCCCTGAAGCCCAGAAAAAGCAAAGGATCACCGAGAGCTTAAAGGGACCTGCGTCAGAAGCAGTGAGAAACCTAAAACTGAGTAAGAAAGACTGCACTGCTTTAGATTATTTGAACGTTCTGGAGGAAGTTTTTGGGCGAACGGAAAAGGCCACAGAGCTTGTATATCAGTATGAACACACCTACCAGCGGAAAGGTGAGAGAATGACCGAATACATGAGGCGCCTAGATAAGATTCTGCACCAGATTCTCCTCAAGAAAGGGGTTGAACCGGCCGAAGTGGATAAGATCCGAATAAAACAGATCCTGAGGGGCTCTCAACCTCTAGATCCAGTGATGCTGCAGCTGAGAAGCAGAGCAGGTAATCAAGAACTGAAGTACCTGGAACTGATCCGAGCGGTCAGAGAGGAGGAGGCTTTACTGGAAGAAAAATCCTTCAGGCGAGGGGAAAGCGCTTACGCGCAACCTGTGAGGCATAACGACTGTTTGCAGCCTGAAAGCGACTCGTTAGATACCTACGGATCCGACGTGGACGAGCAGGAGCATCTAATCGCTTTTAAATTCACAGAGAGGGCTTCAAAGAATTAAACCTCTCCAAACATGGTGAGTTGCACAAAACTGTTAAGAAAAGTACAAGAAGCTCAAGCTGAATTGCAACAGGTGCACGCGGAACTGTGCCAAGTATTGTTGAAGGTGACCGAGATGCAGGCAGAAATGCAGAAGTTCCTTACAGGCATGCAGACAACCGGAGTTGCTGTGGCGTCTAGCCAGGGTCCTTCAACCGAATTACAGCAGGCGACTGCATCTCCACTCTCTAAGAAGAGATGTTTCGATTGTGGAGAAATGGGCCACTTCCGCGCACAATGCAAAGGCCGAAAGCCTGAAGGGAATAGAGTTGAGGAGCTCTTGAAAGCTTTAGAAGGACTGTTATCTACCTCACCGGCGGGAAACGCCAGAGGGCACAAGTGAAGGAGCAACCTAGGTGCCCAAAGGTCGAAACCCGCTCCAAAAATCAAGCCAGGACTAAGAGGGAGAGAGGGCCCAAAGTCTGGCCAATTGCTGAGCCGGCCAGGACTGAAAGAGTCACTCCCTTAGCATCCGGACCTACGTCATGGGGAAGCAATGCACACCCAAAATCTACACGGGCCAAGAAGAAGGCCAGGGTACAGCAAACTGGGTCTAAGTGTCCTGGTGCCACCACCAAGTTTCCTGACCAGCTGATAGGTCCTTCTCCTATTGTGCCAATCCAAGTGGAGGGAGTCTACACTAAAGCCCTGTTGGATTCGGGGGCTCAAGTGACATTGATCTACCGAGACTTCTATGAGAAACACTTGAAGCACATTCCTTTACAGAAATTGAAGGACCTGGAAATCTGGGGTATTGGAACTGAGAAACTCCCTTATGACGGGTATCTACAGGTGAAGTTGGAGATCAGATCCGAAGTCATCGGACAGTCCGGAGGTTGTGATGCATTGGCCATTGTGTGTCCTCGGCCTTCAGGGGCAAACAGGAGTTCCATGATAGTGGGGACAAATACTGTTTTGGTGCGACGTCTGACACCTATCGTATTGGAAGAAGGTTCTACTCAAGGAGTACACCCAATGTTACGTCCAGTCTATCAGAGGATGGTCGAAGAACAGAAGGCACCTGCCGAAGTGGGGCGCCTATGGAGATTAGAAGGAACAGAGAAGGTTCTGCAAGCAGGAGAAGTAGCGAGCTTCCGGGCTTCAGTCAAGTTGAACGGATCGCAACCAGGCCCCTCTGTGGTACTGGAAACCGATGTTACTCATGGGAGTGAAGCCGGAGTCGAAGTAATTCCTGAAATAATCTCCACTAAAGCTTTGAAGAGAACACGAGGAAGAGTCTCAGTCAGTGTGTGCAATGTGTCTGATTCTCCAGTAGTCCTTAAAGCACGAATGCCTATCGGGCAAGTAGCGTCTGCTACGCCTCTCTCTCCTACCGATTTAGGAGGGGGAGTGGATAAAAAGATTCCAGATGAAAGATTCTACCCCAAGGATGCTCCCATTTCACCTGAATGGAAGAAACGTCTTCAGTCTCAAGTTCTAAAGTGGAGAGAATTGTTCTCGAAAGATGAGTTCGACGTAGGCCTAGCTAAAAGTACGGAGCACCGCATTCGATTACAAGAAGACAAGCCGTTTCGTGAAAGGTCAAGACGAGTTCCGCTGGGAGACTTGGATGATCTGCGAGAACAGCTGAATGAACTGCAAAGAACCAAGGTGATCCAAGAGTCCAGGAGTCCATACGCATCTCCAATAGTGATGGTCCGGAAGAAGAATGGTTCTGTCCGCCTATGCATAGACTATCGCACACTGAATCGGAGAACATCCCAGACCAATATGCTACTCCTCGGATAGAAGATGCCTTACAGTGTTTGTCTGGAGCAAAATGGTTTAGTGTACTAGACCTGCGAAGTGGGTATCACCAGATACCAATGCATCCTGAAGACAAAGAGAAGACTGCGTTCATCTGTCCACTGGGGTTCTTTGAATTCAACAGAATGCCTCAAGGCCTTACGGGGGCTCCAGCCACGTTCCAACAGTTAATGGAGATGACAGTCGGGGACATGAATCTGATCAAAGTATTAGTATACCTGGATGACATAATTGTGTTCGGGAAGACTCTAGAAGAATATGAGCAACGTTTGGAGAAGGTCTTGAAGAGGCTCCATGAAGAGGGATTGAAACTGTCTCTGGAGAAATGTCAATTCTGCCTACCGTCTGTCACATATTTGGGACATGTGGTCTCAGCAGAAGGTGTTTCAACAGATCCTCGGAAGTTGGAGGCCGTAGCTTCTTGGCCTAGACCCCGAAACGTCACTGAACTTAGATCTTTCTTGGGGTTCTGTTCCTATTATCGAAGATTTGTAGGAGGATTCGCAAAAATAGCTCAACCATTGAACAAACTCCTACAGAAGGAAAGCACAGAAGAAGGCTGCAAGGTCTCTGACCGAAACCCGTCCGCTCCAGGACCAAGGAAAGCTCGAGAGTCCATACAGGGAGAATGGACTAGTCAATGTGAAGGTGCTTTCTTGAAGCTGAAAGAGAGTCTAACTCGAGCTCCTGTCTTGGACTACGCAGACCCTCACAAGCCTTATGAGTTACATGTGGATGCCAGCAGAGAAGGTCTAGGAGGAGTCCTGTATCAAGAGTATGGTGGATTGCTGAGGCCTGTGGCGTATGTGAGCCGGAGCCTTACGCCTTCAGAGAAGAACTACCCTACGCACAAGTTGGAGTTCCTAGCCTTAAAGTGGGCAGTGGTAGACAAGCTAAAGGACTATCTGTATGGAGCTGAGTTTGTGATAAAGACGGATAACAATCCTCTTACCTACATCCTTACTACTGCGAAACTGGACGCAACGGGACATCGGTGGTTGGCCGCTCTGTCAGGGTTTTGGTTCAGCCTGAAGTATCGCCCTGGGGTGAATAATCGAGATGCTGATGCTTTGTCAAGAAGAAGACCCTACGCTACAGAATGGACTCAGTTAACTCCAGACGGGGTCCAAGCTTTGTGTCAAGGAGCAGAGCGCCGGGTCAAGGGAGGGATTGAAGCGGAGGACATAGGAGTCATGGCTGCGGCCGTTCAGGAGTTCTACTGCAACCCTACGCAATTGAGGGATGAAAGTCTACCTACCTTTTCAAAACAGGACCTGAAAGCTGATCAGGCCAGAGACCCTTTAATTGCGTTAACCATAAAGGCCCTAACTGCGAACCAGCGTGAAATTCTGCTGACCAATTCCCCAGATGGAGCCAGATTGGTCTACAAAGAGTGGGAACGGTTGAAGATGTTGGATGGGGTGGTCTACCGAACCGGCCCCTCAACCAATGCTGAAGAGACCCAACAGTTATTCCTTCCCATTAAACATAGAGTGTGCTGCGATCACTACATGATGAGCATGGACATTTGGGCGCTGAAAGGACTTTTAAGCTGGTGCGAGACAGGTTCTATTGGCCTTGCATGAGAGCTGAAGTGGAAAGTTATTGCCATTCATGTCTGAGGTGTATTCAGAGGAAGACCCTACCGACCCGAACCGCTCCAATGAGCCATCTGCAGAGTCAGGGACCCATGGATTTGGTGTGCCTTGACTTCCTGTGCTTGGAGCCGGATGCTAGTGGGCAAGGGAATATTCTAATAGTGACTGATCACTTCACACGTTACGCCCAAGCCTTTTCCACGAAAGACCAACGCGCTCCGACAGTAGCAAAGGTTCTGATGGAGAAGTTCTTTGTTCACTACGGCCTACCAAGGAGAATACACTCTGATCAGGGTAGAGACTTTGAAAGCCGACTTGTTGGGCAATTGTTGGAACTGTTGGGAATCCAAAAGACCCGAACTACACCATATCACCCTCAAGGTGATGCTCAGCCTGAGAGGTTTAATCGCACGCTGCTAAATATGCTGGGGACATTGTCAAACACAGAGAAGCAGAGTTGGAGTCGTCACATAGCTACTCTGGTGCATGCATATAACAGTACGGAGAGTGACGCCACTGGATACTCACCATACCGTCTTATGTTCGGAAGAGAAGCTCGACTGCCGGTTGATTTGGCGTTTGGGTTATCTCTAGACCAGACGTCGGTAGCTTCCCATAGAAATTACGTGGATAGACTTCGAAAGAATCTGGCCTCTGCGTTTGAACAGGCCCGTTTGACCTCAGGAAACAGGGAGCAAAGGAACAAGAGGAACTATGACTTGAAAGTTTGGATACAGGATCTGCAACCCAGTGATAGGGTTTTGTTGAAGAACTTGGGTGCTGCTGCGAGGCAAAAGTTGGCGGATAGATGGAGTTCTCAAGTCTACATTGTCTGCAAGCAACTGCCGGGTCTGCCGGTGTATCAAATCCGGCCGGATGGAAAGGCTGGGCCTCTTAAGAACTGGCACCGGAATCATTTGTTACCTTTGAGAGAGGCTGTGAGGATGCCAGTTGGGGACGAACTTCCTCTGCCAAATCCGCCTGCTCCACGTTTGCCTCCCGTTACTCGGTCTCAGCAGACCCGGGCTGTCGAAGAGAGCGAAAGGGACAGTGAGGAAGAGAGTTTTTGTCTGGACTGGATGCGCTCACCGGAACCTGAAGAGGTTAACGGTGGGAAAGTAATTTGAGGCCTGAAGCTCCTGAATTTCAGTTAGAAGTTCCTGAGACTATTGCAATCCCTGTAGTTCCTGAAGCTGAATCTTATGACTACAGTTCTATGCCTTCACTAGAGGGATCATACTCCGAAGAGGTGTCTGCTCCAGTGGTAGAAAGAAGGACTGAGCCAGCGCCTATAGTACTTCCACCTGAAGATGAACTGATTGAGCCAGAACCAAAACGCTCTGTTCGACTGCCCCAGCGACTCACCTACGACTCACCAGGACATAGCACTGAGGAGGCTGTCACCACAGTGCGAAGGTTGCCCCAAGTGTCTGCTATGTTAGCTGAGGTAGCCCAAAGCATGAGTCAACTTGAGGAAGTGTATCTAACCCACTGTATGCTTACTGCTGAGGCTGTATATGTTGCCTAAACTGTGTTGAAATGTAATGTAACTGTTGCACCTCCTTGGAGAGACCCAAGAGTTCTAGGAGGGGGAGAGTGTAGCACTGTGTTTAATTCCTTATTGTGGCAGTACCTATTTTTGGCCACCGGAGGGAGACAAGCGCAATGTGAGACACTGAATATTACATTGGGACTACATTTCCCGGCATGCTTTGGGAACGGACACAGGAAGTGGGTGGGACACAGAGACTTACATCCTGAGCCTCGTGGGGAGAGCTGGCAGAGCGCGCCAGGGAGTGAGAGAGACAAGACACAGTGCTGCAGAACGTAACAGTGTCCAGGCCGGAGCGCAGGTGCGGCCTAACGGAGTTACAGATCGGGTTACTGAGCCTTACCAAAGGGAGACCCAGTGATCCACAAGATTACCCAAGCTGCTATTGAGGAAGCAGAGGACCCCGAGTTAGGAGTACCGCAGGTCGATCGGACTGGGAGAGCAGGCGGTAATCTGGACAAGTCGCGGCAGGAGCAGAAAGCCAGACAGCGGATCCAGAAGCCAAGAGAACCCCAGTTAATATCGAGCGGAGAGACGTCCTGGGTCAAGCGGAGCCTCAAGTATCTGGCGGATGGGTGAGAGGCCTTCTAGGCCATTGTAAAACCAAGAAAGCACGCTGCTGTTTGTTTCCAAAACCCACAGGGCCCCAACTTGACTAGTCGAAGATACCTCTTAAGCAATTCACTGGCCAGTTGAATAGTGTACCCGGGAACCATAACACACACACACACTTACATTCCGGGACACAACCTGTGCGGGACTCACTCCCCAATCAAAAAGGGGTTAAAGATAATTTTCCATTTATTTTCCGCTGCGCGTTTCTCGAATTACGAAACATCATATTTATTTTCCGCTGCGTGTTTCCTCGAAATACGAAGCATCGTATTTCTTTTCCGCTGCGCGTTTCCCGCATTACGAAGTACTGTAAATATATATTCGAACACCGTGTTATTCATTATATGCCATTTATTCTAGTAAACTATATAATTTATAAAATCCACAACGGTGCTGGAGTATATTTATTCCCTAGTGCGGGGAGACTGACCCGAGGTTCAATTTCAGCGGCTCCTCCGGGAGTGAGCGCTACATGGTTCTTTAAAAAGTCCTTGTAGGATTTCATTCTGAATACAATTACAAATGTACACTAAATTCCCTAAAACCCTTTACAGCATTGGGGGTTGAATAATTTTGAACACAACTGTACTTTTTCTTGCCACTGTACATATATATATAGCCTAAGTACTCTCTGCTTGTATTTTCTCATTGTTCTGGTCTACAGTTCCTGCTATAGTTAGTATATTCTGCCTTAGCCTGCTATCCCTCCTATGTACAGTATAGTTTAATACTGTTCTCCTTTCTATTTACTCCTGACTCTGGATCTGTAACCTGTGTATGCATACAGTCAGGTCCAGAAATATTGGGACATCAACACAATTCTAACATCTTTGGCTCTATACACCACCACAAAGGAGTTGGAATGAAACAAACACAATGCACTTTAACTGCAGACTCTCAGCTTTAATTTGAGGGTATGTACATCCAACTCAGGTGAACGGTGTAAGACATACAGCAGTTTGTAGATGTGCCTTCCACTTGTTAAGGGACCAAAAGTAATGGAACAGTTGTTCCATGGCCAGGTGTGTGATATTTCCTCATTACCCCAATTACAATGTGCAGATAAAAGGCCCAGAGTTCATTTCAAGTGTGCTATTTGCATTTGGAATTTGTTGCCGTCAACTCTCAAGATGAGATCCACAGAGCTGTCACTATCAGTGAAGCAAGCCATTATTAGGCTGAAGAAACAAAACAAACCCATCAGAGAGATAGGAAAAACATTAGGCGTGGTCAAAACAACTGTTTGGAACATTCTCAAAAAGAAGGAACGCACAGGTGAGCTCAGCAACACCAAAAGACAAGGGAGACCACGGAAAACAACTGGTGGGTGACCGAAAAATTCTTTCCCTGGTGAAGAAAACACCCTTCACAACAGTTGGCCAAATCAAGAACACTCTCCAGGAGGTAGGTGTATGTGTGTCAAAGTCAACAATCAAGAGAAGACTTCACCAGAGTGTTCAAAACAAGATGTAAACCATTGGTGAGCTTTAAAAACAGGTAGGCCAGATTAGAGTTTGCCAAACAACACCTAACAAAGCCTTCACAGTTCTGGAACAAGATCCTATGGACAGATGAGACCAAGATCAACTTGTACCAGAGTGATGGGAAGAGAAGAGTATGGAGAAGGAAAGGAACTGCTCATGATCCTAAGCATACCACCTCATCAGTGAAACATGGTGGTGGTAGTGTTATGGCGTGGGCATGTATGGCTGCAAATGGAACTGGTTCTCTTGTATTTATTGATGATGTGACTGCTGACAAAAGCAGCAGGATGAATTCTGAAGTGTGTCGGGCAATATTATCTGCTCACATTCAGCCAAATGCTGCAGAACTCATTGGACGGCGCTTCACAGTGCAGATGGACAATGACACAAAGCATACTGCAAAAGCAACCAAAGTGTTTTTGAAGGGACAGAAGTGGAATGTTATGCAATGGCCAAGTCAATCAACTGACCTGAATCCCATTGAGCATGCATTTCACTTGCTGAAGACAAAACTGAAGGGAAAATGCCCCAAGAACAAGCAGGAACTGAAGACAGTTGCAGTAGAGGCCTGTCAGAGCATCACCAGGGATGAAACCCAGCACCTGGTGATGTCTATGCGTTCAAGACTTCGAAGTCTGTGATTGACTACAAAGGATTTGCAACCAAGTATCAAGAAGGGAAAGTTTGATTTATGATTATTATTCTGTCCCATTACTTTTTGTCCCTTAACAAGTGGGAGGCACATCTGCAAACTGCTGTAAGTCCTACACCGTTCACCTGAGTTGGATGTACATACCCTCAAATTAAAGCTGACAGTCTGCAGTTAAAGCACATTGTGTTTGTTTCATTCTAACTCCATTGTGGTGGTGTATAGAGCCAAAGATGTTAGAATTGTGTCGATGTCCCAACATTTCTGGACCTGACTGTATATATATATATATATATTCTTTCCTACTCCATAGCTCTCCCTCTCTGATATATATATATCCTCCTTTGTTCAGTATCTGTGTATACATCAATCCTCTGTTCTAGTTTAATACCCTTATCTACTCTCTGTATTCTTTCAGTTCATTTAATGTTATTACTTATTCATCATTCTCCCTCTCTCGCTCAAACCCTCCTATATTCTATTAGTGTCTCTGGTTGTTCCTTTTATGCTTTCCAATAAACTTAATTATATAAATATATACTGTATATGTTTCGCAAGACTCATTCATTGCATAGTGGCTCGAACCTGTCGCCCTGGAACTAGCCCCTGAGAAGGTTTCGCGCAAATTCATTGCATGCAATTTCGTGCATTTTTTTTGCGCGAACATTGTAATACAATGTTCTGCGCAAAAGGGTTTTGCCCCTCGTGTTAATGCGTTTTTGCACACATGTTAACGTTTGCGCGAAGAATGTAATGGAGCCCTATATTGGCCTTCATCTATATGACTCCAGTGTCATTTCCAAGTGGCATTCTTAAATGAACATTCAGAGTTGATTCCTGGAGTTTTATCCAAGATCCCCTACGCCATCACGATCCCTAATTATTGTGTCTCCTCTCTCCACAGGTAGGACATTATCACCCATCACCCATCATCCACAGACAGCCACATCTCAACTGATCCCCTGCATACTTTTGCTGGTAGGACAATATCACCCATCATCCACAGACACCCACATCTCAACTGATCCCTTGCATACTTTTGCTGGTAGGACCCCCATCACCCAGTAATGGCAGGCACCCACATTGTAACGTTACCTTGGTCTTTTTGCTGTTTTTATTTATTTTTTATTTATTTTTGTTTTTCTCCACCATTTGCTTTGCTAATTAGCATGTGAATCTCCTGCCCTATTGACACAGCCCATCCAGCTTCAGGTGTTGACTTTTTAACTGCCTGAATGCAATCAGTCCGCCCTATATAACAACTATAACAGGCTCCATTGTAATTTCCAAGTGGCATTCTTAAGTGGACATTCAGAGTTGATTCCTGGAGTTTTATCCAAGATCCCCTATGCCATCACGATCCCTAATTCCTTTGTCTCCTCTCTCCACAGGTAGGACATTATCACCCATCATCCACAGACACCCACATCTCAACTGATCCCCTGCATACTTTTGCTGGTAGGACATTATCACCCATCACCCATCATCCACAGACACCCACATCTCAACTGATCCCCTGCATACTTTTGTTGGTAGGACCCCCATCACCCAGTATTCGCAGGCACCCACATTGTAACGTTACCTTGGTCTTTTTGCTGTTTTTATTTATATTTTATTTATTTTTGTTTTTCTCCACCATTTGCTTTGCTAATTAGCATGTGAATCTCCTGCCCTATTGACACAGCCCATCCAGCTTCAGGTGTTGACTTTTTAACTGCCTGAATGCAATCAGTCCGCCCTATATAACAACTATAACAGGCTCCAGTGTCATTTCCAAGTGGCATTCTTAAGTGGACGTTCAGAGTTGATTCCTGGAGTTGCGGGACTGGAGGAAGGAACTGCAAAACTGCAAGGCCCACTTTTTACTCTGGTAAACTCACATCTATATCATGCTTTCTCTCACGCTTCTGCTCTTTACTTCTACCTCTCTCCTTAAATGGAACTTCTGCCCCTCTACCACCGACCCCTACACTATCTGCATCTCTCCCTCCCTCCTCTCGTCCCACATGATGGCCTCGCATGAGCTCCTTTGTTTCCTCAGAACATGGTCTCCCTCTAACTCTCGTGCTGCCAATCACTCCCACTCCCACAAATCCCATTCCCACCTTCTCTTTCTCACCCTCCTGCTGTTACTCTATTCAGGTGACATATCCCCTAATCCTGGCCCCACAGCACATCCAATACTTCCCTCTCATCCTATCTCCATCGCACATAAATCACCTCCCTGCAAGCCCAGCAACCTCATTCCCATAATCCCTCAGCGCCTGTCCTCTTTCTCCTGCGCCCTCTGGAACGCTCGCTCTGTGTGCAACAAACTCACAGCCGTCCATGACCTCTTCCTTTCAATCTCCTTCAACCTCCTAGCTTTAACTGAAACCTGGCTAACTCCCTCTGACACGGCCTCCGTTGCTGCTCTCTCACATGGCGGTCTACACTTGAGCCATACCCCCAGACTGGGTGAGAGAAATGGTGGTGGGGTCGGACTCCTGCTCTCTCCCACCTGCACCTACCAGCATCTCCCTCCACCCCCATCCCTCTCCTTCTCCTCCTTCGAGACACACTGCATCCGCCTGTTCTCTCCTCTGGCCCTCAGGGTGGCAGTCATCTACCGCCCACCGGGACCAACCTCCCAGTTCTTTGACCACTTTGCTACCTGGCTTTCTCAATTCCTGTCTTCTAATCTTCCATGCCTAATTCTCGGACTTCAACATTCCCATTGACGATCCTTCCACCCCTGCTGCCTCCAAACTTCTTTCACTCACGTCCTCCCTTGGACTCACACAATCCTCCCTCCTCCCTACCCACCGCGATGGTCACGTTATTGACCTGGTCTTTTCCAACCTCTGCTCCATTTCTGAGTTCAAATGTCACCCTTTCCCCATCTCTGCCCACCACCTTCTCTCTTTCAACCTATCTGGACTTCCTAAACACCCTGCTCCCCCACCCCGCACACACACTCGCAGAAATCTACATGCTGTGGACCCCCATCAATTCTCCAACCTACTTCACCACCTCCCTCATACCTCATCCTTCACCTGCCCTGATGCTGCCACTAATCACTACAACACTATGCTTATCTCTGCTCTAGACACTCTTGCTCCTCTTCGACTCTGTAAGGCCCCACGCCGCCAGCTTCAGCCCTGGCACACCCTCCAGACTCGCTACCTGCAAAGATGCTCCCGCACTGCAGAGCGTGCCTGGAGGAAATCCCGCTCTGAAGCTGATTTTGTTCACTTCAAGTTTATTCTCCGGTCATACACCTCTGCCTCCACTTGGCCAACAATCCTTCTTATATCTACGCTGTCTCCAACCCTAAACGGCTCTGGTCCACCTTCAACACCCTCCTCTATCCACCTGCACCTCCCCCCTCAGCTGCCTTCAGCGCTCAAGACCTGGCAGACTACTTCCTCAGTAAAACTTTAACTATCAGAAGCAACATCCCAACACAAGATAGTTATCTGCCACCTCCACTCCCACAGGTCCCCTCTGCCACCTCTGCCGCTTTCTCCCAGCCACTGAGGAGGAAGTCAATTCCTTATTGTCCTCCTCACATCTCACCACGTGCCCGCTCGACCATTCCCTCCATCTAATTCCTCCCTCTCTCCTCCCCCATCACCCCTGCTCTCACACAACATCTTCAACCTATCTCTCTCCACTTCTTTCCATCCGCCTTCAAACACGCGCTAGTTACCCCTTTACTAAAGAAACCATCCCTAGACCCCAACTCTCCATCCAACTACCGCCCTGTATCCCTGCTTCCCTTCACATAAAGCTCTTAGAAAAACTAGTCTTCAACCGCCTCTCCCTCTTCCTGTCCTCCAATTCCCTACTTGACCCCTGCAATCTGCTTGCGTCCCCTACACTCAACTGAAACTGCCCTCACCAAAGTCACCAATGACCTCCTAACTGCTAAAAAACACGGCCACTATTCTATTCTCATCCTGCTTGACCTCTCGGCTGCTTTTGAACGATTGACCACCCCCTCCTTCTACAGACCCTCAACTCTCTGGGTCTCGGTGACACTGCACTTGCTTGGTTGACTCCTATTTATCCAACAGGTCCTTCTGTGTGTCCTTTGCTGGTAACTCCTCCTCTTCATTGACTCTATCTGTTGGTCTACCTCAAGGCTCTGTCCTTGGTCCTCTGCTCTTTTCATCTACACCTCCTCCCTGGCAAAATCATCAACAGCTTTGGCTTTAATTACCACCTCTACGCTGATGACACTCAGATCTACCTCTCTACCCCTGATCTTCTCCCCCTGTCCTCTCAAAATTCAGTGACTGTTTATCTGGCATCTCCCCCTGGATGGCCTCCCACCACCTAAAGATCAACATGTCAAAGACTGAGCTCCTACTTATTCCTCCCTCCAATGCCTCCCCACCTCCTGACTTCTCTATCACGGTGGAGGATATCACCATCTCCCCATCAAACCAAGTTCGCTGTCTTGGAGTTACACTTGACTCTTCTTTCCTTCATCCCCCACATCAAGTCCTCTTTCCTCCTGCCGATACCAACTGCATAATATTTCCAGAATTCGGCCATTTCTTACCGCTGTCACCACAAACAACTCATACACGCCCTGGTAATCTCCCGACTCGACTATTGCAATAATCTCTTATCTGGCCTCCCTCTGTCCCGCCTCTCCCCCCTACAATCCATCCTGAACGCCTCCGCCAGGCTAATTCACCTCACCCGCCGCTCTGTCTCTGCCACTCCCCTCTGCGAGTCCCTTCACTGGCTCCCCATCCACTGCAGAATTAAGTTCAAAATCCTTATCCTTACCTACAAAACCTTCACTAACTCAGCGCCCCACTACCTGTCCTCACTAATCACCAAATACACCCCAGCCCGCTCCCTAAGGTCAAACAGTGACCTGCGCCTAGCTTCTCCCCGCATCACCTCTTCCCATGATAGACTGCAGGATTTCTCACGTGCAGCCCCCACTCTCTGGAACGCTCTCCCTCGTACTGTCAGACTTTCCCCTAATTTCTCTTCCTTCAAACGCTCCCTTAAAACATTCCTATTTAGGGAAGCCTACCACCCAACTCACTGACACAACCATCAATCACTCTCACCTTACAGTCCTCTCCTCCTGTTTCCAACCCCAACCCTCCTAGATTGTGAGTTCCTGTGGGAATAGGGCCCTCATCTCCTCCTGTACTGTTTGTCAAATGTTGTTCAATGTATTGTAACCCTGTCTATACTGTGCTTATTGTACAGCACTGCGGAATATGCTGGCGCTTTATAAATAAAGAATAATAATAATAATAAATATGACCCTGTATGTTGCCATATTGTTATCATGTTGCCTATATTACTAACTATATAGGCTGGGTGGAGTAGAGGTAATGTCACTGCTCTGCATGGAGAGAGCCTGTGGAGTCATGGGTTCGATCCCAGCGAGCAACTTCTCCAGTAAGTGTCCTTGGCAAGACACCTAACGGTACATACTCGCCACCCAGGACATACTTGACAACAAGAGAAATCTTAATGTATCCTTCCTGGTAAAATCCTTTCTCAAAAAAAAAAAAATATATATATATATATATTTTTCAGCTTTGTGGCTTTGCCAGGAGTGCTATATATCACAAAAAAATGCTAAATTGGGTAGAAACAACACAATTTTTGGAGGGCATTTTGGCCGCATATCATAGCTGCAATACTCATTTATTCCCCTTATTCACCACCAGCCCCATGCTGTTGCTATAGTAACACTTTCCTTCACATAGAAGTGCATTATACCCACATCTGCCATATTACAAAAGCCTGATACAATGCTTTTAAAATCACCGAATGTAAACAATGATGTGCTCAGACCCCTGTCCCACACTGATGTGTTTGTTCTTTGATGGTCCATTTTCTAGGGACAAAAGAGACACATCCCTATGAAATAAATCAGAGTGTCTGCTTTAAATATAGTAATTAATGCCCTAATGCTTCAGGGAGAGCATTTTAGGAGCATATGTAGCCCCAATGGATTCACAGTACAGGTAACCAGTCTAGCAGGCAAGTAATAAATGAACTCCTTGGTGTGAATCAACAGGAAGTATATTTTTGATATCTTGGGCTCTAGTCCAAGGTTGGTGATAAAATAACTTTGAGAAGTTTTACATCAACTTATTGCCAAAATATTCCATATTCCAATGCTAATAAAGCATAGTGAATAAGCCTATTGTCACATTGTAATTTTGATTTCTCTCACAGAGATCCAATATATTAAGATATGTTGACTGTGTGTGATGTGCATGTTTATTCTTGATTGTGTGAGATGTGTGTAATGACTGTGCGTGATGGGTGTTATACCCCAGAGTTACATAGTTACATAGACTGAAAAAAGACGTGTGTCCATCGGGTTCAGCCTTTCATACATTACTCACTGCTGTTGACGCAAAGGAAGGCCAAAACCCATTCTGAAGCGTTCACTAATCAACATCATGGGAAAAAAATCCTTCTTGACCCGTGACGAAGCGGCCACCCCAATGTTTATTTGCAGTTATTTTGCTTGCATTTCATTGTCTCTGTATATAGGGTAGAGTGTTTGTTCTGTG
The DNA here is from genome assembly GCA_009667805.1 of Leptobrachium leishanense. NCBI lineage: Eukaryota > Metazoa > Chordata > Amphibia > Anura > Megophryidae > Leptobrachium > Leptobrachium leishanense. Next base: position 66,021,730 of record CM019073.1, on the reverse strand, counting down.
TGCCCCATTACCTGATGTCTGTGTTATATTAATATTCCCTTATGTGTTTATTGTAGAGTAATGTTTCTGTGTACCATCTTTCTGTATAGAGTACATCTCTGTATTAGCTGTCCTGTCTTTATATTGTACTCCTCTGTGGCTACCCCCCTCTCTGCATATTGTATACTTACTGCTGTAAGAAAACTCCTTGGTTTCCCTCTAGTCATAGCAGACTGTTTAGCTAAGAGGGCAGGTGTAAACAATCCATTGTGTTGGATGGCTCTTTCTATTGTTCTCTGACTGGAGACTCTTGCTCTAATCTGTAATGTATTCTTTAAGGGAGGGGGATGAGTTTTACCTTTGTGTGTCTAAAGTGAAAATAAAGCATTCTCCATTTGGATTTTGAATGAGAAACAGCTCCACAGCATACGTGTCGTCTATCCTGTGTGTTTGTACGAATATCTCCTGTATACAGTGGAAAGGGGCGCTCAGACGGAGGGTACCGAGCGTGAGGGTACCAGGATCCGTAACAACCCCAGAATGGCGGTCAGATGTCACGGGGGTCCCAGGCAGATGCCATGGAACGCCCATTATATATTGTTTTCAAGCCCTTTAGGCAGGTTTGCGGTCTGCTGCATAATGCAGAATCCAGCACACACACTATACAAAGAAACAGAGCAAGAGCTGATAGTACAGAATACAGGCACAAGAGGGAGCCATGCACTGGGTAAGATTTCTGTTCTAAATACAGATTACAGGGCTAAGGGTAGACACAATAAACTACAGGAGTTTGCAAGCACATGGAAGGTTACAATAAATACGCCCAGCAGCCAGACAGGACCCTAAGCCCTGCATGAGGTCCTTTATAGTTGGCCTCTGTAACTATCTACTCTATGCTGCAGGGTAAATGCAGCACAGACACATACAGGACATAAACAAGAATATTTCAGATACACGCCACATAGTCAAACATAGAATATCACATAAATACAGGTCCCAGGGGGGGCAGGCAAGAGAGTAATTCAGAAACAAAGCCAAAGTCATACACGGGTATATCATATGCAAGGTACAGGGTACAGACAAGAGAGAAAACCAGAATCAAAGCCAAAGTCATACACGGGTATATTGTATGCACGGTACAGGGTACAGACAAGAGAGAAAGCCAGAAACGAAGCCAGGGGGTCAGAATATCAGACTCATCAATACCCAAAGCCAAGGGTCATACATGGAATATCAGATACAGGTTCTCAGAAAGCACAATACAAAATGCAGGTACTCAGTAGGTAAGACGTATAATGGACCAGAGAACAAGTGCACTGCTGGCCATATAAATAGGGCAGGGCATGTCATGTGATCACAGTCTATCAGCCACAGGGGAGATAGTCTGCAGTGGTTATGCCCAAGAACCTACCAGAGCTGAGGAGCTCCGCTCTCACCACCAGGGGGCATGGCAAGAAGCAGCGGAAACGTGACAGATTTCTCCCTGGATCAAACAGCTTTTACCCACATCTATAACATAAAACGATAAGGGCTGGCGTGTCCGTCGCCAAAAAACGGACTGCGCATGCGCGCAACCAGCGGTGGTTGGCTGGGCCCGCATCCAACGGCTGCGGCACGCGCACAGCCGGCGTGCGCGAGGGACAAAACAAATCCGATCCATTGGAGAGGCGCACAGCACAGCGCCTCTCCAATGGATCGGATTTGTTTATCTCCTCAGTGCCCAGCCTCCATCTCCTCAGTGCCCGGTCTGCCAGCCATGTTACCAGTCTGCCATGCACAATACCAGTCTGCCATGCACAGTGCCAGTCTGCCATGCACAATACCAGTCTGCCATTCACATTGCCATGCACATTACCAGTCTGCCATGCACATTGCCATGCACAATACCAGTCTGCCATGCACAATACCAGTCTGCCATGCACAATACCAGTCTGCCATGCACATTGCCATGCACAGTACCAGTCTGCCATGCACAATACCAGTCTGCCTGCCTTAATACCATTCTACCATGCACAATACCAGTCTGCCATGCACAATACCATGCACAGTACCAGTATGCCATGCACAATACCAGTCTGCCATGCACATTGCCATGCACAGTACCAGTCTGCCATGCACATTGCCATGCACAATACCAGTCTGCCATGCACAATACCAGTCTGCCAAAACGGACTGCGCATGCGCGCAACCAGCGGTGGTTGGCTGGGCCCGCATCCAACGGCTGCGGCACGCGCACAGCCGGCGTGCGCGAGGGACAAAACAAATCCGATCCATTGGAGAGGCGCACAGCACAGCGCCTCTCCAATGGATCGGATTTGTTTATCTCCTCAGTGCCCAGCCTCCATCTCCTCAGTGCCCGGTCTGCCAGCCATGTTACCAGTCTGTCATGCACAATACCAGTCTGCCATGCACAGTGCCAGTCTGCCATTCACATTGCCATGCACATTACCAGTCTGCCATGCACATTGCCATGTACAATACCAGTCTGCCATGCACAATACCAGTCTGCCATGCACAATACCAGTCTGCCATGCACATTGCCATGCACAGTACCAGTCTGCCATGCACAATACCAGTCTGCCTGCCTTAATACCATTCTACCATGCACAATACCAGTCTGCCATGCACAATACCATGCACAGTACCAGTATGCCATGCACAATACCAGTCTGCCATGCACATTGCCATGCACAGTGCCAGTCCGCCATGCACATTACCAGTCTGCCATGCACGTTACCAGTCTGCCATGCACGTTACCAGTCTGCCAGCCATATTACCAGTCTGCCAGCCATATTAACAGTCTGCCTGCCATATACAATACCAGTCTGCCAGACATATTACCAGTCTGCCAGTCATATTACCAGTCTGCCATGCACATTACCAGTCTGCCATGCACAATACCAGTCTGCCAGCCATATTACCAGTTCGCCAGCCATATTACCAGTCTGCCATGCATAATACCAGTGTCTCATAATACCAGTGTGCCTAAACACCAGCCTGCCATGCCATGCATACCACGTGCCATTAAATATCCGCATAATGTATACGCTACAAAAAAATGCCCGCCCAAGCCCAACACAATCTAAGGGGCCCCATGAGCTTACAATCTAAGGGGCCCCATGAATTTCCAATCTAAGGGGTCCCACGAGTTTACAATCTGAGGGTCCGGTTCCCGTGAGCTTACAATCTAAGAGGGAAGAGGAACCTGCTCTAATATATAAATGCCTTTGTAATGCGCTGTCAGCTGCGCGCCCCCATCACAGCTGCTCAGTTGGCCCTCCTGTTGCGGATGGGATGGCGATGGACGCGTTACAAACGCATTTATATAGAGAGATACTCTTGGATAGGACATTGAAAAAAACTATGTGGACGTGAATTCTGAGCTGGCGACAACAATAGACTGCCCTCTGGGCAGGCTTTCCACCTAGTATTAAATATTATAACCCTTAATATATTAATATGAAGTCATCCAGTCCTCGTTTAAAAGTATGTACAGCCTCTGACCCAATCACCTGACCCAGAATGTCACATGCCCAGCAGAGCCCAGAATGTCACATACCCAGCAGAGCCCAGAATGTCACATACCCAGCAGAGTCCAGAATGTCACATACCCAGCAGAGTCCAGAATGTCACATACCCAGCAGAGTCCAGAATTTCACTTACCCAGCAGAGAGCCAAGAATGTCATATACCCAGCGGAGCCCAGAATTTGACATACCCAGCAGAGCCTAGAATGTCACATACCCAGCAGAGTCCAGAATGTCACATACTCAGCAGAGCCCAGAATGCCACATACATTACCCAGCAGAGCCCAGAATCTCATGAACCCAGCAGAGCCCAGAATCTCATATACCCATCAGAGCCCAGAATCTGATATACCTAGCAGAGCCCAGAATGTCACATGCCCAGCAGAGCCCAGAATGTCACATGCCCAGCAGAGCCCAGAATTGAATTTCATGTACCCAGCAGAGCCCAAATTTCACATACCCAGCAGAGCCCAGAATGTCACATACCCAGCAGAACCCAGAATGTCACATACCCAGCAGAGCCCAGAATCTCACGTACCCAGAAGAGCCCAGAATCTCACGTACCCAGAAGAGCCCAGAATCTCACGTACCCAGAAGAGCCCAGAATCTCACGTACCCAGAGTCCAGAATCTCACGTAACCAGAGTCCAGAATCTGATATACCCAGCAGAGCCCTGAATCTCATACCCAGCAGAGCCCAGAATGTCACATGCCCAGCAGAGCCAAGAATGTCACATGCCCAGCAGAGCCAAGAATGTCACATGCCCAGCAGAGCCAAGAATGTCACATACCCAGCAGAGTCCAGAATGTCACATACCTAGCATAGCCCAGAATTTCACATACCCAGCAGAGCCCAGAATTTCACATACCCAGCAGAGCCCAGAATTTCACATACCCAGCAGAGCCCAGAATTTCACATACCCAGCAGAGCCCAGAATCTCACATACCCAGCAGAGCCCAGAATCTCACATACCCAGGCGAGCGCAGAATCTCACATACCCAGCAGAGACCAGAATTTTACATACCCAGCAGAGCCTTGTATGGAGTCCAGCAGCAGGGCCCGGCGGGAACTGGAGGACTGAGGCGAGGATCTCTCTGCCCACCCACCCACACGACACGCTGCAGTGTCTTGATCCCGCGCTGGCCATCTGGACTGGACGCATGCGTGTGGGTCAGGGTGGGCAAGTTCAGCAGCAGCACTCATGACGGTGATGTGCCAGCAGCAAATTAGATGCCGCCGCAGCGCATCAAAAAATAGTGCACTACAGCGGCCGTGGCGCCGCTGTCAAATTCCACCACCTTGAGCAAGTGCTCCACACTGCTCCATTGTCGGGCTGGCCCTGACCCAAATGCTACCCCTTTCAATTAGGGCCCCAACCTCCACCCTCAGGGTCCAAAACTCCCCCCTCCCAGTTAGGGCCCCAAAAAGTATTCCTTCTTATCTGCCTTAATTAAAACAATCACGGGGTATCTATATCAAAACAAAAATAGAATACATAGGGTTATAGCCCCTAAGGGGTATTCTCTTTTTGCATCTTATCTGCCTGCCTGTGCCTTCACAGTGAAGCCGCGTGATGTAGGTGGCGCTGTATCCACTTAGTACAGCATGCTACTTCTGCTGACGCCAAAGGCAGACAGTGGTGGCTCAGCAAGGTCAGGGAAGCTTTCTGCTCAGGGAGGGAGATTTATTTATTGTCTCCCTTTTAGCACCAGCCTTGGAACAGGGCCACTTGAATGGCTGAAGCAATGGTTTGATAAAGGCAGATTCTTAAGTCGAAATGATGCTATTCAAGATGCCACAATAAAATTCTTGCAGATCCGTGCAAAGGAGTGCCTGGTGTTCATGAACGAAGCATCTGGGGAGGGGTTGGAGGGAACAAATTCCCCTCAGCAGATAACGTGAGAGGGATGATAAATGTCCCCTACAGTCATGGATATCCTTAAAAGCATCTGGTATCCTTTGATAATCAGAAGTCAGAGGGCCCTATTACTATCTTCGCGTTAAAACGCACGCGCAACGCATGAATTTGTGCGCCAAAGCTTAAAACGTTAACGCGCGTAAATTAACGCTGGAATTACAATCCTCATGCACTTTTTCATCCGTCGAGCAATAGCGCTCGTTAAACGCAGGGCCGGATTAACATAGGGGCAGATGGAGCAGCAGCTCCAGGCCCATGCCCCAGAATAGGCCCAGAGAAAAAATAACAATGTCTGCATTTATGAACATGTGGACCCCATTATCTCCAACACGATAGCAGCTACAGGGTCATATGAGGTATCACTGGAAAAGCCAGAGTATGCCCTTTCCAATGATACCAAACATGACCAGGTTTTATGTAACAATATATATATATATATATATATATATAATGCGTTTGTTAAAAATCGTGTAATTTTCCCCAAAAAAAAATGTAACGAGACCCCATCTCTAATTTTTTTAACAAGCGCACAGCATACAAAATATAACCGCAATTGCTCGCATGTTAAAATGTGAAAAAAAACACTACACATTGTAAATTATTGAAAAATCATATTTTGTTATAATATACAGACAGGTCATGTCGTATACATATAATAATGACATATTATGAATCTGCCGAGTCTGACGGAAAGAACGATATATAATATGTCTGGGTCATATACTAAAATAAGCCTTCAAAACACGTTTAAACATGATGAGCAAAACCGGTAAAAATGACCTCAGCACAGGGGCGGGAAAAGCGTCAGCAGCGAAAGGGTTAAATTTTTGCACCTGTCAAAGTCAATCTGAGTATATATGCTGCAGCAATAATAAATGCATACACAACATCTCCATTGTATTGCTTTGGTAGGAGTAGAATGTGTAACTATACTTTGCAGCATTATTTTTTTTGGGCTGGTGTATTTGGGTTGAGCCAGGTCGTTCAGATTTGCCATTAACACAAGCTTTTAGGAGTTGCTAAAATTATGCACGCAAAGGCTATGCGCATAGATTGTAATACCATCCGCATACCAGCGTTGATTCGCGTTTGCGCTCACAATGTTAAGTATAGTACGTGCGCAGTACAGTACGCTCGCGGTAAACGAATACGAGCGTTTGTTGCCCTGACATTGTAATACGTTGTAAAAGGGTTTAACCCCTCGCGTTAATGCGTTTTCGCGCGAAGATTGTAATAGGGCGCAGAGTGTCTCTGCCCTTCCTCTGGATCTCTGATCTCTCATCAGAGATCATGCTGCTGGAACATCACTGGGAGACTCCTCTGAGCTCCTCCCTGTGTGTTGAAGCCAGATCCACTGGCCAAGTTTTAATTTAATGTATTTAATTCTTAGTGTTCCTTCAATACTATCCCTAGAGCCATCTTTACTGCGGCAAAAGGGGCAGTTGCCCCGGCCCACTCATGGTTGTGGGGCCCAAAGCAGCTGCCCCTTGAGCCCTAAAATTCTGGCCTACCAGCAACTCAAACTTGAGGTTTGACTCAAAGATTGAGTTGGCTGCTATGATCCTGTGGTTACATGGAGTTGCACTGCCTGTGGTTTCAGGCTGCGGCCAACCTAGGCTCAACACCGGCAGAAAAAGATGGCTGCCGGCCAGCCCCCTCTGATGATGTCAGAGGGTGCGCCATGTGACGTCTTCCGCCCAGCCCTATGGCCCGACTCGGTGGTTCTTCTGTTCACTGCACCCTTGAAGATGGCGACTGCGACACATCAGCACTTCAAGCCAGTCAGTGACAGTCTGGACTATGAAGCGAACAAGGCACCCTGACCTGTCCCTGTGAGTGAGGAGATCAAGCAGGCATCAGGAAAAAAAATGATTCCCCCTGGATAAAATTACATTTGTAGCACTCGCCCCCGGAGGAGCCACTGAATAAACCTCGGGATATTCTCACCGCACTAGGAAATAACTGTACACCAGCACTGTTGTGGATTTTTCTATATTATATTCTTTACTGATCCCAATAAAGCAGCATATAATATGCATATACGGTATTTGAGTAACAAGAATTTGTAACGCGGGAAAAACACGCGGTGGTAAAAAAAAACGGTTAACGCCCTCAGTTCTGGAGTGTAAGTCCCGTGAAAAGTAGCTCAAAGATATATATGTGTGTTGTCTAGGGTACCCGGGTACTGTGTTCAACTGGCCAGTGAATGAAACAAAAACAATCTTCGACTAGTCACCGTTGGGGCCCTTAAAGAAACGAATTAAACAAGTGCGCAATGTTCTGCGTTTTCACCAGGCCGAAGCCTCCTCACCCATCCGGTGTAACCGCTTGTCCTGGACCGATGAACGCTGGAGAAAGGGATCTCTCTCAAGAGGATCTGTCCTCGCTGCCACTTGGAACCCGATGCTGTTAACGCCTGCACTCCCGATCTGGTTCTCCTCTGCCAGAACACGAACACATAGGCCGCCAGCACTCCCCTCCGGTTTGCAGCCTCTCCTCACACAATGTCCTTCTTCTCCCAAACTGCACTTTGTCAAGAACTGTTCAGCATAATACACAGCCGGCCGATGCACACTCTCTCTCCGATCACTGCAACAATGGATGCCGCCGTCTCTCTGCGCTCCAACTCTGCCAGGATCCCAGAAGTGTCACCTGCGACTGCTCTCTCACTGCTCGCTCTGTTCTGTCAAACGCTCAGGGCTAGGTATATAGGTAACAGCACGATCTCCAACACAACTGTAGCAACATCCACACTCTGGCCTAGTTTCAATCCCTAGCAGCCCCAGTGTGCATCCTATGTCTCACGTGGTTCTGCTCACACTGCCCATGCCTTGCACGAGGCTGCTGATGTCTTTCCTCCTCTTTGTACCACCCACTTCCTGTCCTCACGCAAAGGGTGATGGGAGATGGAGTCCGCTCTGTCCAGCATATTCCACATTGTCTCTGTCACGGTGGCCCCCCCGTGCCCCCCGTACCCCCCGGCGCCTGGCAGCAGCCTCCTCGCTGCTCGCTGACCAGGCGCCGAGTGATATCGCGGTCGGTTCCGCACACGTGGGACGCTGGGGGACGGGGCCTGGCGTGCTGACGCGGACCCGCCAGGTTTAAAGCCCAGACTCACAGAGACGCCGGTGCCCTGACGTGGTAGTTACTTCCCGCAGAGCTCTTGTGTATTTTTGGCTAACAAACTATTCTGTGTATGACCCTTGGCATTGGCAAACGAACCATTCTGTGTATGACCCTTGGCATTGGCAAACGAACCATTCTGTGTATGACCCTTGGCATTGGCAAACGAACCATTCTGTGTATGACCCTTGGCATTGGCAAACGAACCATTCTGTGTATGACCCCTGGCATTGGCAAACGAGCCATTCTGTGTGTGATCCTTGGCATTGGCGAACGAACCATTCTGTGTATGACCCTTGGCATTGGCGAACGAACCATTCTGTGCATGACCCCTGGTATTGGCATTAACTCTTCTAATTCTGGTACTGAGGTCAGTCTGTGTGGCACCCTAAGCACACATCAGACTACCCCTTATATTGTTAGGGTCTTGGGAAGAGCTAACTATTCTAAGGTCTTGTGTATAGTTCTAGTGTTATTCTTTGTGGATACACTATCTTGTCAAATTCTGTGTCTGTCTAGTCGTGCCGACCATTCAAGGATCGGAAGGGTAGAGAGTGTCCTGCGTATAGGGACCACTAGTCAGGTAATCAGAGGGATCCGTGACAGTCTCCCTCTGGTGGCAGGCTGGCAGCAATAATTCCAGAATACAGTTTTAAAGCAGCGCTACACTCTTCCCCCCCTAACCTCTTGGGTCTCTCCAAGGGATTGTAACAGATACATAACATTGCAATATTTACATTAATCAATACATTCAGGCTCAGTAGCAGACATATAATGGGTCAGATATACTTCCTCAAGCTGACTCATTTCCCTAACTACCTCAGCTAGCGTAGCAGACACTTCGGGCAGCCTCCACACAGTGGTAACAGCTTCTTCAGTGCTATGTCTCGGTGAATCGTAGGTAAGTCTCTGAGGGGGCCGGATCAAGCGTTTGGACTCCGGTTCAGTCATCTCCTCTTCGGGTGGAAGTGCCACATTTACAGGCTCAATTCTCTCATCTACAGCTGGAGCAGACACCTCCTCTGAGTAAGAGCCTTCCAGTGAAGGCATAGAACTGTAATCTATGGACACATCTTCTGGAATTACAGGAACTTCCGATGTCTCAGGGACTTCAAACCTGAATTCAGGAGCCTCAGGCCTCCGGTTACTTTCACACCGTTCAGAAACTGGAATGACTTCTTCAGGCTCAGGCGGGCACACCCAGTCCAGACAAAAACTTCCTTCTTCACTGTTCTGCCCACTTTTTTCAACAACCCGTGACTGCTGAGATCGAGTAACAGGAGCCAAGCGAGGAACAGGCGGATTCGGCAAAGAAAGTTTGTCTCCAACTGGTATCCTTACAGCTTCTCTCAAAGGTAACAGATGATTTCGGTGCCAGTTCTTTAGAGGCCCAGCCTTTCCGTCCAGCCGGATTTGGTAAACTGGCAGACCAGGCAGTTGTTTGCAGACAATGTAAATTTGAGAACTCCATCTATCCGCCAGCTTGTGCCTTGCAGAAATACCCAAGTTCTTCAACAAAACCCTATCACCGGGTTGTAGGTCTTGTATACGGACTCTCGTCGTAGTTTCGCTTATTCCTCTGTTCTCCGCCCTCTGAAGTCAAACGAGCCTGTTCAAACGCAGAAGCCAAATTTTTCCAGAGTCTGTCCACATAATTTTTGTGAGAGGCCACAGATGTCTGATCAAGAGATAGTCCAAATGCCAAATCAACTGGCAGCCGAGCTTCTCTTCCGAACATGAGACGGTGAGGTGAGTATCCAGTAGCGTCACTCTCTGTACTGTTATATGCGTGCACCAGCGTAGCTATGTGACGACTCCAATTCTGCTTCTCTCTGTTCAACAGTGTCCAACATATTTAGTAGAGTGCGATTAAATCTTTCCGGTTGAGCATCACCTTGGGGGTAATACGGAGTAGTTTGGGTATTTTGAATTTCTAACAGTTCTAGCAATTGCCCAACAAGTCGGCTCTCAAAGTCTCTGCCCTGATCCGAGTGGATTCTCTTTGTTAGGCCATAATGAACAAAAAACTTCTCCATTAAAACTTTTGCCACGGTAGGAGCACGTTGGTCTTTGGTAGAGAAAGCTTGTGCATAACGGGTGAAATGATCAGTCACTACTAAAATATTTCCCTGCCCACTAGCATCAGGCTCTAAGCACAGGAAATCAATGCACACCAAATCCATGGGTCCTTGACTCTGCAGGTGGCTCATTGGAGCAGTCCGGGTTGGTAGGGTCTTCCTCTGAATACACCTCAAACACGAATGGCAATAACTTTCAACTTCAAATCTCATACAAGGCCAATAGAATCGGTCTGGCACCAGTTTAAAAGTTCTCTCTGCACCCAAATGTCCATAGTCATCATGCAATGCTCTCAACACACCTTCTCTGTGCTTGGTGGGGAGGAACAACTGTTGCATTTCATGAGCATTGTTCGAGGGGCCCCTTCGGTAGACCACCACATCCAGCATCTTCAGCCGCTCCCATTCCTTATATACCAATCGGGCTCCTTCGGGGGGAATTAATCAGTAGAAATTCCCTTTGACCTGCGTTCATAGCCTTCATTGTCAAAGCGATCAGGGGATCTTCAGCTTGATCTGCTCTCAGGTCCTGCTTCGAGAAAGTAGGTAGGCTTTCACCCCTCAGCTGTGTAGGATTACAATAAAGCTCTGGAACGCCCACAGCCATAACTCCTATAGCTTCTGCTTCAACTGCTCCCTTGACTCAGCGCTCTGCCCCCTGACATAAGGCTTGCACCCCATCTGGAGTCAGCTGAGCCCATCCTGTGTTGTAGGGCCTTCTTGACAAAGCATCTGCATCTCGATTATTCACTCCAGGGTGATACTTAAGACTGAACCGAAACCCTGACAGAGCGGCCAACCACCGATGTCCCGTTGCATCCAGTTTTGCAGTAGTAAGGACGTACGTAAGAGGATTGTTGTCAGTCTTTATTACAAATTCGGCTCCATACAGATAATCTTTCAGCTTGTCTACTACCACCCACTTCAAGGCTAAGAACTCTAGTTTGTGGGTAGGATCGTTCTTCTCTGAAGGCGTGAGGCTTACATACGCTACAGGCCTCAACAATCCATCATATTCTTGATATAAGACTCCCCCTAGACCTTCTCTGCTGGCATCCACATGCAATTCGTACGGCTTATGAGGATCAGCGTAAGCCAAGACGGGAGCGCGAGTCAGACTCTTTCAGCTTCATAAAGGCACTTTCACATTGATTAGTCCATTCTTCTTGGATGGATTCTCGAGCCTTCCTTGGCCCTTGAGCCGACGAACTTTGATCAGAGGCCTTGGAGCCTTCTCCCACTTCTTCTTTCCGTAGGAGTTTATTCAAAGGTTGAGCTATCTTAGCAAATCCTCCTACGAATCATCGGTAGTATGAGCAGAACCCCAGGAAAGATCTAAGTTCGGTAACATTCCGGGGTCTAGGCCAGGAAGCTACGGCTTCCAACTTTCGAGGATCCGTCGAAACACTTTCTGCCGAAACAACATGTCCCAGGTACGTAACTGAAGGTAGACAAAATTGACACTTCTCCAGGGACAGTTTCAACCCCTCTTCATGGAGCCGCTTCAAGACCTTCTCCAACCATCGCTCATGTTCTTCCAAAGTCTTCCCGACCACAATAATATCATCTAGATACACCAACACTTCTATCAAGTTCATATCTCCTACTGTCCTCTCCATTAACCGTTGGAACGTGGCAGGAGCCCCCGTGAGGCCTTGAGGCATTCTGTTGAACTCAAAGAACCCCAGTGGGCAGATGAACGCAGTCTTCTCTTTGTCTTCAGGATGCATTGGTATCTGATGATACCCACTTCGCAGGTCTAGTACACTAAACCATTTTGCTCCAGACAAACACTGTAGGGCATCTTCTATCCGAGGAGTAGCATATTGACCTGGAATGGTCCTCTGCTTTAGCGTGCGATAGTCTATACATAAACGGATAGAACCATTCTTCTTTCGAACCATCACTATGGGCGAGGCATAAGGACTCCTGGAATCTTGAATCACCTTAGTCCTCTGTAGTTCATTCAGCTGTTCTCGTAGATCATTCAAGTCTCCCAGCGGAACTCGTCTTGACCTTTCTCGAAACGGCTTATCCTCTTGTAGTCGAATGTGATGTTCAGTACTCTTAGTGCATCCCACATCGAACTCATCCTTCGAAAACAAGTCCTTCCATTTTAGAATCTGAGACTGAAGTCGCTTCTACCATTCCAGCGAGATGGGAGTATCTTTAGGATAGAACCGTTCAGCTGGAATTTCTTTATTCACTCCCCAACCCCTAAATCGGTAGGGGAGAGAGGTGTAACAGAAGCCACTTGTCCGATGGGCATTCGTGCTTTCAGGACCACTGGAGAATCAGACATATTACACACACTAACTGAAACTCTTCCTCGTGTCCGTTTCAAAGCTCTTGTAGAGATTATCTCAGGAGTTACTTCTACTCCGGCCTCACTCCCATGGCTGAGATCAGTTTCCAGTACCACATAAGGACCCGGTTGTGATCCGTTCAACTTGACTGAAGCCTGGAAGCTCGCCACTTCTCCTGATTGCAGAACCTTCTCTGTTCCTCCCGATCTCCACAGACGCCCCACTTCGGCAGGTGCCTTCTGTTCTTCGACCATTCATTGGTAGACCGGACGTAACATCGGATGCACTCCTTTGGTAGAACCTTCTTCCACCACTATGGGAGTCAGAAGACGTCTCACCATATCAGTATTCGTCCCCACTATCATAGAACATCTGCTGGCCCCTGAAGGGCGAGGACATACAATGGCCAATGCATCACAACCTCCAGACTGTCTGACGACTTCGGATCCAATTTCTAACTTCACCTGTAGATATCCATCATAGGGAAGCTTCTCAGTTCCGATACCCCAGATGTCAAAGTCCTTTAATTCCTTTAAAGGTATGTGCTTCAAGTGCTTCTTGTAAAAGTCTCGATAGATCATCGTCACTTGAGCACCTGAGTCTAACAGAGCTTTAGTGTAGACTCCCTCTACTTGGATTGGAACGATGGGAGAAGGACCTATCAGCTGGTCAGGAAACTTGCTTGTAGCAGCAGGAGATATAGACCCAGTTCGCTGTACTCTAGCCTTCTTCCTGACTCCTGGAGGTTTTGGGTGTGCATTGCTTTCCCACGACAGAGGACCGGATACTAAGGGAGGTAACTCTTTCAGTCCTGGTAGACCCAGCATTTGGCAAGGATCCGGGCCCTCACTGCCTTTCGGTTCTGGCTTGAAATTTGGAGCGTTTTTTGACCATTGGGCACCTCGTTTGCTCCCGCACTTGCGCCCTCTGGTGTTTCCCGCCTGTGAGGTAGATAGCAGCCCTTATAAGGCCTTTAAGAACTCTTCAACTCTTTTTTCCTTCAGGCCTCTGGTTTTTACACTGTGCTCTGAAATGACCCGTTTCTCCACAACTGAAGCATCTCTTCTTTGAAGATGGAGGCGCACTTGCTCGTGGTGATTCGTTTGAAGGACCCTGGCCAGACGCCACAGCAACTCCCATTGTCCGCATATCGGTGAGGAACTTCTGCATATCGGTCTGTGTCTCTGCCACCTTCAAAATTACCCGGCACAGGTCCATGTGCACCTGTTCCAGTTCAGCTTGACCTTCTTGCACCTTCTTAACAGTCTTTTGTATCTCACTATATGCCAGAATTGTTGACTCTTTTGCAGCACTCTCTGTGGATATAGGAACAACCAGCTGCTCTTCGGACCCATAGGCATCCAACAAATCATCTTCAGTCGGCGAATATTCGTTATGTCTCACGGGTTGTGCGTAAGCTCTTTCTCCCCTTCTAAGGATTTTTCTTCCAGCAGAGCCTCTTCCTCTCTAACAGCTCGAATCAGTTCCAGATATTTCAATTCTCGGTTACCTTATCTGGTTTTCAGCTGTAACATCACAGGATCTAGAGTTTGAGCGCCCCTCAATATCTGCTGCATTCTGATTTTATCTATTGTGGCCGGTTCGGCCCCTTTCTTAAGAAGTATCTGGTGCAGAATCTTATCCAGGCGCCTCATATATTCAGTCATTTTCTCACCCTTTCGCTGGTAGGTGTGTTCATACTGGTACATGAGCTCAGCAGCCTTTTCTGTTCACCCGAAGACTTCCTGTAATATATTTAGGTAATCTAAAGCAGTACAGTCTTGCTTACTCAACTTCAGTTTTCTGACAGCCTCTGATGCAGGTCCCTTTAGGCTCTCAGCAATCCTTTGCTTCTTCTGCGCTTCAGGGATGTCCCACTCATCCAGAGTCTGCATCGCCTGTTCCACCCATTCTTCGAAGGTTTCTTCTCCCACCGGAGTTGGTACATTTCCTGAAAAATTCCTCAACCGTCGGTAACCAAAATTAGTGTGAGGAGGGTTTGTTCATTTAGCCAGCAAATCTCCGATAGCCACGATGAACTCAGGCCCGATCATGGCCAGCGGACTGGGTGTGGGAACATTCGCAGGATCGCCACATGGCGCACTTGGCTGAATCAGTTGAACTTCCACATCGGTCAGCTTCACACTCGCACAATGAAAACACTATGGCATACCCTTTCTCCACTCAAAAAGAACATATGTGTGAGAAGTCTCTGGGTTCGCTTTAATGTCCAGAATTAACCCCCGATGATCTGGTGTCAGCACGGCCACGGCCCAGCGAATCTGATTTTCGGCCCAAGTGTCTGCAGGAATGTCCATGACTATGCTTAACTCTATCTGGATATTGTGCTCCTCACACCATTTGGCAGCAGTGTCTGGATCCATATTTAACCCTTTAATTGCAGTATTCACAGAGACTGGAATCTCGGACGAGCCCCCACGTGTAGCGCTCACCCCCGGAGGAGCCGCTGAATAAACCTCGGGATAGTCTCACCGCACTAGGAAATAACTATACACCAGCACTGTTGTGGATTTTTCTATATTATATTCTTTACTGATCCCAATAAAGCAGCATATAATACGCATATACGGTATTTGAGTAACAAGAATTCGTAACGCGGGAAAAACACGCGGCGATAAAAAAAAACGGTTAGCCCCCTCAGTTCTGGAGTGTAAGTCCCGTGAAAAGTAGCTCAAAGATATATATGTGTGTTGTCTAGGGTACCCGGGTACTGTGTTCAACTGGCCAGTGAATGAAACAAAAACAATCTTCAACTAGTCACCGTTGGGGCCCTTAAAGAAACGAATTAAACAAGTGCGCAATGTTCTGCGTTTTCACCAGGCCGAAGCCTTCTCACCCATCCGGTGTAACCGCTTGTCCTAACCGATGAATGCTGGAGAAAGGGATCTCTCTCAAGAGGATCTGTCCTCGCTGCCACTTGGAACCCGATGCTGTTAACGCCTGCACTCCCGATCTGGTTCTCCTCCGCCAGAACACGAACACATAGACCGCCAGCACTCCCCTTCGGTTTGCAGCCTCTCCTCACACGATGTCCTTCTTCTCCCAAACCGTACTTTGTCAAGAACTGTTCAGCATAATACACAGTCGGCCCGATGCACACTCTCTCTCCGATCACTGCAACAATGGATGCCGCCGTCTCTCTGTGCTCCAACTCTGCCAGGATCGCAAAAGTGTCACCTGCGACTGCTTTCTCTCACTGCTCGCTCTGTTCTGTCAAACGCTCAGGGCTAGGTATATAGGTAACAGCACGATCTCCAACACGACTGTAGCAACATCCGCACTCCGGCCTGGTTTAAATCCCTAACAGCCCCAGCGTGTGTCCTACGTCTCACGTGGCTCTGCTCACACTGCCCATGCCTTGCACGAGGCTGCTGATGTCTTTCCTCCTCTTTGTACCACCCACTTCCTGTCCTCACGCAAAGGGTGATAGGAGATGGAGTCCGCTCTGTCCAGCATATTCCACAATGTCTCCTTCTGGTGGCAGCAATAATTCAATGCACCAGAATACAGTTTTAAAGCAGCGCTACACATTTATTTGCCTTACCTTACCTATAAAAAAAAATATTAACAGACTTCATTTCCCAGTATCAATTCCCCTTACAAGGACAAATAGTACCTATTGCTTAGAATTAAAAAAAAATTTTTATTAAACATAGGAAGAATTGGATTCCAAAGAACCCAAAAGAAAGGTGGGAACAAATGATTAAAATTCTAAACCTTTATTGGACGTCTAAGAAAAAACGTACACACCCACAAAATGTATAAAAAACACACAAAAAAGGTCATAGATTAGAGACCATAATTCAAGGTTAATGACCAATCACAAAAAGCATCTAATACAGGGTGAGGTCTCGGTGACGACAATTGTATGTCAAAAACTGAGAACCACTACCTGAAAAGAATAATCAGCAAGAGATGACCAAGGATCCCCTCAGAAAAGTATGCACACGTTAGAGTATACTTAAATGCTTAAAGACATGTGCCACCAAATTGGTTATTTTAGTTAGCATGCACCACTCAAAAGCGTCACGATGAGGTGCAAACATAAGTGGTCCATGTCACAGAATACAACTGGTTAATACAGAGACAAGGAGTGAGCCTAGTAGCTACAATTTGCATGCACTGATCGAGAAATCACAATAAAGTGCAAGCAGTAGCAATCACCCAGCCAAAAGTGTGTTCCTCAGAAAAAATGAAAAAAAAAGTGTGCATACGTTGGAGTATACTCAGGGCTCGAGTCGAGCGGGAACGCTGCGGGAACGCTGCGGGAATGCAGCCTTCCCGCTGTGGCCCGAGCCCGAACGCCGCCGCTGCACATTGCCGGCGGCCGCGTGCATCCTGTTAGAACGGCCCGCTGACCGGAAGTGGAGCCGCTCGGCTTCACTTCCTGTCAGCGGCGTTGAAGCAGGAAGCACGCGGCCGCCTGCAATGTGCGGCGGCGGCGGCAGCAGCAACAGCCACAGAAGAAACAGAGGTGAGCTGGGGACAATATCCATGACACAGGGGGCAATATCCATGAGACCTGGGGGGCAATATCCATGAGACCTGGGGGGAAATTTCCATGAGACCTGGGGCGCAATTTCCATGAGACCTGGGGCGCAATATCCATGAGACCTGGGGGGCAATATGCATGAGACCTGGGGGTCAATATCCATGAGACCTGGGGGTCAATATCCATGAGACCTGGGGGGCAATATCCATGAGACTTGGGGCAATATCCATGAGACCTGGGGGCACAATCAATGAGACCTGGGGGCAATTTCCATGACACCTGGGGGCAATATGCATGAGACCTGGGGGGCAATATCCATGAGACCTGGGGGGGGCAATATCCATGAGACCTGGGGGGCATTTTCCATGAGACCTGGGGGTGGGCAATATCCATGAGACCTGGGGGTGGGCAATATCCATGAGACCTGGGGGGGCAATATCCATGAGACCTGGGGGCAATATCCATGAGACCTGGGGGGGCAATATCCATGAGAGCGGGGGGCATTATCCATGAGACCTGGGGGCATTATCCATGAGAGCTGGGGGGCATTATCCATGATAGCATTATCCATGATAGCGGGGGGGGGCATTATCCATGATAGCGGGGGGCATTATCCATGAGACCTGGGGGCAATATCCATGAGAGCTGGGGGGCATTATCCATACGAGCTGGGGCAATATATACCCATATGAGCTGGGGGCAATTATATCCATGTGAACTGGGGAAAATGTATCCATATAACCAGTGCTGGCGCATATTATTCTGGGGGCTCAGTGCTGTGCATATTATTCTGGGGGCTCAGTGCTGTGTATATTATCCTGGGGGCTCAGTGCTGTACATATTATCCTGGGGGCTCAGTGCTGTGCATATTATTCTGGGGGCTCAGTGCTATGTATATTATCCTGGGGGCTCAGTGCTGTGTATGTTATTCTGTGGATTCAGCGCTGTGTATATAATTCTGGGGGGGGGTCTGTGCCTGGAGATATATATATATATATAAAATGCGTTAGTCCAGTTGCCACAATCACGAGTATACCTGTACGTAGTGATACCTTTCACTGATCAGTATAGTTTCCAGTTTACACTCTTGAAAGCTTGTCTTTTAAATGTAATGCTAACCCAATAAAAATGGTATCACCACGTACTGCTATACTCGTAATATATATATATTTTCTTCAGGTAATAGGGGTTGTGGAATTCGTGGGTGAGTTCCCTCACTTTTTTTCCCAGGACTTGACCCCTGATTATACTTAAATGCTTAAAGACATATGCCACCAAATTTGTTGTTGTAATTAGCATGCACCACTCAAAAGCGTCACAATGAGGTGCAAACAAAAATGGTCCAAATACAGCTGGTAAATATAAAGACAAGGAGTGAACCTGGTAGCTACAATTTGCATGCACTGATCGAGAAATCACCATAAAGTGCACGCAGTAGCAATCTCCCAGCCAAAAAGTGTATTCCTCAGCAAGAAAATTCATATAATACATATAGGGGACCATGAGATTAAAAATCCATCTCAACATTAAACACGCTACAATGTTGCTGAACAGTTATGGGCAGTCAGTCATAGCCCAAACAGATTGTGCTGTAATGGTATTGTTCTCTATGAAATATAGATGCGTCCAGCTCAGGCATGCAACGAGAGGAAAACCTTAAATGGGTTGATAGAGCACGTCCAACGCGGCATTTCGCTTGTGTCTGCTCCTCAGGGACGTGGAAAGACAAATAAACATATGATCTCTTTTAAAGATTGTGCCATCTGGAATCAGGCGGTCACATGGGAGAATTCGGCCAATTGTACCACTGTAAGAATAGACCGCTGTGATTGGTCCGCGGGTGTCATGTGAAAACTTTGGTCCAATTATAGCCTTGCTTGAGTAAACCATTGATCAAGCTGAAGGAGACATATATTGCAGACAGCAGGATGATCATTTTGACAGGCTAGAGAGTTAACTCGAGGGTATGAAGGACCTGTAATGGCTATCCAATATCATACTGTCTCAATCATAATGCCGAGCTGGTCCTCCACACATAGTATTGCCCTGATCATATATCATCAGAATATAGCTATTAGGGGCAAACCTATACCAAGGTCTCTACAGCGACAAAAAAAATTAAAAAAAATGCCCAATAACCCAGGTAATATAGCACAATGTAGGCATGACACCATTAGGAGATCTGATTGTATTCTGTAATACCTAAATCCCTAGTAGTAATGATTACTGTATATACCCAGAGGGTCTATGAAATAGATGAATACCCTCGGTAAAGGAAATATCAGGATTACAGCAATGACGTATAAAAGTGTACAGCATTTCACGTGTGAAACAAAAATTGATGAAAAATAAATTCCCATGTGAATAAATAATCAGATGTAAAAGAAACGTTAACAATGCTTGGCATACAGTAATAATTAAACGTTGAAATGTATACTCAGCGGATAGCCCCAATACGGCTATATAGTGACATAATCGTGATGATTACCAATAGAGTTATATGAGGACAAGCCTAGTACTCAGAGGCTATAGTAATCACTTGCCACTCCACGCCCCACCCTGTTTTGAGTGGGTGCTTGCTTCTCTTTTATTAAACATAGTTTAAAATAAACCTCTTACATTAGAGAAATGTTGTCCTAATATTGACATAAATTGGTTGAATCAATGTTGTCCTAATATTGACATAAATTGGTTGAATTTTAAATGAGAGATGATTTGGAGGAGCTCCTGATGAAATTGCTGGTCACACAGCAGAGAAACGCGCGTTGGGCTTTTATAGGTTAATTTAACCTTCAAATCATCTCTCATAACAAATGTTAATAACGATGAAAATTTTTTATGCCGACAATATATTTCGAGCCTGTGAGGTTGAAATAATTTATGTTGGCTTTGTCAGTGTGACTTTTTGAACAATATATATTGTGCCTGAATAGGCGTCCAATAATCATCTATGTGTTTGTCTATACAAATGTTACAAATGGTAACAATCTATGACAGGAAATATGCATTGCCGATAGTCTATTGAGCCTGTGAGGCTGAAATAATCATTTTTATGACGGAAAATTCATTGCCGACAGTTTATCGAGCCTGTGAGGCTGAAATAATCCATGGTGGTTCTGTCAATATGATGTTTCTTTTTTCTAAATGCTGATAATTTATCGAACCTGTGAGGCTGAATTAATCCATGTTGGTTTCGTCAATGTATATTTTTCTCAAACAATATAGATCGTGCCTGAATAGGCGTCTAGTATCCACTTATATTAGATTCAATGAGCTATTTTTCGGTAGTGTCAGCACATGTTGCGCTGGGTGGCCGAGTTGTTCCTCATTAACCACGATCCTGTCAATACATGGCATATTCACAAAGTATCTAATGTTAATGCCTTTACTGTCATACCTATATAGGTTGCTATACCAATGAGTTTTTGCAGTGACAAACAACAGTTTACTTTGTGGGATACTCAATCTTGAGCTTAAGTCACGCTATTTTCATCTGCAGTATAGATTTAATTCGCTGTTCACCTATATACTTAAGGTTTGACAGAACTGTAAGGTGTGGTGCTAATGTGTTTACAAAAAGTGTTATAATCTCTGCCATCCATAATCATCAATTGATGTGCGCAATCTGTGTAAACTGGTGGACGCACCGTTTACTTTGGGTTTCAAAGATACAATTAATTGTTATAAATAAGACTGACGCATTACCGTGTTTAAAATTCAACCAATTTATGTCAATATTAGGACAACATTTCTCTAATGTAAGAAGTTTATTTTAAACTATGTTTAATAAAAAAATTTTTTTAATTCTAAGCAATAGGTACTTATTGTCCCTCGTAAGGGGAATTGATACTATTTGATTCTAGTGTTTAATCACTTTCCTAGCTTGCTAACACTCATCATACGGTGGTTTCACCATCGGTTCACAGACTTAATTTCCCTCTCCCAGATTTTTTTTAATTTATTTTCCTTACTTTACCCATAAAAAAAAGTAAGTGTACAACAGCTCTGGTAAAGTTTACCTCTAATGTAGAATCTAGCCCTTAGTTTTTTGAATAAATGTTATGAATTTTCTTTTCAACAAAAAGTACTTGGTAACAAAAGGGTTAAACAGTCAATTTTTAACAAGACCATAAATAAATACTAAATATGCACAATATTATCTATGTTAGTCAAGGTGCTTATTAATTTTATGCTCATCACAACTTGGGATGAGCCTAATACCGCCCGAGTTCGATTCGGGCCGAACCCGAACTTCCCATATGTTCGGGTCCGAACCCGAACTCGAACTCCATGCAAGTCAATGGGGCTGAAAATTCGGTTTTTAGAGTGCCCTCCAAGAGGGCACATATGCTAGATATTTGCCATAAAAGGTGTATGGGGGTCTGAGTAGTGCCCTGGGGGACAGGAAACAAGGACAAAAAGTTTTAAAAAAAAGTTTTTAAAGGGACAGTGAGTTTTCCATGAAATAAGGGTTAAAAATAAAAATGAAAAACTCCTTCAAATATCGTGCCTAGGAGGTCCCCATAACCTGCCCGTGAAGTGGCGGATTTCTAGGATGTATAGAAACACTTAAAAACAAAAAAAATGACGTTTCAAATGTTAAAACAGTTTTCCTTTAGGCTAGGGTCAGACTGAGGCAGTGCGAACGCGCGTGCAGCCGCACTCAATCACGGCCGTAGTAGCAGCAGATGCCGGGCAATGACGGCCAATATACGAAGTACGGTCGCACAAAAGTCCGGCCGCGCAACGCAAGTGGAAAACGAACGCATTTTTTCGAGAATGTGAAACCACTAGTACTGACGTACAGAGTGCGCTGCGTCCGCTAGCGGCATGTGTGCGTGCTTGGGAGACGTCAGACGCTGCTAATGTCCGGCCAACATAACGTCCAGACACAAAAAGTGTTTTATTGATGATCCGTACAAAATCACGGACGAAAATGCGCATAGTATGACCGCTATCGCGTATTCCGTGAAAAAATACGTCTATTTGTTCAACGCACTTTTTCACAGACAACGTGAAAAGTGCGTTCGTCTGACCCTAGCCTTAATCTATCCATAAACAACTGCTTGGGGCGGCAGTATGAAAAGAGGAGACATTTTCGGACACGCAGAAAAAGTTTACTGATTTTTTGGCGGTGAAAAGCAGGAGAATGACTGGAGAATGGAAAATTCTAGACCAAATGGGAGAATTTTTCTGGTTCGGCTATTTTGACCTAGAATTTTCTCTTCAGTCATTCTCCTGAGTTTCACCTTTCTCTGTCAGGGTTATTCAGAGAGCGGTGAAGAGCAGGAGAATGACTGGAGAATGGAAAATTCTAGGTCAAAATAGCCAAACCAGAAAAATTCTCCCATTTAGGCTAGGGTCAGACTAGCGAATTTTTAACGTGCGTTTAGGCGCACTTAATCACGGCCGCACTAGCAGCAAATGACGGCCAATATACGAAGTATGGTCGCATGAAAGTCCGGCTGCGCAACGCAAGTGGAAAATTAACGCAATTTTTCGAGAACGCAGAACTGCTAGTACGGACGTACAGAGTGCGCTGCGTCCACTAGCGGCGTGTGTGCATGATTTGGAGACGTCAGACCCTGCTCATGTCCGGCCAACATAACGTCCAGACACCCAAAGTTTCCTGGTTTGGATCCGTAAAAAATCACGCACAAAAATGCGCATCGTATGACCGTTTAAGCGCTTTCCGTGAAAAAACACCTCAATGTGTTCGGATGCACTTTTTGACAGTAGCTGTGAAAAATGCGTTAGTCTGACCCTAGCCTTATCTCACTTTCCAAATCGGCTATTTGGTCCAGATTGTTCTCTTTTCTGTCGGATATAATCTCTGCACGTGAATACAACACGTTTATATATATTGGGTTGATCAGCCAAGGCTCCAATATATCAGGGATTATTATTTCATAAGAAACTTATACAAGACACAAATATCAATCGTTTATATTTCTTAGAAATTATCCTGAATTCTTTTAATTGTCTGTGTTTTGCTTTAAAAAATACAATAATCAATAATCGGATAAAAACATATATATATTTATTACGTATACAAAAAAGTTTCAAATCTCATATCATAAACAACAATTTATAAACCACAATCCATCAGCATATAAAACTAGCTTCACAATATATGTATCTCCGGTTAGTAACTGCATATATGATTAATATCATTTACCTTATCAGTTAGTAACTAATACACACATGGTTAATAAACATTTCTGCTTAATACAACATGCATTTCCCAGCAAGCAATGTTTAACCAGCCAGCTCTTATATATATATATATATATATCTATAGCTCTATGCTACATGGATCAACAAAAGATGAGCTAATTTAAGGATAAGTAATAAAAACTTATTTAGTGAATCCTCCCCTAATCTCGAGAATTAAACTTCTAATCTTTTGCTTTTTATTTTGTAGTTGTATAATTCCTTGCTTATTAATTTTTATCACAGTAATTTCCAAATTCAATATATTGGTATCAATCTTACAACATTCTTTTAGGAATAAATCCTTATATCCACTTCTTCATATTTCTATCTGCAGAATAGAAATTACTTACAGGGTTATCCAAAGAGATTCGAATTGCTTGAGAAAGGTAACCGAACGCTGAAAATCAGGGTTCGGTTACCTTTCCTGGCCATTCGGCTATCCAGAGAGCAGGCAATTCGCCAAATCCTGTCGAATTGCCTGCACATACGGTGCCTGTTCGGTCCCTGTTCGAGGGTAGTGAAATCCCCATCAAAAAGCACTGCTTCGGCTATTCAGAGAACACAAACCAGCAGTGAAAGGTTCCCCTAATGCCCTGCCATTCGGTGGTTTAATTCGGCAAATTTATTCAGGAGAATCCCATAGGTTTCAATGTTAAAAATATTCCCGTTTTAATTCAATATCTAATAAACCGTTCAGTATAAAATTCTGCAGCAAAAAGTCTCTTTATTTATAGATTTTTTAGGATACTTTAAGCATTTTTCTGAATTTTTTAAAAAAAATGTAAAAGTCCGATTTTTTTTTGATTTTTTTTCAGTTTACTTATTTTTTTTTGTAACAGCCCTCTTTATTATCATTCCCTGGACCTCCTGTGAAAATTTCAGACATTTTCGCTCAGTAGTTTCTTTGCAAACAGCGTTTCTTTTCCCAGATTCATACAAATGGTTTTTCTAATTTATTCACTGCCTCCTCTACGTCACAGCTGCTTCGGCTCTGTGTGATTCGGCTCCTGTTCGGCTCCTGTTCGGCTCCTGTTCGGCTTTTTCAAAGGTTAATCCAGATGTTTTTGCTTGTTTTCAGCGTGCATTCGGTTAGTTTTCGGTGGGTTTACGGCAGCTTTTCCCTGCAATTCGGGGACCCTGTGGTGTTTGCTGAATACACCGCAGGGTCACCGAAATGCAATCGGCAAAAGGAACCGAATTGAAGAGAACGAAAAGTCACCGAACGTGCGGTGACTTTTCGAATCTCTTTGGATAACCCTGTTAGAATTTGGATTTAACGGTATCTGAGAATCTCAGTCTAATGTTGCAAGAATATCTACACACATATATATATATATATGACGGAATGGGATGTTGTCCGCCTGCGGGTGTGCTCTATCTGCGTGCCCCCCGGCGCTTACCGCTGGCCCGACTACCGAGTGACGCGCACTCGGCGTCTCATGCGGCCTGGAGTGACCCTGGGGAAGG
Organism: Leptobrachium leishanense; assembly: GCA_009667805.1. Lineage (NCBI taxonomy): Eukaryota > Metazoa > Chordata > Amphibia > Anura > Megophryidae > Leptobrachium > Leptobrachium leishanense. The sequence goes on along the minus strand of CM019073.1, from coordinate 65,996,604 downwards.
GTTATGCGGGCGGTGGAGGGGACCCCTGTGTCGAACCAGCCCGACCACTGAGCACCACGGTACTCAGCGTCCCGAGCAGCTGGTTCACTGACCTGGTGGGTGTGGGGACGTCTGCGGAGCGACCGGCCGAATGCGGGGATCGGATCTGTCGCGGGGAAATATTCGGATCTTCCAGCGGAGGACTTTTCGGATCTGATGAGGATTCGGCTTTACGGGATCGGGTGAATCTTCGGATCGGATCGCTACTCACTGGGTATACCGAAGCGCGGTACGCGGTCCGCGTCTTCGGTTCGGATCCCGGTCGAATGTTCTTAGAACCGGCGGTCATACGCTGCGCCCCTGTCCTGATGCGAAATGCAGGCACAGGGCGTTCGGTTCGGTTCGGATCTCACCTCTATCTGTTCGGAACTTAAGCTAGACACCACACCCTGAGACCGCGCGGGGTGCTCAGGCAATATATTGCGGCGGAGAATAAAAGTCATCAGGCGAGGCTGGATGCACTGGTAAATCTGAGTTTATTTTTCACAACACACGCATTTATCAACTTTACACACTTGAATACAATGGGGATCCCTGCCCGCCCTCACAAGTCCCATTGGCCATTTCGGATCGGGGAGTCGCCGATTCGGACCGGATGGTCCGAATCGGCCATTTTACGATTCGACCGGATGGTCCGAATCGGCCATTTTCCGATTCAATTATTCTGAACGGGACCACGAGGTGATCGGAAAATGGCGGCGGGCAAGGCAGACAAAGGAAAAATACGTTTCACAATACCAACGGGGACACTTTATTACACCACACACAATCCACATCTAAATAAAAAGTACTTAAAACTCCGTGGGTCCCACAGCACCTAAGTGTCTCTGGCCATGTAAATGTCACGGTGCACCGCCCCTGGCTGAGGGTGTTTGGCCATTCCGTGACACTCCTCCCCCTCCCCACGGTCCGACGCACCCGGTTGGACCCCAACGGGTCGTACCGGGGTAGTCGGGGCTCCCCAATCCCCTGGTTCCCAGGCCGACTGCCGCGATAAACCATCGGCGTTACCGTTTTGCGACCCGGGCCGGTACTGAATGGTGAAGTTGAAGGGTTGGAGGGCCAGGCTCCACCGCAACAGGCGACCATTCTCCCCTGCCACGCGGTTGAGCCACACCAGGGGGTTATGGTCAGTCATCACGGTGAAGGACCGACCGTAGACATAGGGTTGGAGCTTCCGTAGGGCCCAGACCAGGGCCAGGCACTCCTTCTCCACCGCGGCATACCCCACCTCCCGTGGCAACAGCTTCCGACTGATGAACGCCACCGGATGATCCCCCCCGTCGTCCCCCACTTGGCTTAGGACAGCTCCCAGTCCGAACATGGACGCGTCTGTATGGACAACAAAACGTTTGTTATAGTTGGGAGCTGCTAGCAGGGGAGCTTGGGTCAGGGCGGCCTTCAGTTGCTGGAAGGCCTGTTCGCACTCCGGGGACCACAGGACTTGGCGGGGTAGGGACTTCTTCGTCAAGTCAGTCAGGGGTTTGGCCAGGTCACTGTAATGGGGTACGAATTTCCTGTAGTACCCCGCGGTGCCCAGGAAGGCGAGGACCTGGGTCTTGGTCACAGGGGTGGGCCAGTCTAGGATGGCTTCTATCTTGGTGGGCTCTGGCCGTTGTATCCCGCACCCCACCCGGTGGCCCAGGTACTGTACTTCGGCCATCCCCACTTTACACTTCTCCGGCTTCAGGGTCAGGTTGGCGTCCCTAATCCGGCCCAAGACGGTCCCTACATGGTCCAGGTGTTCCTCCCAGGTCTGGCTATAGATGGCTATGTCATCCAGGTATGCGCAAGCGAACCCCTGGAGGCCATCGAGGAGGCGATCGATTAACCGCTGGAAGGTAGCAGGGGCGTTCTTCATCCCGAACGGCATGACTCGAAATTGGTACAAGCCGAACGGGGTGATGAAGGCCGACTTCGGGGTCGCCTCCTCGGCAAGGGGGATCTGCCAATACCCCTTGCACAGATCGACCGTGGTCAGAAAATGACCCCGGGAGATCTGGTCTAGCAACTCGTCGACTCGGGGCATGGGATAAGCGTCTGTAATGGTACAGTCGTTTATCCGCCGATAGTCGACGCAGAACCTGGTGGTACCGTCCTTCTTGGGCACCAGGACCACGGGCGACGCCCATGGGCTGGCCGACGGTTTAATTAACCCCTAGCTCCAACATCTCCCGGATCTCGGCCCGCATGGACTCGCGGACCGCTTCCGGGAGCCGGTATGCCGGTTGCCGAAGGGGTCTCTGACCGGGCGTGTCCACTTGATGGATGGCCTGGTCAGTGTATCCCGGAAGAGCCGAGAAAACCCCCGGGTAATCGTGAAGCAGCTGCCGCGCCTGCGCCTGCTTCTTGGGCCCTAACTCCTCCCCCAGCTGCACCTGATCCACCCCGGAAGGCTGCTTGGCTACCCCCGGGAGTTCTACCAACGGGAATAGTTCCGTCTCCTCGGCAGCCGGCGAGCATATGGCGTCCACCGTCTCTGGCCGCTCATGGTAGGCCTTCAGCATATTGACGTGGAACGTCTGCTGGATTCTGGTGTCTGCGCAGCTAACAACCACATAGGTGGTATCCCCCAATTGGGTTACCACCTTGTAGGGACCTTGCCAGGCCGCCTGCAGCTTGTTCTGCCGCTGCGGCTTCAGTACCAGAACCTTCTGCCCCACCAGGAACGAGCGACTGCAAGCAGCGCGGTCGTACCACGCCTTCTGCTGAGCCTGGGCCGTCTCCATGTTCTCCTGCACGAACCCCGCGAGTTCTGCCAAGCGCTCCCGGAGCTTCAAGACATAACCCAACACAGGAACCCCATCTTCCTCCTGTTCCCCCTCCCACTGAGCCCTAACCAGGTCCAAGGGTCCCCTCACCTGGCGCCCATACAGCAGCTCAAAGGGGGAGTAACCGGTGGATTCCTGAGGAACCTCCCGGTAGGCGAACAAGAGGTGGGGAAGATACTTCTCCCAATCCTTGCTTTCGTGCACAAAGGCCCGGATGAGCTGCTTCAGGGTCCCATTAAACCGCTCGCACAGCCCATTTGTCTGGGGGTGATAGGGGGCGCTGTGCAGCGCCTTAACACCACAGAGACGCCAGAGCTGCTGGGTGAGCTCAGCGGTGAACTGGGTACCCTGATCGGATAGGATTTCCCGGGGAAACCCCACCCTCGTGAACACCCGTAGGAGCGCGTCCGCTACGGTGTCCGCCTGGATGTTGGCCAAGGCCACAGCCTCAGGGTACCGGGTGGCATAATCCACTACGGTAAGGATGTACCTCTTACCGGTGGCACTGGGCCGTGGCAACGGCCCAATGATGTCGACCGCCACCCGGCTAAAGGGCTCCTGGATGATGGGCATGGGGCGCAGGGGCGCTTTCGGGTGACCCCCGGCCTTCCCAGTTTTTTGGCAAACTGGGCAGGTGCGGCAATACTCACGGGTGTCTTCGCTGAGGCGGGGCCAGAAAAACGCGTGCGCCAACCGGTGCCGGGTTTTCTTCTGCCCTAGGTGACCTGCAAGGGGAATGTCGTGAGCTAAGCGCAACAGTTCCTGTCTAGGGCCCTGGGGTACTACCAACTGCTTCTGTGGAACCTGCTTCTTCTTGGACCCCTCCCTCGCGGTGTACCTATAGAGAAGCCCGTCCTCCCACTCTATCCTGTCCTCCCTCTTATCGTCGAGGCCTCTACCGGCCCGATCCCGGTAGCACTGCAACGTGGGATCGGTCTGGGTCTGGTGACGAAGCGTCTCCGGGGAGCTCCACGGGGACGGGGGGTCAGGTGGGAAAGGAGGAGCTGGGACTTGTCGGGGTATGGGAGGTCGAGGAGGTCGAGGAGGTCGAGGAGGTCGTGGTTGGGATCTCACCTGGGTCCCGATCGGAGTGCCCCTGTCGTGGCGTTGGCTCTGCTGCCTAGTGGTTACTGGGGTGGCCGCATCTGTGGAGTAAGAAGAAACCAGCTTTCCCAGATCGTTGCCAAGGAGCACCTCGGCCGGCAGTTGCTTCAACAACCCCACCCTCACCACTTTCTCCCCGGTCCCCCAGTCCAGATGAACCCGGGCCGTCTCAAGCCGGAGAACCTTTCCTCCGGCCACCCGTACTGCAATGGTGTTGTGCAGACGGTCGTTCGGCGGAACCAAGTGGGGCCGTACCAGGGTAATGGTAGCCCCGGAGTCCCGCAGCCCCTCAGCGGCCCGCCCGTTTATCCACACCGCCTGACGGTGGTGATGACGGTTGTCGTCCGCGGCGGCTTGCACGGGATCTGCCTCATGTAGCCGCTCCCATTCCTCCGGGGCCTCCGGCCACGTGGTCTCGGTGTCGCAACAATGGGCGGACGACGACGGTCTGGCGGGCGGTCGGGTCAACTCCGGTCGGTTGGGGCAATACTGCTTGTAGTGCCCATCTTGGTTGCACCCATAGCATCGGACGTTGGCCAGGTTGTTGGGCCGACTGGGTGGTCGTGCTGCCGGCGTCCGAACTGCCGGTGTGGGGGGTGGTGGTAGTGGAGCAGGTAGAGCGGGGCGGAAGGGCATGGATCGCTCCCCCCCGGAAACCTTCCGAGTGTCAGTATACTCGTCTGCCCAAATAGCCGCTTGCTGTACTGTTTGGGGCTTCTTGTCACGCACCCACTCCCGGATAGCGGAGGGGGTGTGCTCGAAAAACTGTTCGAGCAGCAGCAGCTGGATAATTTCAGTCACCGTCTCCGCTCTGCTACCCGAGAACCAGGTGCGCAAGTCCCGCTGCAATCGATGGGCCCACTCAACGTGGGTAGCGCCATTGGGCCGGCGAGAATTCCTGAACTTCAACCGGCTGGCCTCCGGGGTCACGGCGAACCTGCTCAGCAACGCCTGCTTTACGTGCTTATAACTGGTGGCCTCTTCATCCGGCACCGTGCGGTAGGCCTCGGTGGCCCGACCGGTCAGTTTACATGCCAGAATCCTCACCCAGTCGGCACGGTGCACTTCGTGCACTTGGCACAGGCGCTCAAAGTCCTGGAGATAGCTCTCTATCTCCTCCTCTGCTTCTCGGAATTCCTTGAACGCCTGAAAAGGCACTTTGCGCCCGGCGGAACGGTCCGAATGAGGGCTGCTGTTCCGTCAACCCCGCACCTCCTCCAGCCGCAGCTCGTGCGCTCGCTCCTTTTCTCGCTCCTCTTCTTGGCTGACCTCCCGGATCAGGCTCTGCATGACAGCCTCCGATGGGGCCGTTCCATACATAACGGCCCGCTCCCGCACCTTCCGGTGGAACTCGCTTTCTTCGGGCTCGGCGGGGACGGGTGCTGGCGCGCTGTCAGCGGGTAACGCTGCGGACGCCGCCTCTTGGTCCAGTCTTCGTAGCTCCTCCATCATGGCCTCCCGACTCTTGGAGCCCGGGGTGCCTCCCCGATTCTCCAGCATCCCACGCAGGACGTCCCGCTTGTAGGCTCCGTACCCGGCCATAGTGAGGGTCTCCTAGGGGTCTGCAGAGAGCTTATCCCACCGCTGCCACCAGTACGACGGAATGGGATGTTGTCCGCCTGCGGGTGTGCTCTATCTGCGTGCCCCCGGCGCTTACCGCTGGCCCGACTACCGAGTGACGCGCACTCGGCGTCTCATGCGGCCTGGAGTGACCCTGGGGAAGGGTTATGCGGGCGGTGGAGGGGACCCCTGTGTCGAACCAGCCCGACCACTGAGCACCACGGTACTCAGCGTCCCAAGCAGCTGGTTCACTGACCTGGTGGGTGTGGGGACGTCTGCGGAGCGGCTGGCCGAATGCGGGGATCGGATCTGCCGCGGGGAAATATTCGGATCTTCCAGCGGAGGACTTTTCGGATCTGAAGAGGATTCGGCTTTACGGGATCAGGTGAATCTTCGGATCGGATCGCTACTCACTGGGTATACCGAAGCGCGGTACGCGGTCCGCGTCTTCGGTTCGGATCCCGGTCGAATGTTCTTAGAACCAGCGGTCATACGCTGCGCCCCTGTCCTGATGCGAAATGCAGGCACAGGGCGTTCGGTTCGGATCTCACCTCTATCTGTTCGGAACTTAAGCTAGACACCACACCCTGAGACCGCGCGGGGTGCTCAGGCAATATATTGCGGCGGAGAATAAAAGTCATCAGGCGAGGCTGGATGCACTGGTAAATCTGAGTTTATTTTTCACAACACACGCATTTATCAACTTTACACACTTGAATACAATGGGGATCCCTGCCCGCCCTCACAAGTCCCATTGGCCATTTCGGATCGGGGAGTCGCCGATTCGGACCGGATGGTCCGAATCGGCCCTTTTACGATTCGACCGGATGGTCCGAATCGGCCATTTTACGATTCAATTATTCTGAACGGGACCACGAGGTGATCGGAAAATGGCGGCGGGCAAGGCAGACAAAGGAAAAATACGTTTCACAATACCAACGGGGACACTTTATTACACCACACACAATCCACATCTAAATAAAAAGTACTTAAAACTCCGTGGGTCCCACAGCACCTAAGTGTCTCTGGCCATGTAAATGTCACGGTGCATCGCCCCTGGCTGAGGGTGTTGGGCCATTCCGTGACAATATATAATTACATTAATTCCCCTTTTTCATACATTACCTGTCCAATTTGGATGTTGATAAGTCTGCCTTGGAATTCCTGATGTAATAATTTTTGGAACGTGTGAAAATTATCGATATCAGATAATCAATGCATGTGAGTTAGAGAGTTGGTGAGAATCTTGATTGCCTCATGTCTTGGGACCTGCCTGCATCGTGGTGTGAGTCTGAGTGTTGGAATCTTGGACTCTCAAAGGGTCATGTGTAATGCATTGCGATGTGAGTCTCTGTCTCCTGGAATCTCCGACTTCTCAGAGTGTCATGTGTAATGGACGTCTGAATGCATTGCGATGTGAGCCTGTCCGCTGGAATCTCCGACTGCCTCACAAAGAGCCTTGCCGCTTATTATAGCCAATTTGACGTCACGCAATATTTTTAATATTATGAATCATTATTTTTACTATCCTCTAGAGGGCAGTATTGCACTTCTTAAATTAATTCCAATTAATTCCACCATTTCTTTTTAATTCTTATCTCGGGTCAAAAAGGTCAGACTGACTTAACAAAGACCTTCTCTTCAGTCACTAGACGCAGTGTCTGTCATCTGATTTATAGCTCTACTCCCTTTTAGTTGCTTAGTATCAGCTAAATTCTTTTCTGGTAATTCTTTAGTAATTTTTATTATTTACCAATTATACTTATATTTTGGAGTATATTTCCTACTGTAAATATAATAAAATATACCTTGATTATAAACATATATTTTGTGAATATATTTTTAGATTACAGAAATTTTAACTCTTTTTCCTATACCCAAAAGACAAAATCTCTTTTGTTTTAAAAACTTAAGACAGACCAATAAATTTATTTATGACACATCTTAGCATTATCTAACATTCATTCTAGGTTCCTTCATGTCTGGGACTTCTTAAAAAAATATAAAAGACTTCACCCAGGAATGAACTCTAAAAAAAAAATCTCGTTCATTTCTAAACCTAGAGAAATTAGAAAAAAAAACTGTCTTTCAAAACAAAATGGCTACAAGCATCCATTTTAAATCCTTTGTCTCTAATATACCCGACATTTCCTGCCATTCTCCTGGTTTTCACCTTTCTCTGAACAACCCTGAGAGAGAGGTGAAAGCCAGGAGAACTGGCAGGAGAAGAGAACAATCTAGACCAAATGGGAGAATTTTTCTGGTTTGGCTATTTTGACCTAGAATTTTCCATTCTCCAGTTATTCTCCTGCTTTCCACCGCTCTCTGAATAACCCTGTGAATGTTTAATCCCGAGGTGAAAAATAACATTGCTTTAGATGTGAAAAGCGGGCAATGAGGAAATTTTGTATTTTTTCACACAGCAGTTAAATGCAGCATATTAGGAAGTTTTAGGAGGGAAATTACTCACTCAGAACAGAAGCAGACACCCCACACCTTCATTCTACATAAAATGTATCAAATTGATTAGACCAGACTAAAACATCTGTTGTTATGCCGTTTGAAAAAAAAAAAAAGTCAATTTGAGGTGAGAATCTTTGCACCTAGACATTAGTTTTTAATTCAATATCTAATAAACCGTTGCTTATAATATTCTGCAGTAAAGAGTCTCTTTATTTCTAGATTTTTTTGTATTTTTTAAGCATTTTTTATACTTTTTTCAAAATTTCATTTCTTTTTCCGAACTCGAACCGAACACACCCAAAAAGTTCGAAGTTCGCGAACTTTCGAACTGCCAAAGTTCGCGCCGAACTCCGAATCGTCCGAACCCGAACAGCTCATCCCTAATCACAACTTATGTATCACTTCGAACGGAGAATGTTGATTGGCCTTGTGTTAATTATCTGTGGTTGTCAGTATTAAAAGACACTCTAGGTACTGTGACCACACTCCCTCCTCTTGGGGGCTATCAGGGGAATGTAACAGTCCTGAGTGTAGGAGTTTATCTCTGCCAAGAAACTCAGATCAGTGAGTGCTAATCTGAATGTCATAGATCGAGACCTGGAAGTGAGAACCTTGATGTAAATCAACTCTCTTCAACAGATCTCAATGTGCTGATCAATGCCGTCATAATTGTATGGACATTAAAAATTCAGATTATTTTATGAGAATAAACAACTAAAAATTTGTCATTTAAATCATTTATGCAGATGCTCCTTTCTAGTGAATAAGATTCTCATATTTACTATTTCTTATTTTCTTTGTCTTCTCCAGAAAGATGCTGTTCCTCAGTTTTTTTGCACTTTTTAGATTTGTATTATTCTCATGTCAGATAGAAGATAACAAGAAATCCTCTTCATGCTGTGGTGCTCCAGGGATCCCCGGTGTTCCTGGGACACATGGAAATATCGGGATAGCAGGCAGAGATGGACGAGATGGGAGGGATGGAGCCCCAGGTGCTAATGGGTCACAGGGAGACCAAGGAGAATCAGGTAAAAATGAAATTTATTTTTGGATTGAACACATTTATTTATAATAACTAGGTGTTAAGCCTACTCGGAGGGCAGTCTATTGCTGAGGATCTGGCTGCTCGGCTGATCCCAGGATCTGAATGCTCTCGGCACACCTCAGGATAGAAACATAGAAAAATGTCAGCAGATAAGAACCTTTCGGCCCATCTAGTCTGCCCAATTACATGGATACTTTACCTGGATTTATCTTTTTTTAGGATAGCCTTATGCCTATCCCACGCTTGCTTAAATTCAATTACTGTTTTGGCCTCTACCACTTCAACTGGAAGACTGTCCATGTATCCACCACCCTCTCAGTAAAATAATGCTTCCTGATGTTACTTTTAAACCTTTGCCCCTCTAATCTAAGACTATGTCCTCTTGTTTTGCTACTTTGTTTCCTTTTAAATAAATATACTCCCTTCCTCTACCCTGTGGATTCCCTGTACGTATTTAAATGTTTCTATCATATCTCCTCTGTCTCGTCTTTTTTCCAAGCTGTACATGTCATTAAGCCTTTCCTGGTAACTTTTCTCCTTCAAGCCATACACCATTTTAGTAGCCCATCTCTGAACTCTCTCTAAGATGTCTATATCCTTCTGGAGAATGGAGATATGGTCTCCAGTACTGCACACAGTACTCCAAGTGAGGTCTCACCAGTGCTCTGTACAGTGGCATGAGCACTTCCCTTTTCCTAGGATCTGGCTGCTCTCGGCGCACCTCAGGATCTGGCTGCTCTCGGCGCACCTCAGGATCTGGCTGCTCTCGGCGCACCTCAGGATCTGGCTGCCCTATGCTCCATTGGGGGGGGGGGTTGAGGGGGCATTGAGGGTGCAGAAGTTGGTATTGGGAAGTTGCGGGGGCAGTGGGGGGTGCAGAAGGTGGTATTGGGGGTTGTGGGGGCAGTGGGAGTGTAGAAGGTGGTATTGGGGGTTGCAGGGGCCGTGGAGGTGCAGAAGGTGGTATTGGGGTTGCGGGGGCCGTGGAGGTGCAGAGGTGGTATTGGAGTTGCGGGGGTAGTGGAGGTGCAGAAGGTGGTATTGGAGGTTGCGGGGGCGCAGAAGGTGGTATTGGGGGTTGCAGGGGCAGTGGGGGCGCAGAAGGTGGTATTGGGGATTGCGGGGGCCGTGGAGGTGCAGAAGGTGGTATTGGGGTTGCGGGGGTAGTGGAGGTGCAGAAGGTGGTATTGGGGGTTGCAGGGGCAGTGGGGGCGCAGAAGGTGGTTTTGGGGTTGTGGGGGCAGTGGAGGTGCAGAAGGTGGTATTGGGGTTGCAGGAGCAGTGGAGGTGCAGAAGGTGGTATTGGGGGTTGCAGAGGCAGTGGGGGTGCAGAAGGTGGTATTGGGTTGCGGAGCAGTAGGGGTGCAGAAGGTGGTATTGGGGTTGCGGGGCAGTGGGGGTGTAGAAGGTGGTACTGGGGAGTTGTGGGGGCAGTGGGTGCATAAGGAGGTATTGGGGGTTGCAGGGCAGTGGAGGTGCAGAAGGTGGTATTGGGGTTGCAGGGCAGTGGAGGTGCAGAAGGTGGTATTGGGGGTTGCAGGGCAGTGGAGGTGCAGAAGGTGGTATTGGGGGTTACAAGGACAGTGGGGGTGCAGAAGGTGGTATTGGGGGTTGTGGGGGCAGTGCAGAAGGTGGTATTGGGGGTTGCAGGAGCAGTGGAGGTGCAGATGGTGGTATTGGGGGTTGCGGGGGCAGTGGGGGTCTAAAAACTGGTATTGGGGGTTGCAGGGGCAGTGGGGGTGCAGAAGTTTGTATTGGGGATACGGGGCAGTGGGAGCGCAGAAGTTGGTATAGGAGGATGCGGGGTGCATAAGCTGGTATTGGAGGTTGCGGGGCAGTGGGGGCGCATAAGGTGGTATTGGGGATTGCGGGGGCAGTGGGGGTGCAGGAGGTTGTATTGGGGGTTGAGGGGGCAGTGAGGTTGCAGAAGGTGGTATTGGGGGTTGTGGGGGCGCAGAAGGTAGTAACGGGGGGTTGCGGGGCAGTGGGGGTGCAGAAGATGCTATAGGGGGTTGTCAGGGCAGTCGGGGTGCAGAAAGTGATATCGGGGGGGAATATAGCACGTGGTGATGGGGGGTTGCACAGGGTGTGGGGGGGGTGCAGAGGGTGGTGTGTGTGGGGGAGTTGCATGAGGTGTGTGTGGGGGGTTGCAGGGGTGATGTGTGGGGGGGATTGAAGGAGGCGTGTGGGGGGTTTGCTGAAGGAGTGTGGGCGGTTGCAGGGTTGTAGGAGGTGTGTTGGGGTTTTGCAGGAGGTGTGTGGGGGGTTGCAGGAGGAGCGTGTGTGCATTGGTGGTTTGCAGGAGGTGATGGTTTGCAAGGGGGGATGTGTGTGGGGGGTTGCAGGAGGTGTGTGTGGGGGGTTTGCAGGAGGTATTTGTTTGTGGGGGGTTTGCAGGAGGTGTGTGTGGTGTGGTTTGCAGGAGGTGTGTGTGAGTGGGGGGTTGCAGAAGGTGTGTGGGGGGTTTGCAGGAGGTATGTGTGTGGGAGGTTTGCTGGAGGTGCATGTGTGAGTGTGGTGTGTTTTCAGTAGGTATGTGTGTGGGGGTTTGCAGGAGGTGTGTAGGGGAGGTTTGCAGGAGGTATGTGAAGGGGTTGCAGGTTGTGTGTGTGGGGAGGTTTGAAGGAGGTGTGTGGGGGGGTTTGCAGGAGGTGTGTGGGGGAGGTTTCTGGAGGTATGTGTGTGGGGGAGGTTTGCAGGAGGTGTGGGGGGGGGTCGCAGGGGGTGTTTGTGTTGGGGGTCTTCAGGAGGTGTGTTAGTAGAGGTTTGCAGGAGGTGTGGGGGGAGGATTGCAGGTGGTGGGGGATTTGCAGGAGGTGTGTGTGGGAGATTTGCAGGAGGAGTGTGGGAGGTTGCAGGAGGTGTGTGTGGGGGTTTTGCTGGAGGTGTGTGTGTGTGCAGTGGTTTGCAGGAGGTGTGTGTGTGGGGGGGTCGCAGGAGGTGTGTGTGTGCAGTGGTTTGCAGGAGGTGTGTGTGTGGGGGGGTCGCATGAGGTGTGTGTTCGGGAGGTTTTCAGGAGATGTGTGTTAGTTGAGGTTTGCAGGAGGTGTGGGGGGAGGTTTGCAGGTGGTGGGGGTTTGCAGGAGGTATGTGGGGGCTAGGTTTGCAGGAGGTGTGTGAAGGGGTTGCAGGATGTGTGTGGGGGAGGTTTATAGGAGTTGTGTGTTAGTGGAGGTTTGCAGGAGGTGTGGGGGCGGTTTGAAGGTGGTGGGGGGTTTGCAGGAGGTGTGTGTGGCTAGGTTTGCAGGAGGTGTGTGAAGGGGTTGCAGGATGTGTGTGTGGGGAGGTTTGAATCAGGCGTGTAGGGGGAGGTTTACAAGAGGTGTGCATGTGGGGAGGTTTGCAGGAGATGTGTGTGGGGAGGTTGCCAGAGGTGTGGGGGGGGTTTGCAGGAGGTGCATGTGTTCGTGTTGTGGTTTGCAGGAGGTGTATGTGTGGGGGGGGTTGCAGGTGGTGTATGTGGGGGGATTTGCAGAAGGTGTGTGGGGTTTTTTTCTGGAGGTGCATATGTGAGTGTGGGGTGTTTGCATCAGGTATGTGTGGGGGGGTTTGCATCAGGTATGTGTGGGGGAGGTTTGCAGGAGGTGTGTGAAGGGGTTGCAGGAGGAGTGTATGGGGAGGTTTGAAGGAGGCGTGTGGGGGGAGGTTTGCAAGAGGTGTGTGTGGGGAGGTTTGCAGGAGGTGTGTGGAGAGGATTGCAGGAGGTGTGTGGGGGGGGTTGCAGGAGGTGTGTGGGGGGTTGCAGGAGGTGTGTGTGGGGTTTGCAGGAGGTGTGTGGGGGAGGTTTGCAGGGTGTGTGTGTGTGTGGGGGGGGTTTTGCTGGGAGGTGTGTGGGGGAGGTTTGCAGGAGGTGTGTGTGCCGTGGTTGCAGGAGGTGTGGGGGGGTTGCAGGAGGTATGTGTGTTGGGAGGTTTTAAGGAAGTGTGTGTTAGTGGAGGTTTTCAGGAGGTGTGTGGGGGTTTGCAAGAGGTGTGGGGGCTAGGTTTGCAGGAGGTGTGTGTGGGGGTTGAGTTGCAGGAGGTGAAAAATTCTATTTTTCATTATAATTACCATAAACCTTTTCCAAGTTTCATCTTATATATCAAAACCAAAGTAAGAGCTGCGCTACGCTAGGGATGTGCACCGATTTTTTTTTCGATTCGATTCGATTCGATTTTTCGATTTTTCAAACTTTTCGATTCGGCTCGTTTCGACTGCTTTCTGTTTCGATTCGGTTCGGTTCGATTCGGTTTTCGGGTACATTTATTTTTCGGAATTTCGACCATTTTTCGTATTTTCGGGTAACTCACTAGGTTTCTGTATCGACTTTTCGTTATTTCGGAAAATTTTCGTTTTTCGGAATTGTACATGGCTTTCGGCATATCGCCAATTTTTCGTTTTTCGGAACTTTTCGTATTTCGAACTTTTCGTTTTTTCGGAATTGTACATGTTTCGGCATATCGCCAATTTTTCGTTTTTCGGAACGTCTGTTCTCGTTTCAAAGCTGTCTAACTCTATTCGTTTTGATGAAAACTACTATGGTTTACTTTTTTAATACTACTTTATATATTTTTTAAATACATTTTTGGTTTGTTTTTCGGATCCAATAATTCATTATGTCGATACGATAATTCTGGCGATTCTATCGTGTTTTTTTAATTAACCCTTTCGCTGCTGAGGCTTTTCCCGCCCCTGTGCTGAGGTCATTTTTAGCGGTTTTGCTCATCATGTTTAAACGTGTTTTGAAGGCTTATTTTAGTATATGACCCAGACATATTATATATCGTTCTTTCCGGCAGACTCAGCAGATTCATAATATGTCATTATTATATGTATACGTCATGACCTGTCTGTATATTATAACAAAAAATGCAATAAAATATGAATTTTCAATAATTTACAATGTGTAAAGTGTTTTTTTTCACATTTTAACATGTGAGCAATTGCGGTTATATTTTGTATGGGGTGCGCTTGTTAAAAAAATTAGAGATGGGGTCTCGTTACATTTTCTTTTGGGGAAAATTACGCGATTTTTAACAAACGCACCGCATACAAAAATCGTTAGTGCAGCATCATTGTTCACATTATAATTGAAATGGGAACAATATTGCTGCATTAACAAACAAAAAAAAAAGAAAAAAAAATTGTTTATTATTTTTTATAAATGTTTTTAAATATTTTTTTAATTTTTTTACAAACGTTTTTCACATTCGTGTTTGGTATCGTTGGAACAGCCATGCTCTGGCTGATCCAACAATACCAAACTTTAACCCCTAGCTGCCATGGATCGGGAGATAGGGGGTTCATTTTGGAACCCCTATCTCCACCATTGGTGGCAGCTTGGGGTTAACTCCAGGACTGGCGTCATCGTGCTATGCACGATGACGCCAGTCCTCAGGGGGAGTTACCGGAAGCTTGGCCGACATCCGACATCCTCATGGATATGCCCCAGCTCCTCATGGATATTGCCCCAGCTCCTCGTGGACATGCCCCAGCTCCTCATGGATATTGCCCCAGCTCCTCGTGGACATGCCCCAGCTCCTCGTGGACATGCCCCAGCTCCTCGTGGACATGCCCCAGCTCCTCGTGGACATGCCCCAGCTCCTCGTGGATATGCCCCAGCTCACACATGGATTTGCCCCAGCTCCTCGTGGATATGCCCCAGCTCACACATGGATTTGCCCCAGCTCCTCGTGGATATGCCCCAGTTCACACATGGATTTGCCCCAGCTCCTCGTGGATATGCCCCAGCTCCTCGTGGATATGCCCCAGCACATGGAATGCCCCAGCTCCTCGTGGATATGCCCCAGCACATGGAATGCCCCAGCTCCTCATGGATATGCCCCAGCTCCTCATGGATTTGCCCCAGCACATGGAATGCCCCAGCACCTCATGAAAATGGCCCCAGCTCACCTCCGCTGCCTTTTTCGCTCCCTCAGAGCGTCCGGCGGCGCAGAGCTTGGGCGCTCGCCAGGGGAGCCACGTGACCAGCTGCGATTGGCTGGTGACGTGTTTCCTCCAGGCGAGCGTCGAAGCTGCATGCTTCGGACGCTCGCAGGGAGTGAAAAACGCGGCGGAGGGTGAGACACCCGCCCTTAGGGTGACGGTGTCACCCTAAAGGCGGGTGTCACCTGGTGCGGGCCGCACCCCCGCCCCCATGTTACGACGCCACTGGTATATACATTTAACGGCCGCACGCCCACGGACTTACTCTATCCAAACAAAGTTCAGAATGATGTGAAACATTGGGACTTTTGGATAGATTTCGATTTCGACTATCCAGAAGTTAAAAAAATAAAAAGGTCGAAATCTAATGCAAAAGTCCTGATGTTTCACATCGGGATGTCAGATATTAATAGGCTTGTGCACTGATTTTTTTTTCGGTTCGATTAGATTTGTTCTGATGTTTAAAATTTTTGATTCGGCTCGTTTCAACCGATTTCTGTTTCGATTCGGTTTGGTTTGGCTCGTTTATCGTGTAAATTTTTTTTTGAATATCGACCATTTTTCGTATTTTCGGGTCAGTTTGCTGGTTTTTTGTATCAACTTTTCGTGATTTCGGAATTTTTCATTTTTTTCGGAACGTCTGTTCTCCTCGTTTCAAAGCTGTCTAACTCTATTCGTTTTGACGCGTAAACTACTATGGTTTACTTTTTTATACTTTATATATTTTTTTATAATAAATTTTTGGTTTGTTTTCGGATCCGATAATTCATTCTGTCGATACGATAATTCTGGCGATTCTATCGTGTTTTTTTTTTATAAATAAAGATCCTTTTTTCTTATGAATATACATTTCACAACTTTATTTATTTAATCACATTAAAAAAATGGTATGAAAGCCAAGGAACAAAAAAAAAAGAACAAAACTATTTAAAAAAGGTAAACTGACCCGAATGATCTGACTTTAAAGATAAAACCAGAACAAAAAGTTTTTAAAACGGAAAAAGTAGTTGATCAAAATGATCTGAAATTAAAAAAAAATAAAATGATTTAAAGGTTTCAGACAAAAAAAAAATTAACCCTTTCGCTGCTGAGGCATTTCACGGCTTCCCTTCACGCCTGTGTGCGGCACTGCGGTCTGCTGCTGAGCTAATTTTTAACAGTTTCGCTCCTCTTGTTTAAACGCGTTTTGAAGCCTTCTTTTATAATATGACCCCGACATGTTATATATCGTTCTTTCCGGCAGACTCGGCAGATGATTCATAATATATCATTATCATATGTATGCGTCATGTCCTGTCTGTATATTATAAAAAAAATGCAATAAAATTAGAATTTTCAATGTTTGTTTTACAAGGTGTAAAGTGTTTTTTTTCACATTTTATCATGCGAGTGTTTGCGGTTATATTTTATGAGTTGCGTTTGTTAAAAAAAAATTGAAAAGGGGACTTGTTATATTTTTTTGGGTGAAAATTACACAGTCACATTCATGGCCACAAATATGTTGACAAATTTATGACAAAGGGTCCATAGAAATGTCAATAAATTTATGTACATATAATTTTAACAGTGTGGACTGGAAACCAAGCAATACATAATTAACTTATTAACGTAAAGCAACGCACACAAACAGGAAAATATATAAAAAATAGAAAATTTATTTACAAATACAACATGGGGAAGGGAAGGGAACATGCCAAGGATGGCAAACTGCCCAACAGGGGCACAAACAAACACAAACAATGGCGGCCATCTTCCAGTCTAAGCCAGGCGATAATTACTGGCATTTGAGGAGATGTTGGAGCTGGTCCGCATCTTCGATTACAAGGAATATGACTGCAGTAAGGGCCCTTACGCAGGAAGAATAATTTGAGGAAGGATCGTAACATTGAGAAGTTACGCGCACCACCATCCTAAAGGTGTTGGGAAAGACGGGATGAAGGACCAGATCAGAAAACGCTGGTCCGACCTCAAAGCAGGCGAGCAGGAGCAGCTGAGGCACTTGTCGCTCTTCTTACTGCCGCTCAAGCATGTCCGCGGTGGTCACTAGCTGCTCCCGGAGTACCTGCAGCAGTTCCTGGACGTTGTCAAGTGTCCTGACTGCCAGGCGTAGCTGCTGACCAATTGCCTCCGAGTCCCGAGTTCTGGCTTCTCCTTCTATATATCCAATAAATGAAAGAAGGAAAATACAGTAAGTAAAGCAGGTTTCTATTTTTGACTGAAAGTCTTGAAAAAAATATAAACAGTAGTATATACCAGTGCTGGCAGCTTCCTGAGGCTCTGACTCCTCCGATTCCTCTCCCCCACCACCACCATCTGCATATCCAGTGCTATATGTAAGAAATTAAAGAAATAAAAAATACAGTAAACAACAAAACTGATTTATTTTTGAACAAAAGTCGATGCAAAATACAACAGTAAAAAAAAAAAAACCTGGACTGGCGGCCTCCGGCTCCCTCTCTTCCTCCTCCTGCTCCTCTTCTCTTCCTCCTCCTCTTTCCCCTCCCCTCTTCTTGTGCTATACATAAAAAAATTTAATTAAAATACAGTAAACAAAAAATGTTTCTGTTTTTGACCAAAAGTCGTTGCAAAATAAAACAGTATATACCAGCGCTGGTGGATGCCCGTGGTCCTCCTCTCCTCCTCCTCCTCCGGGGCACTGGTGCCCGCCGGGGCAGATTCGGCGGCCTTCTTCCTGTCTTCTGCCAGATTCAAAAAATAACACGTAAATAATGCAGACTGGAAAAAAATGGTATATCTATACACTATATTGCCGAAAGTATTGCGACACCCCTCCCACTACCCCACTACCAGAGGCTGTCAGTTCACTCAGCTGCTGAATTGCTGCAGCAGTGTCGTTGAACCCTTTGGATGCGAATTTTGAATCCAAAATGGCCGATGATTTCTTAATGAAAAATTCAGATTGTTTTTCGGATCACTCGAACAAAATGTAATAAAGAGAAGCAGTCAGCACAATTCCGTTTTGTACGCACACACACACAAATGATCGTTTTTAATGAATAAACGTTATGTTTACTTCTGAAACAATATATAATTTGAACTGTAATATATGTCTATGTGCAGGGGAAATAATAAATAAATATTTTGTGCTTTGGTTAACAGAAACCGCAAAATTAACATTGCTGTATGGAATTATTACATGCTTGGAGGCGGCGGCCATCTTGCTGTACGGCATTGTTACGCTTCATGGCGGCGGCCATCTTTAAAACGTCACACTCAGCATCTCCTCGGGTCGCTGCAAGTGCTAGGTTAGCATGCTGAGCGATTGAACGGCGTTCAATGGCAAGTTGCTAACTTAGCACTTGCAGCGGCTGAGGTATTGAACAGGCCTCAGCTTGACCCCCCACTACTCCCATCTCATACATATATTGCACACAGACATATATTACCGTTCATTTATATTTTTTTTTTCAGAAGTAAACATTACGTTTATTCAATAAAAACTATTATTTGTGTTGTGTGCGTACAAAGCGCAATTGTGCGACTGCTTTTAGTTATTTTATAGAAGGCCTCAGCCTCAGTTTCACTTTCAGTTTCTGCGAATAAAACTGGATATTGCAGAAACAACAGAAATCCACCATTTTGTTTTGAAATTTGCATCTAAAGCATTCAGTGACACTGCTGCAGCAGCTGCTGAGGCTGTATTGAACGCAGCTCTGTTTGGATGCACTTTCAGAAGAACTACATGTCCCATCCTATCACTTAGCAGAGACGCAGAGATTTTTATTGATGCGCAGGTGGGAGCCAATATTGGGCAAGCTGCGGGTCATCTCGTATGCTTCGCTCAATCACAACAACCTCCCCCCCAGCACACTACAGACTACACACAGTGCCAAAAGAAATCCAGCATTGTAACTTCACCTACATACATCAAATATCACAATTTTCACGAATACGTAAAATCACAAAAAGGAAGAGCTATGGCAAAAATGCTTGTATCACGAGTCGTGAAAACGCAAAGCTATACACAATCACATTGCATGAAAAAAGGACTAGATAAATCAACGTATTTCTGTGCACATTAGCACATGCAAGCACATTATTATTATATACAGGATTTATATAGCGCCAACAGTTTGCGCAGCGCTTACAATATAACTTGACACTTACGTTTCGCTATGACGCGACGGATGCGCCTCAGCTGCTTCTGCTCTCGACCTTCAAATCCGACCAGCGTTTCCTCAGCTGGTCCTTCGTGCGTTCCTTTCCAAACTCTCCAAAATGGTGGTGCGTAGCTTCTGTAGGATTCGATCCTTCCTCGCGTTACACTTCCTGCGGTAAGGGCCCTTACTGCAATCATAATCCTTGCTATCGAAAATGCGCACAAGCTCCAACATCTCCTCAAATGCCATATTTGTGGCTCGTTTCTTCCTGGGTGCTGCTGGTGACGAATCTGCCGATGAGGTGCTACTGCTTGCAGCGGCCATTTTGATGAATAATAATAACAACAATATTTTGTTCAAAAAGTTGTCAATAAAAGTTTGCTCAATAAAGTTACGATCTCCGCGTGCGTTCGCGGCGCATGCGCGACCGCGTTCGAATCGGATCTGACCCAAATACGACAATTCCTATCGGATCAGTGAAAAAAATAAACGCATTTACATTTTACACATACAAACTTTACAGAATCAGCGATATAACAGATATAATAGAAATAATACGATTACGATGTCCAGACTTTCCGAAATGGAACCGAAATCCCGAATGGAACTGAAATCATGAATAGACTATAGAGGGAAAATAAATTTCGATTTGACACATTTCAACTTTTTCAAGTCCATTTGAAAATTCCGAAAATTTTTCGATTTGGCTCGGAAAACTTTTCGGATTTCGGAACTTTTCGGAAAGTCTGTTCTCGTTTCAAAGCAATAGATTTCGATGACATTTCAAGTTCATTCGAAAATTCCGAAAAAAATTCGTTTCGGCTCGGAAACCTTTTCGATTCGGCTGTTTTCGGGTCTAAATATTTTCGGAATTTCGGTCGAATCGAAAGACCCGAATCGGGAAATTTCGTGAAAATTCCGAAATTCCGAAACCCGAAACGCACATCCCTACGCTACGCCATGGCGGAGACCCCCAAAAAGAATCAATCATAAAACTGTATTGGTCTTTCTCAGAAGTCTGGCTTTCCTCGTTAAGCCAGATCTATTTATTAAAATACACAGAATTTATAGCCAATCATGTACAGATACATTACACATCAAAGTTTAGCCACTCAGTTAACTTACTACCATATATGGTTCACAAGAGACCCCTTTTCCCATCTTCCCGCTTCTGCGCACATTTTCCTGCACTGAACATAACAGGAAATCGGCCACAGCTCATATCCTATAGAAGGAACAACGGTCTATGCAGTATTGACACTAACAGAAATGGAGGGGGGGAATTTCACAGCCCATTTATAAGAACCGGCTTTTTAAGACTAAATATTTATTATATTTACAGGAAATTAAAATCTAATAGGTGTGTATGTGGGGGGTTTGCAGGAGGTGTGTGTATGTGGGGGGGGGTTTGCAGGAGGTGTGTGTGGGGGAGGTTTTGCAGGAGGTGTGTGGGGGAGGTTTACAGGAGGTGGTGTGGGGGGTTTGCAAGAGGTGTGTGGGGTGTCTGCAGGAGGTGTTTGCTTGGGGCATATTGCAGGAGGTGTGTGGGGGGGGTTTGCAAGAGGTGTGTGTGGGGGAGGTTTGCAGGAGGTATGTGTAAGGTTGAGGAATGCAGGAGTGTGGGGGGAGATTTGCAGGAGGGGTGGGGGGTTTGCAGGAGGTGTGTGTAGGTGAAGGTTGGTAGGAGGAGTGTTGGGGAGGTTTGCAGTAGGTGTGTGTGGGGGAGGTTTGCAAGAGGTGTGTGTGGGAGGTTTGCAGGAGGCGTGCGTGGGGAGTTGCAGGAGGCATGTGGGGGGGGGTCGCAGGAGGTGTGTGTGTTGGGATGTTTTCAGGAAGTGTGTGTTAGTGGAGGTTTGCAGGAGGTGTGGGGCCTAGGTTTGCAGGAGGTGTGTGTGGGGGGTTGCAGGAGGTGTGTGTGGGGGTTTGCAGGAGGTGTGTGGGGGGGTGGTTTGCAGGAGGTATGTGTGTGGGGGGTTTGCAGGAGGTGTGTGGGGGGTTTGCAGGAGGTGTGTGGGGGGTTTGCAGGAGGTGTGTGTGGGGGGTTTGCAGGAGGTGTGTGTGTGGGGTTTGTAGGAGGTGTTTGCTTGGGGGCATATTTGCAGGAGGTGTGGGGGTTGCAGAGGTGTGTGTGTGGGTTTGTAGGAGTGTTTGCTTGGGGGCATATTTGCAGGTGGTGGGGGTTGCAAGAGGTGTGTGTGTGGGGGAGGTTTGCAGGAGGTGTGTGTTGGGGAAGTTTGCAGGAGGTGTGGGGGAGGTTTGCAGGAGGTGTGGGGGGTTTGCAGGAAGTATGTGTAGGTGAAGGTTTACAGGTGGAGTGTGGGGGGAGGTTTGCTAAAGGTGTGGGGGGGGTCTGCAGGAGGTGTGTTTGGGGGGTTTGCATGAGGTGTGTGTGGGGGGTTGCAGGAGGTGGGGGGTTTGCAGGAGGTGTGTTGGGGGTTTGCAGAAGGTGTGTGGGGGGGTTGCAGGAGGTGTGGGGGGGTTTGCAGGAGGAGCGTGTGCGTTTGGGGTTTGCAGGAGGTGATGGGGGTTTGTAGGAGGTGTGTGTGGGAGATTTGAAGGAGGTGTGTTGGTGGTTGCAGAACATGTGTGTGTGGGGGGTTGCAGGAGGTGCATATGTTCGTGGTGTGATTTGCAGGAGATGTGTGGGGTTTGCTGGAGGTACTTGTGTGCAGGGGTGTGGGGTGTTTGTAGAAGGTATGTGTGTGGGGGTTTGCAGGAGGTGTGTGCGGGGTGGTTTAAAGGAGGTGTGTGCGGGGTGGTTTAAAGGAGGTGTGTGCGGGGTTTGCAGGAGGTGTGTGGGGGGGGTTTGCAAGAGGTGTGTTTGTGGTGGTTTACAGGGGGTGTGTGTGTGTGGGGAATTTTCCAGGAGGTATGTGGGAAGGTTTGGGAAGGTATGTGGGAAGGTTTGCAGGTGGTGTGGGGGGTTGCAAGAGGTGTGTTGGGGGTTTGCAGGAGGTGTGTGTGTGGGGTTTGCAGGAGGTGTTTGCTTGGGGGCATATTTGCAGGAGGTGTGGGGGTTGCAAGAGGTTGTGTGGGGGGAGGTTTGCAGGAGGTGTGTGTTGGGGAGGTTTGCAGGAGGTATGTGTAGGTGAAGGTTTACAGGAGGAGTGTGGGGGAGTTTTGCAGGTGGTGTGGGGGGAGGTTTGCGAAAGGTGTGTGTGGGGGGGGTCTGCAGGAGGTGTGTGGGGTTTTGCATGAGGTGTGTGTGGGGGAAGTTTCAGGAGATGTGTGGGAAGGTTTGCAGGTGGTGTGGGGGGTTTGCAGGAGGTGTGGGGGGGTTTGCTGGGAGTGATGTGTTTGTGTGGGAGGGTTGCAGGGGGTTGTATGTGTGTGGGGTGGTGGGTTATGTGTGTGGGGTGGTTGCAGGAGGCGTGTGTGTGTCGTTTACTGGAGGCGTGTGGGGGGGTTGCAGAAGGTGTGTGTGGGGGGTTGCAGAAGGAGCGTGTGCGTTTGGGGTTTGCAGGAGGTGATGGGGGTTTGTAGGAGGTGTGTGTGCGCCTGGGGAGTCTCAGGAGGTGTGTGTGGGGGGATTTGAAGGAGGTGTGTGGGTGGTTGCAGAACATGTGTGTGGGTGGGTTGCAGGACGTGCATATGTTCGTGGTGTGATTTGCAGGAGATGTGTGGGGTTTGCTGGAGGTACTTGTGTGCCGGGGTGTGGGGTGTTTGTAGAAGGTATGTGTGTGGGGGGGTTTGCAGGAGGTGTGTGCGGGGTGGTTTAAAGGAGGTGTTGGGGGGTTTGCAGGTGGTGTGTGTGGGGTTTGCAAGAGGTGTGTTTGTGGTGGTTTACAGGGGGTGTGTGTGTGGGGGGGGGTCGCAGAAGGTGTGTGTATTGGGAGGTTTGCAGGAGGTGTGGGTGAGGTTTGCAGGAGGTGTGTGGGTGCTAGGTTTGCAGGAGGTGTGTGGGGTTTTTGCTGGAGGTGTGTGTGGGTGGGTTGCTGGAGGTGTGTGCGGGATGTTTGCAGGAGGTGTGTGTGCAGTGGTTTGCAGGAGGTGTGGGGGAGGGGGTCACAGGAGGTGTGTGTGTGTGGGGAGGTTTTGCAGGAGTTGGGTGTGGGGGGTCTGCAGGAGGTTGTGTGGGGTTTGCAGGAGGTGTGAGTGTGGTGGAGGTTTGCAGGAGGTGTGTGTAAGGTTGAGGTTTGCAGGAGGTGTGTGTAGGTTGAGGTTTGCAGGAGTGTGGGGAGAGATTTGCAGGAGGTGTGTGTGGGGGGGTTTGCTGGAGGTGTGTGTAGGAGTCGCAGGAGAAGTGATGTTGGGAGGTTTTCAGGAGATGTGTGTTAGTGGAGGTTTGCAGGAGGTGTGGGGGAGGTTTGCAGGTGGTGAGGGTTTGGTTTGCAGGAGGTGTGTGTAAGGTTGAGGTTTGTAGGAGGTGTAAGGTTGAGGTTTGTAGGAGTGTGCGGGGAGATTTCAGGAGGAGTGTGTGGGGGGGGGTCGCAGGAGGTGTGTGTGTTGGGAGGTTTTCAGGAGGTGTGGAGGAGGTTTGCAAGTGGTGGGGGCTAGGTTTGCAGGAGGTGTGTGTGTGGTGAGGGTTGCAGAAGGTGTGTGTGGGGGAGTGTTGCAGGAGGTGTGTGGGGGGATTGCAGGAGGTGTGTGTTGTGTGAGGGTTGCAGAAGGTGTGTGGGGGAGTGTTGCAGGAGGTGTGTGGGGGGATTGCAGGAGGTGTGTGTGGAGGGGGTTGCTGGAGGCTTGTGTGGGAGGTTTGCAGGAGGTGTGTGTGCAGTGATTTGCAGGAGGTGTGTTCGGGGGCTGCAGGAGGTTTGTGGTGAGGTTTGCAGGAGGTGTGTGTGGGGGATGTTTTGCAGGAGGTGTGTGTAAGGTTGAGGTATGCAGGAGATGTAAGGTTTAGGTTTGCAGGAGTGTGGGGGGGAGATTTGCAAGAGGTGTGAGGGTGGGGGGGTTTGCAGGAGGTGTGGGAGGTTTGAAGGAGGAGTGTGGGGGTTGCAGGTGGTGTGTGTGAGGTTTTTAGGAGGTGTGTGGGGGGGGGTCGCAGGAGGTGTGTGTCTTGGGAGGTTTTCAAGAGGTGTGGGGGAGGTTTGCAAGTGGTGGGGGGCTAGGTTTGCAGGAGGTGTGTGTGGGGTTAGGTTTGCAGAAGGTGTGTGTAGGGGGAGTGTTGCAGGAGGTGTGTGGTGAGGTTTGCAGGAGGTGTGTGAAGGGGTTGCAGGATGTGTGTGTGAGGAGGCTTGAATCAGGCGTGTGGGGGAGGTTTGCAGGAGGTGCATGTGTTCGTGGGGTGGTTTGCAGGAGTTGTGTGGGGGCGTGGGTTGCAGAAGGTGTGTGTGTGGGGGGTTTGCTGGAGGTGCGTGATAGGGTTGCAGGAGGTGTGTGTGGGGGAGGTTTGAACGAGATGTGCGGGGAGGTTTGCAGGAGGTGTGTGGGGGTTGCAGGAGGCGTGTGGGGGAGGTTTGCAGGAGGTGTGTGTGTGGGTTGCTGGAGGTGTGGGTGTGGGGGAGGTTTGCAGGAGGTGTGTGTAAGGTTGAGGTTTGGAGTGTGGGGGGAGATTTGTGGGAAAGATGTGGGGGGGTTTGCAGGAGGTGTGTGTGGGGTTGCAGGAGGTGTGTGTAAGGGATGGTTTGCAGGAGGTGTGTGTGGGGGGGTCTGCAGGAGCTGTGTGTGGGGGTTTTCAGGAGGTGTGTATGTGGAAGGGGTTTGCAGGAGGTGTGTGTAGGGTTGCAGGAGGTGTGTGTAGGGTTGCAGGAGGTGTGTGTCGGGGGTCTGCAGGAGGTTTTTGCTTGGGAAGGTTTGCAGGAGGTGTGTGGGGGTTGGGGAGGTTTGCAGGAGGTGTGTGTAAGGTTGAGGTTTGCGGGAGGTGTAAGGTTGAGGTTTGCAGGAGTGTGAGGGGAGATTTGCTGGAGGTGTGTGTGGGGTTGCAGGAGGTGTGTGTGAGGGGGTCTGCAGGAGGTTTGTATGTGGGAGGGGTTTGCAGGAGGTGTGTGTGGGGTTGCAGGAGGTGGGGTTGCAGGAGGTGGGTGTGGGGGGTTTGCAGGAGGTGTGTGTAAGGTTGAGTTTTGCAGGAGGTGTAAAGTTGAGGTTTGCAGGAGTGTGGGGGGAGATTTGCAGGAGGTGTGGGGGTTTGCAGGAGGAGTGTGGAGGGGTTACAGGAGGTGTGTGTGCGGTGGTTTGCAGGAGCTGTGTGGGGGGGTTGCAGGAGGTGTGTGTGGAGGGGGTTGCTGGAGGCTTGTGTGGGAGGTTTGCAGGAGGTGTGTGTGCAGTGATTTGCAGGAGGTGTGTGTGGGGGTTGCAGGAGGTTTGTGGTGAGGTTTGCAGGAGGTGTGTGTGGGGGATGTTTTGCAGGAGGTGTGTGTAAGGTTGAGGTATGCAGCAGATGTAAGGTTTAGGTTTGCAGGAGTGTGGGGGGGAGATTTGCAAGAGGTGTGAGGGTGGGGGGTTTGCAGGAGGTGTGGGAGGTTTGAAGGAGGAGTGTGGGGGTTGCAGGAGGTGTGTGTGAGAGGTTTTTAGGAGGTGTGTGGGGGGGGGTCGCAGGAGGTGTGTGTCTTGGGAGGTTTTCAAGAGGTGTGGGGGGAGGTTTGCAAGTGGTGGGGGGCTAGGTTTGCAGGAGGTGTGTGTGGGGTGAGGGTTGCAGAAGGTGTGTGTAGGGGGAGTGTTGCAGGAGGTGTGTGGTGAGGTTTGCAGGAGGTGTGTGAAGGGGTTGCAGGATGTGTGTGTGAGGAGGTTTGAATCAGGCGTGTGGGGGAGGTTTGCAGGATGTGCATATGTTCGTGGTGTGGTTTGCAGGAGTTTTGTGTGGGGGCGTGGGTTGCAGGTGTGTGTGGGGGGTTTGCTGGAGGTGCGTGATAGGGTTGCAGGAGGTGTGTGTGGGGGAGGTTTGAATGAGATGTGTGGGGGAGGTTTGCAGGAGGTGTGTGTGGGGGGTTTGCAGGAGGCGTGTGGGGGGAGATTTGCAGGAGGTGTGTGTGTGGGTTGCTGGAGGTGTGGGTGTGGGGGAGGTTTGCAGGAGGTGTGTGTAAGGTTGAGGTTTGCGGGAGGTGTAAGGTTGAGGTTTGCAGGAGTGTGGGGGGAGATTTGTGGGAAAGATGTGGGGGTGGGGGTTTTGCATGAGGTGTGTGTGGGGTTGCAGGAGGTGTGTGTAAGGGATGGTCTGCAGGAGCTGTGTGGGAGGGGTTTTCAGGAGGTGTGTATGTGGGAGGGGTTTGCAGGAGGTGTGTGGGGTTGTAGGAGGTGTGTGTCGGGGGTCTGCAGGAGGTTTTTGCTTGGGAAGGTTTGCAGGAGGTGTGGGGGTTGGGGAGGTTTGCAGGAGGTGTGTGTAAGGTTGAGGTTTGCGGGAGGTGTAAGGTTGAGGTTTGCAGGAGTGTGAGGGGAGATTTGCAGGAGGTGTGGGGGTTTGCAGGAGGTGTGTGTGAGGGGGGGGTCTGCAGGAGCTGTGTGGGAGGGGTTTGCAGGATGTTTGTATGTGGGAGGGGTTTGCAGGAGGTGTGTGTGGGGTTGCAGGAGGTGGGTGTGGGGGGTTTGCAGGAGGTGTTTGCTTGGGAAGGTTTGCAGGGTGTGTGGGGGGAGATTTGCAGGAGGTGTGTGTAAGGTTGAGTTTTGCAGGAGGTGTAAAGTTGAGGTTTGCAGGAGTGTGGGGGGAGATTTGCAGGAGGTGTGGGGGTTTGCAGGAGGAGTGTGGAGGGGTTACAGGAGGTGTGTGTGCGGTGGTTTGCAGGAGCTGTGTGGGGGGGTTGCAAGAGGTGTGTGTGTTGGGAGGTTTTCAGGAGGTGTGGGGGAGGTTTGCAGGTGGTGGGTGCTAGGTTTGCAGGAGGTGTGTGTGTGGTGAGGGTTGCAGAAGGTGTGTGTTTGGGTGGAGTGTTGCAGGAGGTGTGAAGGGGTTGCAGGATGTGTGTGGGGAGGTTTGAATCAGGCGTGTGGGGGAGGTTTGCAGGAGGTGTGTGTGTGGGGAGGTTTGCAGGAGGTGCATGTGTTCGTGGTGTGGTTTGCAGGAGGTGTGTGTGAGGTTTGCAGGAGATGTGTGGGGAGGATTGCAGGAGGTGTGTGTGGGGGGGTTTTCTGGCAGTGTGCCTGGGAGGTTTTCAGGAGGTGTGTGAGTGGAGGTTTGCAGGAGGTGTGGGGGAGGTTTGCAGGTGGTGGGGGTTTGCAAGAGGTGTGTGGGGGCTAGGTTTTAGGAGCTGTGTTTGTGGTGAGGTTTGCAGGAGGTGTGTGTGTGGGGGTTTGCAGGAGTTGTCTGTGGGAGGTTTGTAGGAGGAGTGTGGGGGTTTGCAGGAGGTGTGTGTGTGGGTTTTCCTGGAGGTGTGTGTGTAAGGGGTTGCTGGAGGTGTGTGTTGTGTGGGGAGGTTTGCAGGAAGTATGTGTGCAGTGGTTTGCAGGAGGTGTGTGTGGGGGGGGTCGCAGGAGGTGTGTATGTGGGAGGGGTTTGCAGGAGGTGTGTGTGGGGAAGTTTTGCAGGAGGTGTGTGGGGGGGTTGCAGGAGGTGGGTGTGGGGGGTCTGCAGGAGGTGGGTGTGGGGGGTCTGCAGGAGGTGGGTGTGGGGGAAGTTTGCAGGAGGTATGGGTGTGGGGGAGGTTTGCAGGAGGTGTGTGTGTGTGGGGAGGTTTGCAGGAGGTGTGTGTGTGGGGAGGTTTGCAGAGGTGTGTGTAAGGTTGAGGTTTGCAGGAATGTGGGGAGAGATTTGCAGGAGGTGTGTGTGGGAGGTGTGTGTGTGGTGGTTTGCAGGAGGTGTGTGTAGGGGGTCGCAGGAGAAGTGTGTGTTGGGAGGTTTTCAGGAGATGTGTGTTTAGTGGAGGTTTGCAGGTGGTGGGTTTGCAAGAGGTGTGTGGGGGCTAGGTTTCCAGGAGGTGTGTGTGGTGGGGTTGCAGGAGGTGCATGTGTTCGTGGAGTGGTTTGCAGGAGGGGTGTGTGTGTGTGTGTGTGGTGGTTGCAGAAGTGTGTGTGTGGGGGGGGGTTGCAGAGGTGTGTGGGATGTTTGCAGGAGGTGTGGGGGGTTTGCAGGAGGAGCGTGTGCATGTGGGGTTTGCAGGAGGTGTCTGCGCATGGGGGGGTTTCAGGAGGTGTGTGGGGCTTTGAAGGAGGTGTGTGTGGGAGGTTGCATGACGTTTGTGTGTGAAGAACGTGTGTGTGGGGGGAGTGTTGCAGGAGGTGTGTATGTGGGGGGGTTTGCATGGAGGTGTGTGTGGGAGATTTGCAGGAGGTGTGGGTTTGCAAGAGGTGTGTGGGGGGGCTAGGTTTGCAGGAGGTGTGTGTGGGAAGGTTGCCAGAGGTGTGTGTGGTGGGTTTGCAGGAGGTGCATGTGTTCGTGGTGTGGTTTGCAGGAGGTGTGTGTGTTGGGGTGGGTTGCAGAAGGTGTGTGTGTGTGTGTGTGGGTTTGCAGGAGGTGTGTGGGGGGGTTTGCTGGAGGTGTGTGTGTGAGTGTGGGGTGTTTGCAGGAGGTATGTTTGTGGGGGCTGCAGGAGGTGTGTGGGGATTGCAGCAGGTTTGGGGGTTTGCAGGAGGATCATGTGCATGTGGGGTTTGCAGGAGGTGATGGGGGTTTGCAGGAGGAGCGTGTGCATGTGGGGTTTGCAGGAGGTGATGGGGTTTGCAGGAGGTGTCTGCGCGTGGGGGGTTTTAGGAGGTGTGTGGGGCTTTGAAGGAGGTGTGTGTGGGAGGTTGCATGACGTTTGTGTGTGAAGAACGTGTGTGTGTGGGGGGGAGTGTTGCAGGAGGTGTGTATGTGGGGGGGTTGCAGGAGGTGTGTGTGGGAGGTTTGCAGGAGGTGTGGGGGTTTGCAAGAGGTGTGTGGGGGCTAGGTTTGCAGGAGGTGTGTGTGGGAAGGTTGCCAGAGGTGTGTGTGGTGGGGTTGCAGGAGGGGCATGTGTTCGTGGTGTGGTTTGCAGGAGGTGTGTGTGTTGGGGGTGGGTTGCAGAAGGTGTGTGTGTGTGTGGGTGGGTTTGCAGAAGGTGTGTGGGGGGTTTGCAGGAGGTGTGTGGGGGTTTGCTGGAGGTGTGTGTGTGAGTGTGTGGTGTTTGCAGGAGGTATGTTTGTGGGGGCTGCAGGAGGTGTGGGGGGTTGCAGGAGGATCGTGTGCATGTGGGGTTTGCAGGAGGTGATGGGGGTTTGCAGGAGGTGTGTGCGCGTGGGGGTTTCAGGAGGTGTGTGGGGGGGGTCACAGGAGGTGAGTGTTGGGAGGTTTTCAGGAGGTGTGTTAGTGGAGGTTTGCAGGAGGTGTGGGGGGAGGTTTGCAAGAGGTTGTGGGGGCTAGGTTTGCAGGAGTTGTGTGTGTGGTGAGGTTTGCAGGAGATGTGTGAGGGAGGTTTGCAGAAGAAGTGTGGGGTTTGCAGGAGGTGTGTGGGGGGGTTTGCAGGAGGTGTATGTGCGGTGGTTTGCAGGAGGTGTGTGGGGGGTCTCAGGAGGTGTGGGGCTAGGTTTGCAGGAGGTGGGGGTTTGTAAGAGGTGTGTGTGGTGAGGTTTGCTGGGAGGTATGTGAAGGGGTTGCAGGATGTGTGTGTGGGGATGTTTGAATCAGGTGTGTGGGGGGTGATTTGCAGGAGATGTGTGTGCGGAGGTTTGCAGGAGATGTTTGTGTGGGGAGGTTGCCAGAGGTGTGTGTGGTGGGGTTGCAGGAGATGCATGTGTTCGTGGTGTGGTTTGCAGGAGGTGCATGTGTTTGTGGTGTGGTTTGCAGGAGTGTGGGGGCGTTGCAGGGTGTGTGTGGGGTGGAGGTTTGCAGAAGGGGTGTGTGGAGGAGGTCTGCAGGAGGTGTGTGTGTGGGGGGTTTGCAGGAGATGTGTGGTGGAGGTTTTCCTGGAGGTGTGTGTGTGGGTGGTTTGCAGGTTGTGTGTGTGGGGGATTGCAGAAGGTGTGTGGGGGAGGTTTGCAGAAGGTGTATGTGGGGGGTTTGCAGGAGGTGTGTGTGGGAGGTTTGCAGGATGTGTATGTGTGGGGAGGATCAAAGGAGGTGTGTGTGGGGGTTTTCTGGAGGTGTGTGTTGGGGGAGGTTTGCAGGAGGTGTGTGTGGGGGTTTGCAGGAGGTTTTCCTGGAGGTGTGTGTGTGTGTGGTTTGCAGGTGGTGTGTGGGGGGGGTGTCGCAGGAGGTGTGTGTGTTGGGAGGTTTTCAGGAGGTGTGTGAGTGGAGGTTTGCAGGAGGTGTGGGGGAGGTTTGCAGGTGGTGTGTGTGGCGAGGTTTGCAGGAGGTGTGTGGGGGGAGGTTTGCAGGAGGCGTGTGGGGGAGGTTGTGCAGGAGGTGTGTGGGGGGGTTGCAGGAGGTGTGTGTCGGTGGTCTGCAGGAGGTGTTTTCTTGGGGCAGGTTTGCAGGATGTGTGTGGGGGATTGCAGGAGGTGTGTGTGGGGGGAAGTTTGCTGGAGTGTGGGGGGAAATTTGCAGGAAGTGTATGGGGTTTGCAGGAAGTGTGTGTGGGGGTTGCAGGAAGTGTGTGTGGGGGTTGCAGGAGGTGTGTGTGGTGGGGGTCGCAGGAGGTGTGTGTGTTGGGAGGTTTGCAGGAGGTATGGGGGAGGTTTTCAGGTGGTGGGGGTTTGCAAGAGGTGTGTAGAGGTTTGCAGGAGGTGTGTGAGGAGGTCGCAGGATGTGTGGGTGTTGGGAGGTTTTCAGGTGTTTTAGTGGAGGCTTGCAGGTTGTGGGGGTTTGCAAGACGTGTATGGGGATAGGTGTGGGGGGGTTTGCAGGAGGAGTGTGGGGGTTTGCAGGAGGTGTGTGAGGGGGTTGCAGGATGTGTGTGTGTTGAGGTTTTCAGGTGTTTTAGTGGAGGCTTGCAGGTGGTGGGGGTTTGCAAGAGGTGTATGGGGGATAGGTTTGCAGGAGGTGTGTGTGTTGAGGTTTGCAGGAGGTGTGTGAAGGGTTTGCAGAATGTGTGTGTGGGGATGTTTGAATCAGGTGTGTGTGGGGAGGTTTGCAGGAGATGTGTGTGGGGAGGTTGCAGGAGGTGTGTGTGTGGGTGGTCTGCAGGAGGTGTTTGCTTGGGGGCAGGTTTGCAGGTGGTGTGTGGGGGAGGTTTGCAGGAGGTGTGTGTTGGGGAAGTTTGCTGGAGTGTGGGGGGAGATTTGCAGGAGGGGTGGGGGTTTGCAGGAAGTGTGTGTGGGTGGTCTGCAGGAGGTGTTTCCTTGTGGCAGGTTTGCAGGAGGTGTGTGGGGGATTGCAGGAGGTGTGTGTGGGGGGAGGTTTGCAGGAGGTGTCTGTTGGGGGAAGTTTGCTGGAGTGTGGGGGGAGATTTGCAGGTGTGGGGTTTGCAGGAGGTGTGTGGGGTTTGCAGGAAGTGTGTGGGGTTTGCAGGAAGTGTGTGTGGGGGCTGCAGGAGGTGTGTGTGGGGGCTGCAGGAGGTGTGTGTGTTGGGAGCTTTTCAGGTGTTTTAGGCTAGGGTCAGACTGAGGCAGTGCGAATGCGCGTGCAGCCGCACTTAATCACGGCCGTGCTAGCAGCAAATGACGGGCAATGACGGCCAATATACGAAGTACGGTCGCACAAAAGTCCGGCCGCGCAACGCAAGTGGAAAACGAACGCATTTTGTCGAGAACGTGAAACCACTAGTACTGACGTACAGAGTGCGCTGCGTCCGCTAGTGGCGTGTGTGCATGATTGGGAGACGTCAGACGCTGCTAATGTCCGGCCAACATAACGTCCAGATGCAAAAAGGGTTTTATTGATGATCCGTACAAAATCACGGACGAAAATGCGCATAGTATGACCGCTATCGCGTATTCCGTGAAAAAATGCGTCTATTTGTTCAACGCACTTTTTCACAGACAACGTGAAAAGTGCGTTCGTCTGACCCTAGCCTTAGTGGAGGCTTGCAGGTGGTGGGGGTTTGCAAGAGGTGTATGGGGCGAGGTTTTCAGGAGGTGTGTGTTGGGAGGTTGCCAGAGGTGTGTGGTGGGGTTGCAGGAGGTGCATGTGTTCGTGGTGTGGTTTGCAGGAGGTGTGTGGGGGGTTGCAGGAGGTGTGGGGGGGGGGTTGCTGGAGGTGCGGTTTTGAGTGTGGGGTGTTTGCAGGAGGTATGTGTGGGGGTTTGCAGGAGTTGTGTGGGGGAGGTTTGCAGGAGGTGTGTGAGGGGAGGTTTGCAGGAGGTGTGTGAGGGGAGGTTTGAAGGAGGTGTGTGAGGGGAGGTTTGAAGGAGGTTCGTGTGGGGAGGTTTGCAGGTGGTGTGTGTGTGGGTTTGCATGAGGTGTGGGGGTTTGCTGGAGGTGTATGTGGGGAGAGTTGCAGGAGGTGTGTATGTGCGGGGTTGCAGGAGGTGTGTGTGGAAGGGGGAGGTTTGCAGGAGGTGTGTGTAGGTGAAGGTTTGCAGGAGGTGTGTGGGGGAGGTTTGCAGGAGGTGTGTGGGGGAGGTTTCGCAGGAGGTGTGTGGGGGAGGTTTCGCAGGAGGTGTGTGGTTTTCAAGAGGTATGTGTGGGGGTTTGCAGGAGGTTGTGTGTTGTTATGGAAAGTTTGGTGTTTGCGCATAAAGTCCTGGTGCACTAAAAAGGTACACTTCAGTATTAAAGTGCGCCCAGTACAAACAAATCCGTCACTATAAAAATACACGCTATATCTAGCTCTTTCTGTATAAGAACGAAGTACTTCTCTATCCCAACAGGAATCAGACAAACACGCTGCTTCAAGCTGGAAAATCCTGTGGCCAAGTGAGCTGTGGCTCCTGGATTGTTTAATTTATTAGACAATCGCACACGCCCAGTAGCCCCCTGGCTGTACACAGAAAGCCAGGTTGCCCAGTAATTACATTTACATATCAAAAGGACAGGGGCGTGGACCAGAATGACCGACCGGCCTCCTGGAGATGACTCATCCCTGAGCCATCTCCATGATCCCCATCAGCCATGTTCGTCCCCATCCCCCGTCACTCGTCAAAACGGACCCCATTCAGATACTGCTCAGAGTGATCAGTATCTGAGTGAAGATCAATCTACTTGTTCCTACGGGTTATTGACATATCTGCGGGGACAAATACAGTTATTATCTCAACACGGTACCAGTGTTGAGACAAGGCTTAAATGTCTTAAAAGCAGGTATGTCTCTAAACCCAAAAGAAGGTTTTCATACTGACGGTTTTGCCGCTGGTTTGGATTTAAAACCACATTCAAATCCAACACAGGGAGACAGATGACAACTTATAAAACACGCACATCCTAGAATATAATGTCCACATAATAAAATTTCCACGAAAGTGTGGAGGTTTGCAGGAGGTGTGTGTGGAGGTTTGCAGGAGGTGTGTGTAGGCAGGAGGTTTACAGGAGGTGTGTGTGGGGGGTTGCAGGAGGTGTGTGTGGGGGGTTTGCAGGAGGTTTGTGTAGGTGAAGGTTTGCAGGAGGTGTGTGTGGGGGGGGTGAAGGTTTGCAGGAGGAGTGTGGGGGAGGTTTGCAGGAGGTTTGTGTGTGGGGGTTTGCAGGAGGTGAATGTGGGGGGTTGCAGGAGGTGTATGTGGGGGGTTGCAGGAGGAGTGTGTGGAAGGGGAGGTTTGCAGGATGTGTGTGTACGTGAAGGTTTGCAGGAGGAGTGTGGGGGAGGTTTGCAGGAGGAGTGTGTAGGCGGGAGGTTTGCAGGAGGTGTGTGTGTGGGTGGTTTGCAGGAGGTGTGCTTGGTGGGGTTTGCAGGAGGTGTGTGTGCAGTAGGTGAAGGTTTGCAGTAAGTGAGTGTAGGTGAAGGTTTGCAAGAGGATTGTGGGGGAGGTTTGCAGGAGGTGTATGTGGGGGTTGCAGGATGTGTATGTGGGCGGTTGCAGGAGGTGTGTGTTGGAAGGGAGAGGTTTGCAGGAGGTGTGTGGTTTGCAGGAGGAGTGTGGGGGAGGTTTGCAGGAGGTGTGTGGGGAGGTTTGCAGGAGGTGTGTGGGGGAGGTTTTGCAGGAGATGTGTGGTTTTGCAAGAGGTATGTGTGGGGGGTTTGCAGGAGGTTGTGTGTGGAGGTTTGCAGGTGGCGTGTGTGGAGGATTGCAGGAGGTGTGTGTAGGCAGGAGGTTCGCAGGAGGTGTGTGTGTGCGGGGGTTTGCAGGAGGTGTCTGTGTGGGGGGTTTGCAAGAGGTGTGTGTAGGTGAAGGTTTGCAGGAGGTGTGTGTATGGGGGGTTTGCAGGAGGTGTGTATAGGTGAAGGTTTGCAGGAGGAGTGTGGGGGAGGTTTTCAGGAGGTGTGTGTATGGGGGAGTTTGCAGGAGGTGTGTGTAGGTGAAGGTTTGCAGGAGGTGTGTGTGGGAGGTTTGCAGGAGTTGTGTGTGTGGGGAGGTTTGCAGGAGATGCGTGTGGGGAGGTTGCAGGAGGTGTGTGTGGGGTGTGGGGGAGGTTGTAGGAGGTGCGTGTGTGAGGTGTTTACAGGAGGTATGTGTGGAGGGGTTTGCAGGAGGTGTGTGTGAATAGGTTTTCAGGTGGTGTGTGTGGGGAGGTTTGCAGGAGGTATGTGTGGGGAGGTTTGCAGGTGGTGTGTGGTGAAGTTGCAGGAGGTGTGTGTAGGGGAGGTTTGCAGGAGATTGTGTGTGTGTGTGTGGGGGTTTACAGGAGTGTGGGGGGTTGTAGTAGATGCGTGGTGGGGGAGGGTTGCCGGAGGTGTCTGTGTGCGGGAGATTTGCAGGTGTGTGCTAGTGGAGGTTTGCAGGAAATGTGTGGGGAGGTTTGCAGGTGGTGTGGGGAGGTTTGCAGGAGGTGTGTGTGGGAGGTTTGCAGGAGGTGTGTGTGGTTTTGCAAGAGGTGTGTGTGTGGGGGAGGTTTGCAGGTGTGTGTGGTTGTAGATTTGTAGGTGGTGTGTGGGGGTTTGCAAGAGATGTGTGTGGGGAGGATGCAGGAGGTGAGTAGGGGTTTGCAGGAGGTGTGTGGGGGGAGGTTTGCAGGAGGTGTGTGGGGAGAGGTTTGCAGGAGTTGTGTGTGGGGGAGGTTTGCTGGAGGTGTGTGTGGGGGTTGCAGGAGGTGTGTGTGTGTAGGTTTGCAGGAGGTGTATGTGGGGGGTTTGCAGGAGATGTGGGGGAGGTTTGCGGGAGGTGTGTGTCGGGGGAGATTTGCAGGAGCTGTGTGTAGGGAAGGGTTGCAGGAGGTGTGTGTAGTTGGGTTGCTGGAGGTGGTGTGTTTGTGTGGGGGTTGCAGCAGGTGTGTGTGGGGGCTTGAAGGGGGTGGGAGCTGCATGCAGTGAGGGGAGGGACACATGGAGGAGGAAGGGCCATGTCAGAGGAAGGATTTGCCGCAACACACACCTCATCTCTGAGCTGTTAATTTCTCCTTGCCGGCTTTTTGGTAGGAGCTGCCTGCTCACAAAGCCTTCCCTCACCAACGGCTTTTTTCCTCCTCGTGCACGCCGGCGGCTTCTTTTCATCGTGCATGCGCAATGCGCAAGTTGACGGCGACGGAGAAAACATTTTTATATATAGAGATAATGGACTAGCGATATTGTGAATGTCGTCCATCACTTCAAGACATCAGTCGATTGCTACTCCTTATCTTACATAGTAGTAAAGTATTTATGCAATACTTATGATTTGCATAAAAGTGCCAAGAAAAACCTATTTGTACTAGTCACTGGCATTTCATAATATTGTGGATTCACCATATGGGTTAGGGATGAGCCGAACACCTGTCGGGTATATTAGAGATTTAAAATGGATGCCTGTAGCCATTTTGTTTTAAAGACAGTTTTTCTTTCAAAATTTCTCTACGTTTAGAAATGAACGAGGTTTTTTTTTCTTAAAGTTCATTTCTGGGTGAAGTCTTTCCAGACATGAAGGAGTCTAGAATGAATGTGAGAGAATGCTAAGATGTGTCATAAGTAAATTTATTGGTCTGTTTTAAGTTTTTAAAACAAAAGAGATTTTGTCTTTTGAGTATAGGAATAAGAGAAAATATTCTGTAATGTAGAATTATATTCACAAAATATATGTTTATAATCAAGGTATATTTTATTATAATATACTAGTTGTAAAGCCTGCCCAGAGGGCAGTCTATTGTGGATATACTGCCCCAGCTCATGGATACTGCCCCAGCTCGTGGATACTGCCCCAGCACGTGGATATTGCCCCAGCACGTGGATATTGCCCCAGCTCGTGGATACTGCCCCAGCTCGTGGATACTGCCCCAGCACGTGGATATTGCCCCAGCTCGTGGATACTGCCCCAGCTCGTGGATACTGCCCCAGCTCCTGGATATTGCCCCAGCACATGGATACTGCCCCAGCACATGGATACTGCCCCAGCACACGTGGATATTGCCCCAGCACGTGGATATTGCCCCAGCACGTGGATACTGCCCCAGCACGTGGATATTGCCCCAGCCGTGGATATTGCCCCAGCTCGTGGATACTGCCCCAGCTCGTGGATGCTGCCCCAGGTCGTGGATATTGCCCCAGCACGTGGATATTGCCCCAGCACGTGGATGGATACTGCCCCAGCACGTGGATACTGCCCCAGCACGTGGATACTGCCTCAGAACGTGGATACTGCCCCAGCACGTGGATACTGCCCCAGCACGTGGATACTGCCCAAGCACGTGGATACTGCCCCAGCTCGTGGATACTGCCCCAGCACGTGGATACTGCCAAGCACGTGGATACTGCCCCAGCTCGTGGATACTGCCCCAGCACGTGGATATTGCCCCAGCACGTGGATATTGCCCCAGCACGTGGATATTGCCCCAGCTCGTGGATACTGCCCCAGCACGTGGATATCGCCCCAGCACGTGGATATCGCCCCAGCTCGTGGATATCGCCCCAGCTCGTGGATACTGCCCCAGCTCGTGGATACTGCCCCAGCCCGTGGATACTGCCCCAGCTCGTGGATATTGCCCCAGCACGTGGATACTGCCCCAGCACGTGGAATATTGCCCCAGCACGTGGATACTGCCCCAGCTCGTGGATATTGCCCCCAGCACGTGGATATCGCCCCAGCTCGTGGATACTGCCCCAGCTCGTGGATACTGCCCCAGCACGTGGATACTGCCCCAGCACGTGGATATCGCCCCAGCTCGTGGATACTGCCCCAGCTCGTGGATACTGCCCCAGCTCGTGGATACTGCCCCAGCACGTGGATATTGCCCCAGCACGTGGGATATTCCCCAGCACGTGGATACTGCCCCAGCACGTGGATACTGCCCCAGCTCGTGGATACTGCCCCAGCTCGTGGATACTGCCCCAGCACGTGGATATTGCCCCAGCACGTGGATATTGCCCCAGCACGTGGATATTGCCCCAGCACGTGGATTTGCCCCAGCACGTGGATACTGCCCCAGCACGTGGATACTGCCCCAGCACGTGGATATCGCCCCAACTCGTGGATATTGGCCCCCCAGCTCGTGGATATTGGCCCCCCCGCTCGTGGATATGGCCCCCCCGCTCGTGGATATGGCCCCCCCGCTCGTGGATATACTCACCTACATCAGCCCTCCAGCGATGGCGGTCCCGCTTCCAGCGTCCTCTCTCTCTCCGTTGGTCGCCGGGATGACGTCACGGAAGCCTTTGACCCCCAGGGTCAAAGGCTTTCGTGACGTCATTCCGGCGACCAACGGAGAGAGAGAGGATGCTGCAAGCGGGACCGCCATCGCAGGAGGGCCGATGTCGGTGAGTATGTTTTGGGAACCTCGGCCCTGATCCCCAGTGGTGACCTCCTCCGGTTGCCGCTGGCAGCTCGGCGGGCCTCTAGGCTTAGGCGAGTCCCCGGCTCGGCTGGGCCTGTAGGCCCAAACCGAGCCGGGGGCTCGCCTAAGCCTAGAGGCCCGCCGAGCAGCCAGCGGCAGCCGGAGAAGGTCACCGCTGGAGGATCGGGGCCGAAGTTCCCAAAAAAATACACCCCCAAAATCGGCCCTGAGCTCCAGCGGAGACCTCCTCCGGCTGCCGCTGGCTGCTCGGCGGGCCTCCAGGCTCAGGCGAGCCCCCGGCTCGGTTTGGGCCTACAGGCCCAGCCGAGCCGGGGACTCGCCTAAGCCTAGAGGCCCGCCGAGCACCCAGCGGCAGCCGGAGGAGGACACCGCAGGAGGATCGGAGGCGAGGTTCCCAAAACATACTCCCCTAAATCGGCCCCGAGCTCCAGCTGTGACCTCCTCTGGCTGCTCGGCGGGCCTGTAGGCCTAGGCAACCCCCCGGCTCGGTTTGGGCCTGTAGGCCCAAACCGAGCCGGGGGCTCGCCTGAGCTTGGAGGCCCACCTAGCAGCCTGCGACAGCCCCAGCTGGAGTTCCGGGCCAATGTAGGGTGGATGTTGCCAAAACATACTCACCCACATCGGTCCCTAACTCCTCCAGCGATGGCGGTCTCAGCTCGCAGCGTCCTCTCTCTCTCTCAGTTGGTCGCCAGCATGATGTCACGAAAGCCTTTGACCCGGGGTCAAAGGCTTTCGTGACATCATGCCGACGAGCAACGGAGAGAGAGTGGACGCTGCGAGCTGAGACCGCCATCGCTGGAGGATTTAAGGGCAGATGTGGGTGAGTATGTTGTGAACTGGCGCAGGACTCGAGGCCGATGTAGGTGAGTATATGCTCTCAACACCCACCCTTTCTAGCTCGCCCGGTATCCAAGATTAAGGCAAGCCCCCGGCTTGGCGTGGGCCTAGAGGCCCAGCCGAGCCGGAGACTCGCCTGAGCCTCCCGGCCCAGTCGAGTCCCCGCTTGGCTGGACCTCTAGGCCCACGCCAAGCCGGGGGCTTGCCTTAAGCTTGGATTCATGGGCGAGCTAGAAAGGATAGGTGTTGAGAGCATATACTCACCTACATTAACCCAGAGCTCCAGCGGTGACTGTCGTCCGACTGTCACAGGCTGTTCGGGCGGCCTCCAAGCTCAGGCGAGCCCCCTGGCTTGCCTTTGGCCTACAGGCCCAGCTGAGCCGGGGGCTCGCCTGAGCTAGGAGGCCGGCCGAACAGCCTGTGACAGCCATTGCTGGAGCCCCGAGCCAATGTGGGGGATGTAGGTTACACATACTCACCGACATCGGCCCTTCTCCAGCGATGGCGGTCCCGCTTCCAGCGTCCTCTCTTTCTCCGCCGGTCGCCGCATGATGTCACGAAACCCTTTGACCCTGGCATGTTGACCTGGGGTCAAAGGCTTTCGTGACGTCATGCCGGCGACCAACGGAGAGAGAAGACGTTGGAAGCGGGACCGCCATCGCTGGAGAAGGCCGATGTCGGTGAGTATGTGTATGGCAACACCCTCTTACATTGGCCCGGAGCTCCAGCGGTGACCTCCTCCGGCCGAGCAGGCTGCTAGGCGGGCCTCCAAGCTCAGGCGAGCCCCCGGCTCGGTTTGGGCCTACAGGCCCAAACCGAGCCGGGGGGTTGCCTAGGCTTACAGGCCCGCCGAGCAGCCGGAGGAGGTCACCGCTGGAGCTCGGGGCCGATTTAGGGGAGTATGTTTTGGGAACCTCGCCACCGATCCTCCTGCGGTGACCTCCTCCGGCTGCCGCTGGGTGCTCGGCGGGCCTCTAGGCTTAGGCGAGTCCCCGGCTCGGCTGGGCCTGTAGGCCCAAACCGAGCCGGGGGCTCGTCTGAGCCTGGGGGCCCGCCGAGCAGCCAGCGGCAGCCGGAGGAGGTCTCCGCTGGAGCTCAGGGCCGATTTTGGGGTGTATTTTTTTGGGAACTTCGGCCCCGATCCTCCAGCGGTGACCTTCTCCGGCTGCCGCTGGCTGCTCGGCGGGCCTCTAGGCTTAGGCGAGTCCCCGGCTCGGCTGGGCCTGTAGGCCCAAACCGAGCCGGGGGCTCGCCTAAGCCTAGAGGCCCGCCGAGCAGCCAGCGGCAGCCGGAGGAGGTCTCCGCTGGAGCTCAGGGCCGACTTATGGGGTTATGTATGTTTTGGGAACTTCGGCCCTGATCCTCCAGCGGTGACCGGCTGCCGGCGGCCTGCTCGGTGGGCCTCTAGGATTAGGCGAGTCCCCGGCTCGGCTGGGCCTGTAGGCCCAAACCGAGCCGGGGGCTCGCCTGAGCCTGGAGGCCCGCCGGAGGACGGTCACCGCTGGAGGATCGGGGCATCTGGCCGTGTAAACACACGGGTAGCTGCGCGCGGCTCGTGCCGTTTTTTTTTTTTTCACGCGGCCGGCACGCGCAGCTACCTGTGTGTTTTAACGGCCACTTTCAAATGTCCGTCGCGCATGCGCAGTAGGGTTTTGGCGACGGACAGTTTTTAGCTTACTCAATTATAGTATAGATATTTTATTATGAAATATATACTCCAAAATATTGTAGAAAGTATATAATTGGTAAATAATAAAAATTACTAAAGAATAGATTCTGTGAGTTAACCAGGAAAGAATTTAGCTGATCTAAGCAACCAAAAGGGAGGGGAACTATAAATCAGAAGACAGAGACAGTCTAACTGAGAAAAGACAAGGCTCTTTGTTAAGCCAGTCTGACTTTTTGACCCGAGATAAGACTATTAAAAAGAAATAGTGGAATTAATGGAATTAATATAAGAAGTGCAATACTGCCCTCTAGAGGATAGTAAAAATAATGATTCATATTATTATTGATTATCCATGACGTCAAATTGGGTATAATAGGCGGCAAAGGTTCTTTTGTAAGTCAGTCGGGAGATTCCAGCGGAGAGGCTCACATCGCCATGCACTCAGACATTCATTATACATGACACTCTGAGGAGTCGGGAAATTGCAGCATTCAGACTCACATCAGACTCACATCACGATGCAGGCAGATCCCAAGACATGAGGCAATCAATATTCTCACCAAATCTCTAACTCACATGCATTGATCTAATATCGATAATTTTCACATATTCCAAAACAAAGCATCACATAGAAAATTCCAAGGCAGACTCATCAACATCCAAATTGGACAGGTAATGTGTGAAATAAGGAATTAATGTAAAAATATATTTGTAGAGATTTTGCAACGTAGACTGAGACTTCTCGGATACGGTTAAAATCCAAATTCTA
Organism: Leptobrachium leishanense; assembly: GCA_009667805.1. NCBI lineage: Eukaryota > Metazoa > Chordata > Amphibia > Anura > Megophryidae > Leptobrachium > Leptobrachium leishanense. The sequence continues at coordinate 65,955,809 of CM019073.1, read as the reverse complement.
AGTAATTCTATTCTGCAGATAGAAATATGAAGAAGTGGATAGAAGGATTTATTCCTAAAGAAATGTTGCAAGATTGATACCAATATATATATTGAATTTGGAAATTACTGTGATTAAAATTAATAAGCAAGGAAATATATAACTACAAAATAAAAAGCAAAAGATTAGAAGTTTAATTCTCGAGATTAGGGGAGGATTCACTAAATAAGTTTTTATTACTTATTATTAAATTAGCTCATCTTTTGTTGATCCATGTAGCAGAGAGATATATATATCTATAAGAGCTGGCTGGTTAAACATTGTTTGCTGGGAAATGCATGTTGTATTAAGCAGAAATGTTTATTAACCATTTGTGTATTAGTTACTAACTGATAAGGTAAATGATATTAATCATATATGTAGTTACTAACCGGAGATACATATATTGTGAAGCTAGTTTTTATATGCTGTTGGATTGTGGTTTATAAATTTTTGTTTATGATATGAGATTTGAAATTCTTTTGTATACGTAATAAATATATATATATTTTTATCCGATTATTGATTATTGTATTTTTTAAAGCAAAACACAGACAATTAAAAGAAATCAGGATAATTTCTAAGAGATATAGACGATTGATATTTGTGTCTCGTATAAGTTTCTTACGAAATAATAATCCCTGATATATTGGAGGCGACTGCCGAGGTAGGTCCATTAAGTCCAATATAGACATATTGGAGGCTTGGCTGATAAATCCAATATATACAAACGTGTTGTATTCACGTGCAGAGATTATATCCGACAAATTGGAGGCACTGTTCCGAGATTGTAGTTTTTGTTTGGAATATAATTGTCAGTATTGTCTGATTAGACAGAGATAAAATATATATATATATTTTGATTCCTTGTTGTATTTTGATTTGTGGTTTTTATGGTTATCTACTAAACAGTGTAAAAATGTCAGAGTCCGAATCTAAGACTCAGGAAGATGTAGAGATACATACTAATCAAATAATATTGATAGATGTTATGTCTTATCTAAAGGACAAGTTACACATCACAGACGATTTATTTGAATGGATAAAAGAATTGCAATCAAATATATCGAATTATGTTGATTCAATCTGGTCAGATCAATCAAATTTTCTTGAGTGTTTGCGAAAGATAAGTGCAGCCACAAATAAAAAGGACAAAGAAATGTTTGCTTTAAAAATTGTGCCTGAATGCATATACTTGATCGCAGAAATGAACAAGAGATTGAATGATGACAAAGAAACCAGAGACAGATTAGAAAATAAAAATTGTGACTTGCATGATACCGTAAATAAATTAAAAGATGAGTCAGAACGAATAATAATGGAATTGAAGGTGTGTGCAAGAGAAAAAGATCAATTACAAGATGAGATTGCTCAATTATCCAAATTAAATAAGGGGCTAAACAAACAATTGGCGAGAATGAAACGCGAATATGAGAAATTCGCTGATGAGTTACGTCAGGTTGAAACTGATGTTCGAAGGGTTAAAGATTCTTCGTTAGAAAAGTTCCCTTTGAAAGCTTTAAGCCATACATCACTGATAAGACCTGATGACGGCTCTGTTTATCTGAAAAGCCAGAATGAGCAGAGCGAATGTGAAAGTGAAACTAAATCTCATGATGGAAAAAGAGTAAAACCTCTTACACAGGAGTATTCCAAATCACATCACTCTAGCCAGCCACAGCCTATTAAGAAATATCATAAAGTGAATGATTTAACGAAAATTATAAATTTTCTGAAAACCTCAGTAGGTATTTTTGACCTTAAAGGATCCTCAAGAATAATAAATCATTTATCGATGTTTGAAGAAGCTGTGGGAATAATGGGAGTAAATTCAGATGCTCAGAAAATTGAGTTGATTCCATGGGTCTTTGAAAGCAAACATAGGTATTTTTTCCAGTCTTTGAAAGAATCTGGTATAAGGAAATGGAGTAAAGTAGTTTCTGAGGTCAAATCTGAATTTGGGCCTCACCGTACCTCATCGTAGCTGCGAAAAGAGCAATTTTAACTCTAAAATGCAGACCTAATCAAAGCCCCCGTGAATTTCTTTCAGTCCTTAAAAATGCGTACAGCTTGGCTGAAAGAAACCCAGATTTTGAAAACCCTGAATTTATCCAATTATTTTATGACGCATTGCCAAATAAAATAAAGGTTATTTTGGCAAGAGATTATGACCCGAGAAATGGTTTGGATTGGGGACTAAAAGAAAGTATGACCCTATTTACTGTATTTGAATATAGTGAAGAAATTCAGGGGAAAAGAGTGAAAAACTCACCTGAGGAAATAGCGGAAATTCTCGCTAAAAAGGGCGATATTAAATTTGAGTCCCACAAAAAGAGTTATGCGGAAATATTGCGTGACTCCATACCCCAAAGGGAAAAATCCAAGCCAGATCAGGAAAGAGGGTTTGCCAGAGAAAATTCAGGAAGTAAATTTCAATCTAGGAAGCAATGGGTACCTAGAAGTCAGTGGGTTAAATCAAGGGAAAATGTAGCTAGACAGGAAGCAACCAGAGGTAAGACTGAATCTGATGCGTCTGATAATGCGCAAGCTTCGTCCCCAAGGACGAATAGAAAGCGGAGATATAATGTACGCCAGCGTATTGGTCAAATGCAGGAAAATTTCCGTGTGCTGACAGAGAAACTGGATCAGATCACTCAGTTAATGACTGGAAATAACACTGGTCAGGTTGTAAGCGATGCAACACCTGCAGCCCCACCTAACCAGTGACTAGATGATGTTTCTGATGAAGTAACCAGTATCCATGACAATTTACCAGAAAGTGATGATGAAATGATTAATACAAATGTTTGTATGGTTGACGATTTAAACCCTTCCCTGCAAAGAGAAGGAAAATGTATTTTATCTCCCCAGACTAAGTGCGAGCAAGCTGAGAAGACTGGATCCGAAATGGACAGCACAGCTGCCAAAAGCACGTTTGAGAGAGCAAAATCAGTTGGTAAAATCTGTCTAAAACCTAATTTCATATCTCACTCTAAATTTCTCTGTAAATTGCATAGCATTGAAGACCGATATTATGTGAATGTAGAATTACAAGATAATTTACCACATATTCCGTCCTTGCTAGACACTTGAAGCCAAGTTACATTAATATCAGTTTATTATTTTGAACAGGTCCAAGAACTGTCCTCCAGGAAGCCTAGATTAGATAAATCTAATGCTAATCTAGTGAGTGTGAGTGGCGCATTTCTGAAAGTTCTGGGCACGGCTAAATTGGATTTTAAATTGCGGAATAAAGTAATTCGGCATCCAACACTTGTTGTGGATCTGCCCCAAAATCGCCTAATTATTGGAATGGACCTTCTCAAAAGGTTAAATCCAATCATTGATTTTATCAATGAGGTTATTTGGTCCCAAGTAAATGTTCCAATCAGCTATGAGAGATCCCAATCCCATCACACTCAGCGTAACTGCCACGTGATTGAGGAAAGGCTGGATTCTATTGAAGTCCACTTCAGAAATAGCCAGACACCTGATATCTCTTTCTTAAGGCCAAAGCCCCTGACTCCAGGAGAACAGGAGGATAACACCATATGTGTTCCCCCCCGAGAGAATTCGAGATATATGTCTGGAAGACGACGTGCTAATTATTCACCTCCATAAAAGGGAAACAGAACCAAATGGACATAGTGACCCTGAAGTGATCAGATACCCAGATCCTCAAGATGAGTGGGTAACAGATCTAGATAATGATGGAGACAGTCCTAATGTTATTGGAAAAAGTTATGTTATATATTTCTAGAAGAAATAAAACTGACAAGCTCAATTGCATGATTGTCATTCTAGATCACCTCAGAATGTGAAGATGGAACAACAGAAGACACTTAACTGGTATCATGTGAAGTGATGTTTTAATTAACATGTGATTCTCCTTCCCAGCATTCAGATGTTTAACTCAAGCTAGTAGATAGAATAGATCCGTACGGTTAATTAAATTAATCAGAGATCAGAGTATCTATAGGGAATTTGAGTGAAATCGCTAGTCTATGAATGGTTATTTATACTCTTTCTTTCAACAGAAATTGAGATAAATGGTTAATCCGAACTGCGACGCTTAATCCGCAAAGATGTATCGGACCACCAAAGACTGCGACTATCTGGAAATTCTACGGTTTTCCGCACAATTCCAAGGAGAATGCTAAAGTCCCATGCAGATCAAGCTCATGCAAGCCTGAAAGACATGCGGGATACAGCCAGGATACCGTTGATTGCTATGTACAAGAACCACCGAAAGAAAAGATTTGCTGCATATTTTATTGCAACCGCTGTTTGATACAGAAAGAGAAGCAAATGTTTACCGGAAGAATCTGGTACAAAACAAGAGAGTGTTCATACCCACACCAGTGATTCCCGTGAAAGTTTCTAAAGAATTAAGAGTTGTTATCGAGAATTTTTTTTTATAAATGAAGTCTGGTATGACGAGAACAAATCGTTGTCGTATTCCAAGGGCAAGAGATACCCATGAATCCAGATTTGAAATCTTTGCTAAAGAACTAGCATGACCATACTATTGAATTTCTAATAAAAAGATAATCTAACAATTTATGCTCCAAGGTATTCACAGATTGATCATCAATTGCTATCTGCTTATAACGGGCCAAAGATTACAGAGATTGTGATTTGTATAGTAATTATGTTTCTAACTGTCTGGATGATTGTACTAACAGAGAAAGTACATACATTGAAGTTTAAAAACACCGCATCTTCAATTATTAAATGGATGAAAGAAGAAAAACGTGTTGCGAAAGGTGGAGACCTAGCCTAATTGGTATAGGGGGGGAGATATTGTATGTTTTCCTAAATTTAATTGATAAATAAATCCAAGAAACCAAAGGGGGGTTATGTCGGGTATATTAGAGATTTAAAATGGATGCCTGTAGCCATTTTGTTTTAAAGACAGTTTTTCTTTCAAAATTTCTCTACGTTTAGAAATGAACGAGGTTTTTGTTTCTTAAAGTTCATTTCTGGGTGAAGTCTTTCCAGACATGAAGGAGTCTAGAATGAATGTGAGAGAATGCTAAGATGTGTCATAAGTAAATTTATTGGTCTGTTTTAAGTTTTTAAAACAAAAGAGATTTTGTCTTTTGAGTATAGGAATAAGAGAAAATATTCTATAATGTAGAATTATATTCACAAAATATATGTTTATAATCAAGGTATATTTTATTATAATAACAGTATGAAATATATACTCCAAAATATTGTAGAAAGTATATAATTGGTAAATAATAAAAATTACTAAAGAATAGATTCTGTGAGTTAACCAGGAAAGAATTTAGCTGATCTAAGCAACCAAAAGGGAGGAGAACTATAAATCAGAAGACAGAGACAGTCTAACTGAGAAAAGACAAGGCTCTTTGTTAAGCCAGTCTGACTTTTTGACCCGAGATAAGACTATTAAAAAGAAATAGTGGAATTAATGGAATTAATATAAGAAGTGCAATACTGCCCTCTAGAGGATAGTAAAAATAATGATTCATATTATTATTGATTATCCATGACGTCAAATTGGGTATATAATAGCGGCAAAGGTTCTTTTGTAAGTCAGTCGGGAGATTCCAGCGGAGAGGCTCACATCGCCATGCACTCAGACATTCATTATACATGACACTCTGAGAGTCGGGAAATTGCAGCATTCAGACTCACATCAGACTCACATCACGATGCAGGCAGATCCCAAGACATGAGGCAATCAATATTCTCACCAAATCTCTAACTCACATGCATTGATCTAATATCGATAATTTTCACATATTCCAAAACAAAGCATCACATAGAAAATTCCAAGGCAGACTCATCAACATCCAAATTGGACAGGTAATGTATGAAATAAGGAATTAATGTAAAAATATATTTGTAGAGATTTTGCAACGTAGACTGAGACTTCTCGGATACGGTTAAAATCCAAATTCTAAGTAATTCTATTCTGCAGATAGAAATATGAAGAAGTGGATATAAGGATTTATTCCTAAAGAAATGTTGCAAGATTGATACCAATATATATATTGAATTTGGAAATTACTGTGATTAAAATTAATAAGCAAGGAAATATATAACTACAAAATAAACAGCAAAAGATTAGAAGTTTAATTCTCGAGATTAGGGGAGGATTCACTAATAAGTTTTTATTACTTATTATTAAATTAGCTCATCTTTTGTTGATCCATGTAGCAGAGAGATATATATATCTATAAGAGCTGGCTGGTTAAACATTGTTTGCTGGGAAATGCATGTTGTATTAAGCAGAAATGTTTATTAACCATTTGTGTATTAGTTACTAACTGATAAGGTAAATGATATTAATCATATATGCAGTTACTAACCGGAGATACATATATTGTGAAGCTAGTTTTTATATGCTGTTGGATTGTGGTTTATAAATTTTTGTTTATGATATGAGATTTGAAATTCTTTTGTATACGTAATAAATATATATATTTTTTTATCCGATTATTGACTATTGTATTTTTTAAAGCAAAACACAGACAATTAAAAGAATTCAGGATAATTTCTAAGAGATATAGACGATTGATATTTGTGTCTCGTATAAATTTCTTACGAAATAATAATCCCTGATATATTGGAGGCGACTGCCGAGGTAGGTCCAGTAAATCCAATGTAGACATATTGGAGGCTTGGCTGATAAATCCAATATATACAAACGTGTTGTATTCACGTGTAGAGATTATATCCGACACACCCCCGAGTTCGGTTCGCATTCGAACTCGAACTTTCCAAATGTTAGAATTCGAACTCGACCTCAATACAAGTCTATGGCGCTGAAAATTCGATTTTTAGAGTGCCCTCCAAGAGAGCATATATGCTAGATATTTGCCATAAAAGGTGTATGGGGGTCCGGGTAGTGCCCTGGGGGAGAGGAAACAAGGACAAAAAGTTAAAAAAAAAACGTTTTTAAAGGGACAGTGAGTTTTCCATGAAATAAGGGTTAAAAATAAAAACGAAAAATTCCTTCAAATATCGTGCCTAGGAGGTCCCCATAACCTGCCCGTGAAGTGACGGACTTCTAGGATGTGTAGAAATATGTAAAAACCAAAAAATGACATTTCAAATGACGGTAAATGCTTTTCCTTTAATCTATCCAAAAACAACTGCTTGGGGCGGCAGTCTGTATGAAAAGAGGAGACATTTTCGTACACGCAGAAAAAGTTTAGTGATTTTTTGGCTAAATTGTTGTAAAACTTATGCAGGCTTTGGATGAAAGTAACAATAGGTGCTTTAAGATTGGGCCTTTAGCGTCGGCAACAGTGCCATCACACAGTAACCCCTCTGAGGATATGAATCTGATACAGGCGTCAGTGGCAGTGCAGCCAAATATTGTGCCTTTGGTGCCAGCCCAGCAAGTGCCATCATACAGTAACCCCTCTGTGGTATTGTGGAAGAGTGCAGGGGTGGACCATGTGGTCAGGGCCGGTGCTAGACTATTTTGCGCCCTAGGCAAGACCAGCTACTTGCACCCCCCCCCCAAAAAAAACCAAAAGATGACACAACATGAAACTGCTAAATTTCTGTTTATTTAAGAATAAAGTTTGAAAAGCACCAATGGTAAAGGTAAAATAAATATAAATAAACTGTATTAAACCATTTTAAATTAACTCTATTAAACAAATTAAAATTAACTGTATTGAACAAATATAAATTAACGAAAATTAATAAGAGTTGTCACGTAAGTTTCAATTTCAGACACATCAAAATTTCACTTTGCGTGCCTTATCCTTTGCAAATTTTCATCATGCGTGTATATATATATATATATTGCCCAGGCCAGCTCACATCATGCGTATATATATATTACCCAGGCCAGCTCACATCATGCGTATATATATTGCCCAGGCCAGCTCACATCATGCGTATATATATTGCCCAGGCCCAGGCCAGCTCACATCATGCGTATATATATATTGCCCAGGCCAGCTCACATCATGCTCACAGACAGTCACAGATGCACCATCATGGGTATATATATTGCCCTGGCCAGCTCACATCATGCGTATATATATTGCCCAGGCCAATCCCCTGGTGGACATAGGGGGTTCATTTGAACCCCGATATCTCCAGGCATCTAGTGGGTCATGAAGGGTGTCAATCGAAAGGCCTGAGCATGGCCTTTCAAATGATACCCAACATGACCAGGTATAAAGTAAAAAAAAAAACATGTATTTTTTTTTGTGTGTTATTTTTATTAATGCAGCAATATTGTTCACATCTATACTATAAAAGAGTAAGCCTTCAAGTGTCCGTCGCCAAAAGCGGTCTGCGCATGCGCGACGGACATTTGAAAGTGGCCGTTAAAACAAACAGGTAGCTGCGCGTGCCGGCCGCCTGCAAAAAAAAAAAAAAAAAAAATCGGCACGAGCTGCGCGCAGCTACCCGTGTGTTTAAACGGCGCAAGCCCCGATCCTCCAGCGGTGACCGTCCTCCGGCTGTCGCGGCCTGCTCGGCGGGCATCCAGGCTCAGGCGAGCCCCCGGCTTGGTTTGGGCCTACAGGCCCAGCCGAGCCGGGGACTCGCCTAAGCCTAGAGGCCGGCCGAGCAGCCAGCGACAGCCGGAGGACGGTCACCGCTGGAGCTCAGGGCCGAAGTTCCGAAAACATACTCCCCTAAATCGGCCCTGAGCTCCAGCGGTGACCTCCTCCGGCCGAGCAGGCTGCTAGGCCGGCCTCCAGGCTCAGGCGAGCCCCCGGCTTGGCTTGGCCTACAGGCCCAGCCGAGCCGGGGACTCGCCTAAGCCTAGAGGCCGGCCGAGCAGCCAGCGACAGCCGGAGGACGGTCACCGCTGGAGCTCAGGGCCGAAGTTCCCAAAACATACTCCCCTAAATCGGCCCTGAGCTCCAGCGGTGACCTCCTCCGGCCGAGCAGGCTGCTAGGCCGGCCTCCAGGCTCAGGCGAGCCCCCGGATTGGCTTGTGCCTACAGGCCCAGCCAAGCCGGGGACTCGCCTAGAGGCCGGCCGAGCAGCCAGCGACAGCCAGAGGACGGTCACCGCTGGAGCTCAGGGCCGAAGTTCCCAAAACATACTCCCCTAAATAGGCCCTGAGCTCCAGCGGTGACCTCCTCCGGCCGAGCAGCTGCTAGGCTGGCCTCCAGGCTCAGGCGAGCCCCCGGCTTGGCTTGGGCCTACAGGCCCAGCCGAGCCGGGGACTCGCCTAAGCCTAGAGGCCGGCCGAACAGCCAGCGACAGCCGGAGGACGGTCACCGCTGCAGCTCAGGGCCGATGTTGCCTACACATACTCCCCTACATTGACCCTGAGCTCCAGCGGTGACTTCCTCCTGGCGAGCAGGCTGCTAGGCCGGCCTCCAGGCTCAGGCGAGCCCCCGGCTTGGCTTGGGCCTACAGGCCCAGCCGAGCCGGGGACTCGCCTAGAGGCTGGCCGAGCAGCCAGCGACAGCCAGAGGATGGTCACCGCTGGAGCTCAGGGCCGATGTTGCCTACACATACTCCCCTACATTGACCCTGAGCTCCAGCGGTGACTTCCTCCTGGCAAGCAGGCTGCTAGGCCGGCCTCCAGGCTCAGGCGAGCCCCCGGCTTGGCTTGGGCCTACAGGCCCAGCCGAGCCGGGGACTCGCCTAAGCCTGGAGGCCGGCCGAGCAGCCTGCGACAGCCAGAGGACAGCCACCGGTGGAGCTCCGGGCCAATGTAAGAGGATGTTGCCTACACATACTCACCGACATCGGCCCTTAGCTCCTCCAGCGATGGCGGTCCCGCTTCCAGCGTCCTCTCTCTCTCCGTTGGTCGCCGGTATGACGTCACGAAAGCCTTTGACCCCGGGGGTCAAAGGCTTTCGTGACGTCATACCGGCGACCAACGGAGAAAGGACACTGGAAGCGGGAGTGCCATCGCTGGAGGGCCGATGTAGGTGAGTATGTGCTCTCCACACCCACCCTGCTTGCTCGGCCGGTATCCAAGCTTAGGTGAGCCCCCGGCTTGGCCTGGGCCTAGAGGCCCAGCCGAGCCGGGGACTCACCTAAGCATGGAGGATGGCCGAATTGCCTGCTCGGGCGTCCTCCAGGCTCAGGCGAGTCCACGGCTCGGCTGGGCCTCTAGGCCCCAGCCAAGCCAGGGGCTCGCCCAAGCTTGGATGCCGGCCGAGCTACTTGCTTGGCCGGCATCCAGGCTAAGGCGAGCCCCCGGCTTTGCCTGGGCCTAGAGGCCCAGCCGAGCCGGGGGCTCGTCTGAGCCTGGATGCCAGCCATACACACACACACACACTGTAACAACCATTTATGCGCCTAGCTTCTCCCCGCATCACCTCTTCCCATGATAGACTGCAGGATTTCTCACGCGCAGCCCCCACTCTCTGGAACGCTCTCCCTCGTACTGTCAGACTTTCCCCTAACTTCTCTTCCTTCAAACGCTCCCTGAAAACATTCCTATTTAGGGAAGCCTACCACCCAACTCACTGACGCAACCATCAATCACTCTCACCTTACAGTCCTCTCCTCCTGTTTCCAACCCCAACCCTCCTAGATTGTGAGTTCCTACGGGAATAGGGCCCTCATCTCCTCCTGTACTGTTTGTCAAATGTTGTTCAATGTATTGTAACCCTGTCTATACTGTGCTTATTGTACAGCGCTGCGGAATATGCTGGCGCTTTATAAATAAAGAATAATAATAATAATAATATATGTGTAAATGTGTGTGTATATACATCCACATGGGGTTACAGTGTGTGTGTGTGTGTGTATATATATACGGACTGCGCATGCGCGCAGCCCACGGGGTGCTGTGGCGGTTGGAATGCGCGCGCAGCCGGGTGCGCGCACGCCACCCGCCGCAGCACGCCCAAAGCGTCCTACGGAGGTTTGCTGCGCGCGCATCCAACCTCCGTTGGACGCTTTGGGCGTGCTGCGGCAGGTGGCGCGCGCGCATCCAGACCCCAACAGCCTGTTACGGAGGTTGCCACGCGCCTCCCGCCGGAGGACCACCAATGTTGGAAGGGCGCAAAAACAGCCCAGAGCCCAGCACCGAGCCCAGCGCCTTAGCCCAGCACCTTAGCGCAGAGCCCAGCGCCTGAGCGTGGAGCCCAGCACCAAGCCCAGCGCCTGAGCCCAGCACCTTAGCGCAGAGCCCAGCGCCTGAGCGCGGAGCCCAGCACCAAGCCCAGCGCCTGAGCGCAGAGCCCAGCGCCTGAGCGCAGAGCCCAGCGCCTGAGCGCAGAGCCCAGCACCGAGCCCAGCGCCTGAGCACAGAGCCCAGCGCCTGAGCGCAGAGCCCAGCGCCTGAGCGCAGTACCTGAGCCCAGCGCTGAGCAGAGCGCAGAGCACAGAGCAGAGCGCCAAGCAGAGCACAATAGATGGCACAGAGCAGAGCACAACCCATTAAAGGCACAGAGCAGAGCACAATAAACGGCACAGAGCCGAGCACAGCACAATAGACTGCACAGAGCCGAGCACAGCACAATAGACTGCACAGAGCCGAGCACAATAAACGCCACAGAGCCGAGCACAATAAACGCCACAGAGCCGAGCACAATAAACGCCACAGAGCCGAGCACAACAGAATAAACGCCACAGAGCCGAGCACAATAAACGCCACAGAGCCGAGCACAATAAACGCCACAGAGCTGAGCACAACAAACGCCACAGAGCCGAGCACAATAAACGCCACAGAGCCGAGCACAACAGAATAAATGCCACAGAGCCGAGCACAATAAACGCCACAGAGCCGAGCACAATAAACGCCACAGAGCCGAGCACAATATACGGCACAGAGCCGAGCACAATATACGGCACAGAGCCGAGCACAATATACGGCACAGCCAATCACAGCACAATAAACGGCGCCGAGCACAGAACCAAGCACAACACAATAAACGGCGCAGAGCACAATAAAAGCAGAGCACAATATACGGCACGGAGCAGAACACAGAGCCGATGTGCAGAGCCGATGTGCAGAGCCGAGCAAAACAGAATAAACGCCACAGAGCCGAGCACAATAAAAACGCCACAGAGCCGAGCACAGTACAATAGACGGCACAGAGCCGAGCACAACAGAATAAACGGCACAGAGCCGAGCACAGAGCCAAACACAGCACAATAAACGGCACCGAGCACAGAACCAAGCACAACGCACCACACTTATCAATAGACTGCCCTCTGGGCAGGCTTTACACCTAGTTTCAATTATAATGTGAACGATGATGCACTAATGATTTTTTTCTATGGGGTGCGTTTGCTATAAATCACGTAATTCCCCCCACAAAATGTAACAAGTCCCCATTTCTAATTTTTGTACAAGTGCACCCTCTAGAAAACATAACCACAGACGCTCATGTGCTAAAATGTGAAACAAAACCACTTTACACACTGCGTATATATTGCCCAGGCCAGCTCACATCATGCGTATATATATTGCCCAGGCCAGCTCACATCATGCTCACAGACAGTCACAGATGCACCATCATGGGTATATATATTGCCCAGGCCAGCTCACATCATGCGTATATATATTGCCCAGGCCAATCCCCTGGTGGACATAGGGGGTTCATTTGAACCCCGATATCTCCAGGCATCTAGTGGGTCATGGAGGGTGTCAATCGAAAGGCCTGAGCATGGCCTTTCAAATGATACCCAACATGACCAGGTATAAAGTAAAAAAAAAAACCATGTATTTTTTTTTGTGTGTTATTTTTATTAATGCAGCAATATTGTTCACATTTCAATTATAATGTGAACGATGATGCACTAAGGATTTTTTTCTATGGGGTGCATTTGCTATAAATCACGTAATTCCCCCCACAAAATGTAACAAGTCCCCATTTCTAATTTTTGTACAAGTGCACCCTCTAGAAAACATAACCGCAGACGCTCATGTGCTAAAATGTGAAAAAAAAACACTTTACACACTGCAGATGATTAAAAATTCAATTTTTATTGCATTTTTTCATAATATACAGCCAGGACAGGACGTATACATATAAAAATGATATATTATGAATCTGCGGAGTCTGCCGGAAAGAACGATATCTAACATGTCGGTCATTTAATAAGGGTAGGGATAAGTACAAAAGGGGAAGCGCGATGAGCTAGAAGCTCGGTGTGAGGGTTGAGCAGTAAAAAGCAAAAAAGGTAGAGTCTGCTTAGAGAGGCATCAGGGAAAGAAAAAAGAAAAACTAAATAAAAAAAAAAAATTAAATAAAGGGGGGGCTGCCCAATCAGTCGTGGAATACCCGGCTCACCCAGGCAACTCTAAGGCCAGAGGCACACACGGCGTTTTTTAGTGTGCACTAACGCGCGTTACATGCGGTAAAAATGACGGAAGAGATGGTAGAGGCCAGACGATGCGTTATTTTTGACGTTCCCGAAAATGCACTGCCATTCGGTGGTTTAATTCGGCAAATTTATTCAGGAGAATCCCATAGGCTTCAATGTTAAAAATATTCCCGTTTTAATTCAATATCTAATAAACCATTCATTATAAAATTCTGCAGTAAAGAGTCTCTTCATTTATAGATTTTTTTAGGATACTTTAAGCATTTTTCTGATTTTTTTTTTAAGTTTACTTATTTTTTCTGTAACAGCCCTCTTTATTATGGACTTCATTTGTAAATTTCAGACATTTTCGCTGAGTAGTTTCTTTGTAAACAGCGTTTCACTTTTCAATCATTCATGCAAACTGTTTTCCTAATTTATTCACTTCACTCTGTATGCGGTCTCGGCTTTTTGCGGAGGCTGCGCTGCGTGTGATCGTCTCCTGCTCGGGTTTTTCCGTGGTTTTCGGCAGGTTATTCCAGATGTTTTTGTGGGTTCTCGGCGTGCATTCGCTGGGTTTTGCGGTTCGTTTTCGTCGGGTTTGCGGTAGCTTTTCCCTGCAATTCGGGGACCCTGTGGTGTTTGCTGAATTCACCGCAGGGTCACCGAAATGGGATCGGCTAAAGGAACCAAATTGAAGAGAACAAAAAGTCACCGAACGTGCGGTGACTTGTCGAATCTCTTTGAATTACCCTGTATGTGTGGAGAAAAAAAGGCACAGCACACCAACATCAAAACCTCATCCCCACTGTAAAACATGGCGTAGGGAGCATCATGGTTTGGGGCTGCTTTGCTGCCTCAGGGCCTGGACGGATTGTTGTCATTGATGGAAAAATGAATTCCAGAGTCTATCAAGACATTTTGCAGGAAAACGTAAGACCATCTGTCCGCCAAATGAAGCTCTGCAGAAGATGGGTGATGCAACAGGACAATGACCCAAAGCATACAAGTAATTCAACAAAAGAATGACTTCAACAAAACAAAATACGCCTTCTGGAGTGGCCCAGTCAGAGTCCTGACCTCAACCCGATTGAAATGCTGTGGCATGACCTTAAGGCTGGGGTCAGACGAGCGCAGTGTTAACGTCCGTGTTGCCGCACATAAGTACGTCCGTGATAGCATAGCATTGTGTTAAATGGAGCCCCACACACAAAGTACGTCCGCACAGAAGTGCGGGGTCTGACGGACGCTGCAAACGGACGCAGGTTAGGCAAGAACGTAATACTGCTAGAACGGACGTGCAGAGTGCGCCACGTCCACAACGTCCGTGTAGCTTTGTGTGTGAGTGATGGAACGTGGTCAGACAGACTGCATTTATACGTCCAGCATTTTTGACGGACAGAATGTTTTTTCATTGTAATTTATTTTCCCTGCTACATCAGTCAAAGAATACGTCAGGGAAAAAAACCGACTGTGTGGCCACTACCTTGTCGTCAGTCAGAAAGTACGTCCGTACTGCACGGACGCACAGTCCGTACAAAATGCGCTCATCTGACCCTAGCCTAAGAGAGCGATTCACACCAGACATTCCAAGAATATTGCTACACTGAAACAGTTTTGTGAAGAGGAGTGGACCATAATTACTCCAGATCGTTGTGCAGGTCTGCAACTACAGGAAACGTTTGGTTGAGGTTATTGCTGCCAAAGGAGGGTCAACCAGTTATTAAGTCCAAAGGTTCACATATTTTTCCACCCTGTACTGTGAATGTTTACATGTTATGTTCAATACACACATGAAAACATATAATGTTTGTGTTGTATTATTTTAAGCAGACTGTGTTTTTCAAATTGTTGTGACTTAGATGAAGATCAGAGCACATTTTATGACCAATTCATGCAAAACTCCACGTAATCCCAAAAGGTTCACATACTTTTTCTTGCCACTGTATATATATATTTATATAACAGGCTTGGTCCCAGCAACTACCTTACAGATGTCAAAAAACGTACATTTAAAGAGCCACCGCCGGAAGAAAATAGTATATTCAACGGTATAAAGGCTGCACACGTGTTAAAACAACAAATTTTATTTAAGCCAAATTAAAAATAGACCGTTTTGGCTCGTGTGTGAGCCATTTTCAAGGCCTTGAAAATGACTCAAGCACGAGCTGAACCGTCGGTCTATTTTTAATTTGGCTTATATAAAATTTGTTGTTTTCACACACATGTGTGGCCTTTACCCCGTTGACATATATATATATATATTATATATAAACTGTAAATATATAGTACAGGAGGAGCGGGGCCACGCCTATTCCCCGATGGGGCGGCTGCAACCACCAAATGTATCCAGCCCAGCAACATGTATAAAACATAACAAGAAAAAAAGGTGTCATCTGCGTTTATTCCTATTACACCGTTTGAATCAAAACACAATTAGAGGCTTTGGTTTCTGTTAATGGCCACTAAGAGAGTAAGCTCACTTGCCAACGTCAAGGCACCTCTAGTGAAGGTGAGTCCTATCCAAAAATGAAACCACAGGCTGCTGTGTAGCAAACCATAACTGCTCATGCTGCTTTTCAGTTGTAGCGCTGTGTTAAACTCTTACTGTGGCAGTACCTATTTTTGGCCACCGGAGGGAGACAAGCGCGATAAGAGACACTGAACATTGGAACTACGTTTCCCGGCATGCTTTGCAAACAGACAGGAAGTGGGTGGGACACAGACGCTGTACATCCTGAGCCTCGTGGAGAGCGCGCCAGAGCGCGCCAGGGAGTGGATGAGAGAGGACGCAGTGCTGCAGAGCGGAACCGTGACTAGGCCGGAGCGCAAGTGTGGCCTATCAGGATTCCAGTGGGGTTATCCTGCCTTGCCAGAAGGAGCCTTACTCATCGACAGACATCACCCAAGTTGTTATCCAGACAAGCTGAGGACCTCGAGTGAGGAGTACCGCGAGTCCATTGGATGGGAGAGCAGGCGGTAGCTGGACAAGTCCGGGCCGGAGCACAGAGAGCCTGACCACCGATCCAGTAGCCGGTATCCCAGCGAGGAAGCGAGCGGAGAGACGTCCTGGGTCAGCGGAGCCTTGGTGATCGAACGGATGGGTGAGAGGCCTCCAAGGCCGGTTTTACAAAAGCTCAAGCAAGCACGCTGTTGTTTATTTCTGAAACCCACAGGGCCCCAACTTGACTAGTCGAAGACATCGTTTAAAAGATTCACTGGCCAGTTGAATAGTACCCGGGTACCATAACACACACATACACTCACAATTCGGGACTTAACCTGTTCGGGACTCACTCCCTAGTTTCCGAAAAAGGGGAAAAGATTTGCATCTTATTTTGTTTTCCGCTGCGCGTTTCTCGTAATTACCAAGCATTGTACTTTTCTGCTCAGTCGCGCATTTTTCAGAAATACGAAGTCTCGCATTTCTTTTTCCGCTGCGCGTTTACCACGATACGAAATACTGTAAATATATCTACGAACACCGTGTCTCATTATATGCCTTTTACTTCAGTAAACTATATAATTTATAAAATCCACAACGGTGCTGGAGTATATTTATTCCCTAGTGCGGGGAGACTGACCCGTGGTTCATTTTCAGCGGCTCCTCCGGGAGTGAGCGCTACACGTGGGGGCTCATTTCCGGGATCCAGTCTCTGGAAAAAACGCATCTAAAGGGTTAAATATGGATCCAGACACTGTTGCCGAATGGTGTGAGGAGCACAGTAGTCAGTTAGAATGTTGTATAGTCATGGATATTCCCGCAGACACTTGGGCCGAAGATCAGATTCGCCAGGCCGTGGCCGCGCTGACACCAGACCATCGGGGGTTAATTCTGGACATTAAAAAGAACACAGATACCTCTCACACGTATGTTCTTTTTGAATGGAGAAAGGGTGTTCCAGTATGTTTTCAGGGCGCAAGCATGAAGCTGACCGATGAGGTGGAAGTCCAACTGATTCAGCCAAGTGCGCCACATGGCGAATCCGCAAGTGTTCCCGCGCCCAGTCCGTTGGCCATGATCGGGCCTGAATTTATAGTGGCTATTGGAAATTTGCTGGCTAAGTGTCAGAGAACAAGCCCTCCGCACACTAACTTCGGTTATCGACAGTTGAGAAATTTTACAGGAAACGTACCAACTCCGGCGGGAGAAGAAACCTTTGAGGAATGGGTGGAACAGGCGATGCAGGCTCTGGATGAGTGGGACGTCCCTGAAGCTCAGAAAAAGCAAAGGATCACCGAGAGTTTAAAGGGACCTGCGTCAGAAGCGGTGAGAAACCTAAAACTGAGTAGAAAAGACTGTACTGCTTTAGATTATTTCAACGTTTTGGAGGAAGTTTTTGGGCGAACAGAAAAGGCCGCAGAGCTTGTATATCAGTATGAACACACCTATCAGCGGAAAGCGGAAATGACCGAATATATGAGGCGCCTAGATAAGATTCTGCACCAGATACTTCTCAAGAAAGGGGCCGAGCCGGCCGAAGTGGATAAGATCCGAATAAAACAGATCCTGAGGGGCTCTCAACCTCTAGATCCAGTGATGCTGCAGCTGAGAAGCAGAGCAGGTAATCAAGAACTGAAGTACATGGAACTGATCCGAGCTGTCAGAGAGGAGGAGGCTTTGCTGGAGGAAAAATCCTTCAGGCGAGGGGAAAGAGCTTACGCACAACCTGTAAGGCATAACGACGGTCTGCAGCCTGAAAGCGACTCGCTGGATACTTACGGGTCCGACGTGGACGAGCAAGAGCACCTGATCGCTTTTAAATCCACAGAGAGGGCTGCCAAAGAATTACACCTCTCTGAACGTGGTGAGTTGCACAAAACTGTTAAGAAAGTACAGGAAGCTCAAGCTGAATTGCAGCCGGCGCACGCGGAACTGTGCTGAGTGTTGATGAAGGTGACAAAGATGCAGGCAGAGATGCAGAAGTTCCTTACAGGCATGCAGACAACCGGAGTTGCTGTGGCGTCTAGCCAAGGTCCTTTAACTGAATCACAACAGGCGACTGCGTCTCCACTTTCTAAGAAGAGGTGTTTCAGTTGTGGAGAAATGGGCCACTTCCGCGCACAATGCAAAGACCGAAAGCCTGAGAGGAATAGAGTTGATGAGTTGTTAAAAGCCTTAGAAGGACTGTTATCTACCTCACTGGCGGGAAACGCCAGAGAGCGCCAGTGAAGGAGCAACCTAGGTACCCGAAGATTGAGCCCCGCTCCAAAAATCAAGCCAGGACTAAGAGGGCCCAAAGTCCGGCCAACTGCTGAGCCTGCCAGGACTGAAAGAGTCACTCCCTTAGCATCCGGACCTACGTCATGGGGAAGCAATGCACACCCAAAACCTACACGGGCCAAGAAAAAGGCCAGGGTACAGCAAACTGGGTCTAAGTGTCCTGATACCGCCACCAAGTTTCCTGACCAACTGATAGGTCCTTCTCCTATTGTGCCAATCCAAGTGGAGGGAGTCTACACTAAAGCCCTGTTGGATTCAGGGGCTCAAGTGACATTGATCTACCGAGACTTCTATGAGAAACATTTGAAGCACATTCCTCTACAGAAATTGAAGGACCTGGAAATCTGGGGTATCGGAACTGAGAAACTCCCCTATGATGGGTATCTACAGGTGAAATTGGAGATCGGATCCGAAGTCATTGGACAGTCCGGAGGTTGTGATGCATTGGCCATTGTGTGTCCTCGACCCTCAGGTGCAAACAGAAGTTCCATGATAGTGGGGACGAATACTGATTTGGTGCGGCGTCTCCTGACACCTAACGTATTGGAAGAAGGATCTACTCAAGGGAGTACACCCAATGTTATGTCCAGTCTATCAGAGGATGGTCGAAGAACAGAAGGCACCTGCCGAAGTGGGGCGCCTATGGAGATTAGAAGGAACAGAGAAGGTTCTGCAAGCAGGAGAAGTAGCAAGTTTCCGGGCTTCAGTCAAGTTGAACGGGTCGCAACCAGGTCCCTATGTGGTGCTGGAAACCGATTTTAATCATGGGAGTGAAGCCGGAGTCGAAGTAATCCCTAAAATAATCTCCACTAAAGCTCTGAAAAGAACACGAGGGAGAGTCTCAGTCAGCGTGTGCAATGTGTCTGATTCTCCAGTAGTCCTTAAAGCACGAATGCCTATCGGGCAAGTAGAGTCCGCTACGCCCCTCTCCACCGGTTTAGGAGGGGGAGTGGATAAAGAGATTCCAGATGAAAGATTCTACCCCAAGGACGCTCCCATTTCGTCCGAGTGGAAGAAACGTCTTCAGTCTCAAGTTCTAAAGTGGAGAGAATTGTTCTCGAAAGATGAGTTCGACGTAGGCCTAGCTAAAAGTACTGAACACCGCATTCGATTACAAGAGGACAAGCCGTTTCGTGAAAGGTCAAGGCGAGTTCCGCTGGGAGACTTGGATGATCTGCGAGAGCAGCTGAATGAATTGCAAAGAACCAAGGTGATCCAAGAGTCCAGGAGTCCATACGCATCTCCAATAGTGATGGTCCGGAAGAAGAACGGTTCTGTCCGCCTATGCATAGACTACCGCACGTTGAACCGGAGAACCATCCCAGACCAATATGCTACTCCTCGGATAGAAGATGCCTTACAGTGTTTGTCTGGAGCGAAATGGTTTAGTGTACTAGACCTACGAAGCGGGTATCACCAGATACCAATGCATCCCGAAGACAAAGAGAAAACTGCGTTCATCTGTCCACTGGGGTTCTTTGAATTTAACAGAATGCCTCAAGGCCTTACGGGGGCTCCAGCCACGTTCCAACGGTTAATGGAGAAGACAGTCGGGGACATGAATCTGATCGAAGTATTAGTGTACCTGGATGACATAATCGTGTTTGGGAAGACTCTGGAAGAGCATGAGCAACGTTTGGAGAAGGTCTTGAAGAGGCTCCATGAAGAGGGATTGAAACTGTCTCTGGAGAAATGCCAATTCTGTCTACCGTCTGTTACATATCTGGGACATGTGGTCTCAGCAGAAGGTGTTTCGACAGATCCTCGGAAGTTGGAGGCCGTAGCTTCTTGGCCCAGACCCAGAAACGTCACTGAACTTAGATCTTTCTTGGGGTTCTGTTCCTATTATCGAAGATTTGTAGGAGGATTCGCAAAGATAGCTCAACCACTGAACAAACTCCTACAGAAGGAAAACACCGAAGAAGGCTGCAAGGCCTCTGACCGAAACCCGTCAGCTCCAGGACCAAGGAAAGCTCGAGAGTCCATACAGGGCGAATGGACTAGTCAGTGTGAAGGTGCTTTCTTGAAGCTAAAAGAGAGTCTAACTCAAGCTCCTGTCTTGGCCTACGCGGACCCTCACAAGCCGTATGAGTTACATGTGGATGCCAGCAGAGAAGGGCTTGGAGGAGTCCTGTATCAGGAATATGGTGGATTGCTGAGGCCTGTAGCGTATGTGAGTCGGAGCCTTACGCCTTCAGAAAAGAACTATCCTACCCACAAGTTGGAGTTCCTAGCCTTAAAGTGGGCAGTGGTGGACAAGTTAAAAGACTATCTGTATGGAGCCGAGTTTGTGATAAAAACGGATAACAATCCTCTTACCTACGTTCTTACTACTGCGAAACTGGACGCAACGGGACATCGGTGGTTGGCCGCTCTGTCAGGGTTTCGGTTCAGCCTGAAGTATCGCCCTGGGGTGAATAATCGAGATGCTGATGCTTTATCGAGAAGACCCTACACTGCAGAATGGACTCAGTTAACTCCAGATGGGGTGCAAGCTTTGTGTCAAGGGGCAGAGCGCCGGGTCAAGGGAGGGATTGAAGCGGAGGCCATAGGAGTCATGGCTGCGGCTGTTCCTGAGTTCTACTGCAACCCTACACAATTGAGGGATGAAAGTCTACCTACCTTTTCAAAACAAGACCTGAAGGCAGATCAGGCCAGAGACCCTTTAATTGCATTGACCATAAAGGCCCTAACTGCGAACCAGCGGGAAATTCTGCTGACCAATTCCCCGGATGGAGCCAGATTGGTCTACAAAGAGTGGGAACGGTTGAAGATGTTGGATGGGGTGGTCTACCGAAGGGGCCCCTCAACAAATGCTGAAGAGACTCAACAGTTATTCCTTCCCACTAAGCATAGAGAGAGTGTGCTGCGATCGTTACATGATGAGCATGGACATTTGGGTGCTGAAAGAACTTTTAAGCTCGTGCGAGACAGATTCTATTGGCCTTGCATGAGAGCTGAAGTGGAAAGTTACTGCCATTCCTGTCTGAGGTGTATTCAGAGGAAGACTCTACTGACCCGAACTGCTCCAATGAGCCATCTACAGAGTCAGGGACCCATGGATTTGGTGTGCAATGACTTCCTGTGCTTAGAGCCGGATGCTAGCGGGCAAGGGAATATTCTAATAGTAACAAGCGAAGAGTGGACGGCGCCCAAACCTATACCGCCACCAGTTAACCCAAGCCCACCAGAAATTCAGTGGTTTCCCCCAAACCAGTAAATGGATAACAATAGAGTACGTATCTGGTGGCGCGATGGAAACCGCCTAAGGGTAACCAGTGGTTCTCTTATTTCACTTGTCCACATGGATCATATGTAAAAAAACAGAACAAATAATCGTGCAGGATGTTTGTATAGGTTACAAGAAGAGGTGGTATAGTATTTGCACTCACAAATATGGAGCCCGAACACTGGCTCTAAGTGGATCAACGCATTCGGGTATTATAGATTCTTTGCTTGAGAAGGTGACCCATATTCATTCATGGAAGGAGATTCTTCTCACGTGCAGCCCAAAAAGAGCAAAAGACAAGAGAAACTTTCTCATGCAGATCTCGTGAATGTGGTAGCATATAAAGATATATAAATTGCCAACTCACGTGTGTTGGAGCTTAGGGACCAAGCTCGAGGTATGCGCGCGTATGGACTTATTATAGGTTAAGTCCAAAAAACCTTTGAAGCTCCCTGGACTTCCAAAAAAACGGGGATAAAATAAATAAAATTTAAAAGAAATTTATTTAAAACATAAAAAACAATACCATTGGCACTGCCTAGTAGCCAGAACACGTTTCGCCAGATCAACTGGCTTCATCAGCTGGTTTACAGGCTGAACCACTGTGTGAGTTCATATACTGTCTTAAATTGTCCCCATCTGTCCTTGATTATCCATTAGGCGTGCGTTCCATGCCTCAAAACCACGTTATCTCGGATCTGCGGCGGGCGCCACCATCTTGCGCATGCGCTGTTCTCCCTCCATGCGTTCCACTGTGCGGGTCAAACCGCTGAACCGGATGTGTCTTGCGTTTCACTGTGGTTCCATGTGGACAAGTGAACTAAGAGAACCACTGGTTACCCTTAGGCGGTTTCCATCGCGCCACCAGATACGTACTCTATTGTTATCCATTTACTGGTTTGGGGGAAACCACTGAATTTCTGGTGGGCTTGGGTTAATTGGTGGCGGTATAGGTTTGGGCGCCGTCCACTCTTTGCTTGTTTGTGTTGTTGGGATAGAAAATTCCCCCACTGGCATTTGGCTGCCCAAGCATGTCTCTCTTAGATTTTAGAAGCAGGATAGGGAATAACGTAGAATCCATGTTGGGTGGTACATTTATATCCTCCCAGTTGAAGGAATCTATAAGTAGTGACAACAAGAGACCACTAATAGATTTGGAGAAAAATTTAATTAAAGAAACTAAGATTAAACTTGAGATAGCTACCCTGGAAAAGTACAAAAAAGATAAAATTACACCCAGGGGTCTGAGGTTCCATAAAACTCCCTCATCAGAAAAGGATGACCCGGAATTTATTTCAGGGTGGAACCTACTATTAGAGGGTTTTGCAGTCACCATGATGGAATACGTAATTCAAAAGAAAAAAAATAAACTCCCTAACATTAACTGCTTGATTAATCAATTGTCTAAACAGGTAGAACAAGAATATTCAAGAAAGGCATTGGTTGACATTCATCAAACATTAGGAGAAAAACTAGAAAAAATAGAAAAAGAAGTTCTGATAATGAAAAAACATAAATATGAAAGAGATGTGGAAGACAACAAAATGATAATGCAGTAAGAACATCCACTGACACGAAATGGCAGAAAAGGGACCAACAATGGGACAGTAGAGGCTCCAATAATAATTACTCCAGAGGGAATTGGAGAACTAATAACTATAGATATGGAGATTTTCAATCTAGTAATATAGATGTCTATAGACCCCCAGACCGTAGGGTTTACCAAGATCACCCCCCGAGGAGACAACCTTATAATAACCATAGGGAAGATGAAAGGAGACGGTGGGATAGACCGTATGGGTACAGTTACGATAGACAACAGAATTTCCATCGAGACCCCATTAATAAATGGCCACAGAACCCTGTCCCCAGGATTCCTGTCCAAAGGAGAGAAAGAGAAGAATTGGGCAATAACATACCTTTGTCCAATAGATTCTCAGTACTTAATGATGATCCAGAGGAGGAGGTTTTTTGGGAGGACCCCCTGCACAAAAACAGCAAATCAGGGGAACACAGGGACCTAGATATAAGACTAGAAAGGGGGGGGGGCACAAAAAAGACCATGGGAAAAACCAGAAGAGGAAAGAGAGCTGGGAAACAACTACGGAAGAGAGAAAAGAGAGAGGAGATAGTCCCCTCTAAAGGTATATTTAACTTGAGCGACAGGATATTAACGAGAACGGAGATCAGTGTCCTCAACAAAGGTTTAAAATATGCCCCCACGAACCATATAGACAAGTTCGGAGTTTATATCGACCTACAAAGGTTTAAGCGCAAATTGAGTTTGAAAAAATATTTTTTAAAAACACCAGTAGAAAGCAGTATTTCTCACAATTCCACTTCTAATGTACATACAAAACTACGAAATAAGTCTAAGTTCTTTCCACGCCATATGATCTCTGATGAGATGAAAACATTTGAAACCCTAGTTATGAGGGATGTTGACAAGCTATCTACTAAAATAGATCATTATAATCTCACAAAGGAAGAGAATCTAGCGTTAAAAAATCTCCAAAAGGACCCTACTATAGTTATAAAGCCCGCCGATAAGGGCGGCGGGACTGTCATTTTGTCTAAAGAGATATATCAAGAAGAGGTTAACCGCATTTTAAATGATGATTCCACGTATGGCAAATTAAAAACAGATCTGATCAAAGAGATAAGACAGCAATTAGAACTACTCCTTCAAGAGGGCCATGATAAAGGCATTTTAAATAAATCAGAATTTGAATATCTGTCTGTGAAATTCACTAAGACACCATATTTTTATATTCTTCCTAAAATTCACAAAAACCCGATCAGACCCCCAGGCAGACCTATAGTGGCTGGTATAGAGTCCATAACCAGCCACTTATCAGAATATGTGGACATAGTCCTTCAACCCATTGTACGTACCATCCCGTCGTACTTAAAGGATACTTTAAATATGCTTCAGGTGTTAAATGATAATGAGTGGCAGAAAGGTGACATTCTAGTAACGTGCGATGTCAACGCGCTATACAGTAATATACCACATATTTTGGGATTGTTAAAATTGGAAGAAGAAATATCTAAATCTAACATGATTAGTGAGGAGCAGATGTCCTTTATTCTGGAGAGTGTTAAGTTTATACTTAATAATAATTATTTTAAATTCGAAGAGGATTTCTTTATACAACGAAGGGGTAATGCAATGGGCACCAAGTTCGCGCCCAGCTACGCGAACCTGTACATGGCGGCGTGGGAAACCATGTTCGTGTATGGCTCGCGTAGCTGGGCGCTAGGCAACATCCGGGTATACAAACGATTCATAGATGATATTTTTTTCATCTGGAGAGGGGAGGAAGAAGATCTAAGGGTGTTTTTGGAGAGCCTTAATGATGTAGAGTGGGGCATTAAGTTAGAGAATAACTGGAGTGCCCATAAGATTAATTTTCTCGATTTGGAAATCTACATAGTGGGAGACTGTATTAAATCAAAAACTTTTTTTAAAGAAGTCGATACGAATACATACATTGACTATACTAGCTGCCATCATTCCACCTGGCTTAGAGGTGTCCCGAAGGGACAGTTCATCCGACTAAGACGGAATTGTACAGATACAGAGACCTTTAAAGAACAGGCTAATACACTTAAGAGAGATTTTGTTGAGAAAGGATACAGAGCGACAGATTTAGATGAGACGATCTCTAGCATTATGCATAAAGATCGGGGTGATTTGTTGAAATACAAGCCTAGGACTCAAGAAGATGGGGAGGAGATTCGATTTATATGTGATTTTAACAGTAAAGCAAATAATATTAAAAAGATTTTTAAGAAACATTGGTATGTTTTAAGAAATGATAGTGATTTAGTGAATTATATAGGAACGACACCTAAAGTAGTATTTAGAGGCTCTAGGAACATGAAATCCAAATTAGTCCACAGTAAAACTAAAAAACCAACTAATATCGAAAATCACTTTGGACTTAAGGAGGGTTTCTATCACTGTGGCCTTTGTTTGGCATGTAGACACACTGGTAACAAGAGGATGTATACAGGTACCTATTTTAACCATAAACAGAACAGAACAGTTAAAATAGATGGCATTTTAAAATGTTGTTCTAAAAACGTTATATATATGCTACAATGTCCATGTGGCCTTTGTTATATAGGGCGAACTAAGAGGGCCTTTAACGTTAGAGTAGCTGAACACGTTAGAAACATTAGAAATGCCTTTGAAAAGCACTCAGTGTCCCTACATTTTAAAAACCACCATAACAGTTCCCCTGTAGGCCTACAATTCTGGGCAATAAAACAAATTAGAAAAATGGAGGTTGAAGAAGATATGATTAAAAAATTAGGAAAGGAAGAAATGAAACTCATTTTTGATAATGGTACTTTAACCCCTTATGGTTTAAATGATGATTTTGAAATCATCCACTTCCTATAATAATTTGTTTAGGGTTTTGGGGATTATCTATCTTCCTCAACTGTACACTATTGGGGTGATTTCCACATTCAACATTAGTTATTGATCCTTTAATATTTTTACCTCAATATTAGATTATACATAGCACATAGCACTTTTAAGATCAATCATATGGAAGGCCACATTTTTACTACATATATCTTAGTATACAGTTGTGCTCAAAATTATTCAACCCCCACTGAAATTGAGTGTTTTGGCCAGTTTGACATTGATTTTGATCATTCAGTCATCTTGCTTACAATTAAATCAAAGAGGCACGTGTAGGTCAGACAAATATAACATAACATTTATAATGAAATAACCACAAATGTCTTTTCTGTGCTCACATCATTATCAGTTTTATTCAACTCCCAAGTGACATTCAATCTTAGTACTTAGTACAACATCCTTTTACAGTTATAACAGCATTTAAACGTGAAGCATAGCTTAACACAAGTGTCTTGCAGCGATCTACGGGTATCTTCGCCCATTCGTCATGGGCAAAAGCCTCCAGTTCAGTCACATTCTTAGGCTTGCGCACTACAACTGCTTTCTTTAAGTCCCACCAGAGGTTCTCAATCGGATTTAAGTCAGGTGACTGCGATGGCCACTCCAAAATGTTCCAGCCTTTAATCTGCAACCATGCTCGAGTGGACTTGGAGGTATGCTTGGGATCATTGTCCTGTTGCTAGGTCCAACGTCTCCCAAGCCTCAGGTTTGTGACGGACTGCATCACATTGTCATCCAATATCTCCTGGTACTGAAGAGAATTCATGGTACCTTGCACACGCTGAAGCTTCCCTGTACCTGCAGAAGCAAAACAGCCCCAAAGCATGATTGACCCCCCGCCATGCTTCACAGTAGGCAAGGTGTTCTTTTCTTCATAGGCCTTGTTCTTCCTCCTCCAAACATAGCGTTGATCCATGGGCCCAAACAGTTCTAATTTTGTTTCATCAGTCCACAGAACACTATCCCAAAACGTCTGTGGTTTGTCCTCATGACTTTTGGCATACTGCAGTCGACTCTTCTTATTCTTTGGAGACAGCAAGGGGGTGCGCCTGGGAGTTCTTGCATGGAGGCCTTCATTACGCAGTGTGCGCCGTATTGTCTGAGCTGAAACTTCAGTACCCACATCTGACAAATCTTTTCTCAGTTCCTCAGCAGTCACACGGGGACTTTTCTCCACTCTACGCTTCAGGTAGCGCACAGCAGTCGAAGTCAGCATCTTCTTTCTGCCACGACCAGGTAGCGTTTCAACAGTGCCCTTTGCCTTGAATTTGCGAATGATGCTTCCTATGGTCTCTCTTGGTATGTTTAACATCTTTGCAATCTTCTTATAGCCATTGCCCTTCCTGTGAAGAGTAATCACCTCTTCTCTTGTCTTCCTGGACCATTCTCTTGACTTCACCATGTTTGTAAGCACACCAGTAAATGTCTAGAAGGAGCTGAGTATCACAGTCATTTTAAAGCTGCCTAATTGGTGCTTATTATGCTTTATTGCTGCTCCGTGACATCCACAGGTGTTTTCAATACCTGATTGAAAACACTTGAATGAACCTCTGTTCTTCAGAGTGGTAGTCTTTAAGGGGTTGAATAATTGTGTCAATGAAGAATTCACAAAAGAAACATTTACTACTGTATTACAAAACCAATTGATGTCATTTAAGTTGCATATGGTTCTTTAAAAAGTCCTTGTAGGATTTCATTCTGAATACAATTACAAATGTTCACTAAATTCCCTAAAACCCTTTACAGCATTGGGGGTTGAATAATTTTGAACACAACTGTATTTCTGCGTTCCACTATTCTTCATTTTCATCTCTACACCTACCATTATCTATTATTAACTTATAGATCTTTTCCATTTACCCACTATTACATATTAGTATAGTTTATACCCCACTCCACCTG
Organism: Leptobrachium leishanense; assembly: GCA_009667805.1. Taxonomy (NCBI): domain Eukaryota; kingdom Metazoa; phylum Chordata; class Amphibia; order Anura; family Megophryidae; genus Leptobrachium; species Leptobrachium leishanense. Next base: position 65,927,771 of record CM019073.1, on the reverse strand, counting down.
TGTGGTAAAACATTATAGTCCACACTATCTAGTGAATTTCAGCACTTTAGTCTACACTTGCACTTTATGGCTCATTCATTACCATAAAGGAATTTCATAACTATGTTTCATTTATCTCCATCATATACCAGTCTAGTCTTACATCACAATTTACTTGTGTGAATATTATAGTTTATTATTGCACTTTGTGGCTCATCTATTGTCATAAAGAAAATTTACATTTATCACTTATTTCACACTAACAGTCGAAATTAAAAATTTAATAAAAATTTAATAAAAACTTAATCAGTATGTATTTCCACGTTTTCACTATTCTTCATTCCTATTTTTACGCCTATTATTATCTATTACTAACTTGCAAACCTTTTATTTACATATTAACATAGTTTGGTACCTCACTCCATCTGTGAGGTTAAACACTTTAGTTCACACAATCTAGTGAATTTTAGCACTTTAGTTCATACATACATTATATATATTGCGGTTTAGACAACTATACATACATTATTTTATTTCTTTTTAGGATTTAGAATATTGGTCCCAAACGTAGGGATATAGATTCAATATGCACTTTAGTAGGAATTCTCCATCATTGCACATATTGACTATATATATATATATTGACTTAGTCCCTCTACAATGCACTTTAACTAATTCTAGTGATACTATGAGATGAGGTGCTTTATACATATGATCACTATACTTCAGTTGGGTTTTATAATGTAACGTTTTAATTCCATATAATCACTTGTTCACTTTATATATAAAACATTAATGCACTTTAGTCTTTACACGTTTAATAGGGTATATGATACCTTTGATTACTCATATATCAGTACCACATAGACTGGCAATAGTGCACATGATAAATTCATATAAGTCTACGATCATCAGGCATGTACATAGTCTATTTTCTACTTATGTATACACATCCCCCGAATGGTGCACAATTGGGGATGATCAGGGGCTCTATGCACATTTGTGATACATTATTCATATGATTCTCCCTCTATGGAGTCTTCCGCACTATCCGGCTGCTGCGGAGGAACCAAGAAACCGCACCACCAGAAGTTAACCGCCGGAACCACAGTGAAACGCAAGACACATCCGGTTCAGCGGTTTGACCCGCACAGTGGAACGCATGGAGGGAGAACAGCACATGCGCAAGATGGTGGCGCCCGCCGCAGATCCGAGATAACGTGGTTTTGAGGCGTGGAACGCACGCCTAATGGATAATCAAGGACAGATGGGGACAATTTAAGACAGTATATGAACTCACACAGTGGTTCAGCCTGTAAACCAGCTGATGAAGCCAGTTGATCTGGCGAAACGCGTTCTGGCTACTAGGCAGTGCCAATGGTATTGTTTTTTATGTTTTAAATAAATTTCTTTTAAATTTTATTTATTTTATCCCCGTTTTTTTGGAAGTCCAGGGAGCTTCAAAGGTTTTTTGGACTTAACCTATAATAAGTCCATACGCGCGCATACCTCGAGCTTGGTCCCTAAGCTCCAACACACGTGAGTTGGCAATTTATATATCTTTATATGCTACCACATTCACGAGATCTGCACGAGAAAGTTTCTCTTGTCCTTTGCTCTTTTTGGGCTGCATGTGAGAAGAATCTCCTTCCATGAATGAATATGGGTCACCTTCTCAAGCAAAGAATCTATAATACCCGAATGCGTTGATCCACTTAGAGCCAGTGTTCGGGCTCCATATTTGTGAGTGCAAATACTATACCACCTCTTCTTGTAACCTATACAAACATCCTGCATGATTATTTGTTCTGTTTTTTTACATATGATCCATGTGGACAAGTGAAATAAGAGAACCACCGGTTACCCTTAGGCGGTTTCCATCGCGCCACCAGATACGTACTCTATTAATATTCTAATAGTGACTGATCATTTCACTCGTTACGCCCAAGCTTTTTCTACGAAAGATCAACGCGCTCCGACAGTAGCCAAGGTTCTGATGGAAAAGTTCTTTGTTCACTACGGCCTGCCAAGGAGAATACACTCTGATCAGGGTAGAGACTTTGAAAGCCGACTTGTTGGACAATTGTTGGAACTGTTGGGAATCCAAAAGACTCGAACTACACCATATCACCGTCAAGGGGATGCTCAGCCTGAACGGTTTAATCGCACGCTGCTGAATATGCTGGGGACTTTGTCAAACATAGAGAAGCAGAGTTGGAGTCGTCACATAGCTACTCTGGTGCTGTCAGGGTTGCGGGCTCCGCGGCGTTCGCTCCCTTTTTTATGTTGTATGGTTATCATCCCCCTCCTCTTCCTGATTTGCCTAGTGTTACCCCGGTTTCCGGGGTCGCGTCTCGTTTACGGGCTCTCCGGCAATGTCGTCGTACGGCTCGGGATAGTCTTATTGCCGCTCAAACGGTATATAAAGCGTATGCGGATCAACGTCGTTCTGCTTCGGTCTCCTATTCGGTAGGCCAGAGGGTATGGTTGTCTACACGCCATTTACGCCTCTCATGTCCATCCAAGAAACTGGGTCCGAAATATATAGGTCCGTTTACTATTGTTTCTATGATTGGTCCGGTCGCTGCTCGTCTCCAGCTTCCCTCTCGTTATCGGTTCCATCTGGTGGTACATGTGTCTCTCCTAAAACCTGTTGGTACCAATGTTTTTCCTGGTTGGTCGCTGCCTCCTCCTCCTCCCGTGTCTACGGATGGTTCTGATGCTTTTGAGGTCGCACAAATCTTGGATTCCCGTCTTCGGCGGGGTATGCTACAGTACCTGGTTGACTGGGTGGGTTACGACCCTGAGGAGCGTTCCTGCCATTTACGTCCGGGCTCCGGCCCTTGTCCGGGCGTTTCATGTTGCCCATCCTGGGCGGCCGGGTCCGTTGCGTGTCCGGAGGCCTCGCCTTCCGGGGGGGTCATGTCAGGGTTGCGGGCTCCGCGGCGTTCGATCCGGCCGCTCCCTTCTTATCGGGCCTGTGCCCGGAGGGGACGGCTGGGACCTATGGGAACGCCTGGCGGTTCTTCGGGACCCGACTTACCCTCCGTGGTGGCTCCGGTGTCCCAGGGAGGTGGGAGGTCGGGTCCTGGGTCGCCTGCGGTGGTCCTCCGACGGAGCCCAAGGCTGCAGGTGCAGAGCAAGCCTTAGAATGGACGCGCGCGCGCCCAGGCTCCGCCAATATGGCGGCCGGGCAGCGGCGCACGTCCGTGACGTCATTGGCGTCCCAGGCAGGGGGTGGAGCTTGGTGGGTATTTAGGCTTGAGAGATCAGTTCCTCCTCGCTTCGCAATTGCAACAGTTCCCTAGTGTAGCCTTCCTTCCTAAGTGATTGCCTTACTGTATTGACCCGGAAAGTGACCCCTTACCACGAGTATTTCTCCTATCCTGACCTGGCTTGTGACCTCGACTTCGTATCTCTTCTTGAACCCTCTGGCTTCCACGTACCCGGCACCCGGGATCCCTGACAGGTGCATGCATATAACAGTACGGAGAGTGATGCAACTGGATACTCACCGTACCGTCTTATGTTCGGAAGAGAAGCTCGACTGCCGGTTGATTTGGCGTTTGGGTTATCTCTGGACCAGACGTCGGTAGCTTCCCATAGAAACTACGTGGACAGACTTTGGAAGAATCTGGCTTCTGCGTTTGAACAGGCCCATTTGACCTCAGGAAACAGGGAGCAAAGGAACAAAAAGAATTATGACTTGAAAGTTCGGATACAAGATCTACAACCCGGTGACAGGGTTTTGTTGAAGAACTTGGGTGCTGCTGCGAGACACAAGTTGGCGGATAGATGGAGTTCTCAAGTCTACATTGTCTGCAAGCAACTGCCTGGTCTGCCGGTGTATCAAATCCGGCCGGATGGAAAGGCTGGGCCTCTTAAGAACTGGCACCAGAATCATTTGTTACCTTTGAGAGAGGCTGTGAGGATACCAGTTGGGGACGAACTTTCTTTGCCAAATCCGCCTGCTCCACGTTTGCCTCCTGTTACTCGGTCTCAGCAGACCCGGGTTGTCGAAGAGAGCGAAAGGGACAGTGAGGAAGAGAGTTTCTGTCTGGACTGGATGCGTTCACCGGAGCCTGAAGAGATTATCTCAGTTCCTGAACGATGGGAGAGTAATTTGAGGCCTGAAGCTCCTGAATTTCGGTTAGAAGTCCCTGAGACTGTTGAAATCCCTGAAGCTCTTGAATTTCAGTTGGAAGTCCCTGAGGCTGCTGGAGTCCCTGTAGCTCCTGAAGCTGAATCTTATGATTATAGTTCTATGCCTTCACTGGAGGGATCATACTCTGAAGAAACGTCTGCTCCAGTGGTAGAAAGAAGGACTGAGCCAGCACCTATAGTACTTCCACCTGAAGAGGAACTGATTGAGCCAGAACCAAAACGCTCTGTTCGACCGCCCCAGCGACTCACCTACGACTCACCAGGACATAGCACTGAAGAGGCCATCACCACAGTGCAGAGGTTGCCCGAAGTGTCTGCTATGTTAGCTGAGGTAGCACAAAACATGAGTCAACTTGAAGAAGTGTATCTAACCCACTGTATGTTTGCTGCCAACCCTGTATATGTTATCTAATTGTATCAAAATGTAAATGTAACTGTTGTACCTCCTTGGAGAGACCCAAGAGTTCTAGGAGGGGGAGAGTGTAGCGCTGTGTTTAAACTCTTACTGTGGCAGTACCTATTTTTGGCCACCGGAGGGAGACAAGCGCGATAAGAGACACTGAACATTGGGACTACGTTTCCCGGCATGCTTTGCAAACAGACAAGAAGTGGATGGGACACAGACGCTGTACATCCTGAGCCTCGTGGAGAGCGTGCCAGAGCGCGCCAGGGAGTGGATGAGAGAGGACGCAGTGCTGCAGAGCGGAACCGTGACTAGGCCGGAGCGCAAGTGTGGCCTATCAGGATTCCAGTGGGGTTATCCTGCCTTGCCAGAAGGAGCCTTACTCATCGACAGACATCACCCAAGTTGTTATCCAGACAAGCTGAGGACCTCGAGTGAGGAGTACCGCGAGTCCATTGGATGGGAGAGCAGGCGGTAGCTGGACAAGTCCGGGCCGGAGCACAGAGAGCCTGACCACCGATCCAGTAGCCGGTATCCCAGCGAGGAAGCGAGCGGAGAGACGTCCTGGGTCAGCGGAGCCTTGGTGATCGAACGGATGGGTGAGAGGCCTCCAAGGCCAGTTTTACAAAAGCTCAAGCAAGCACGCTGTTGTTTATTTCTGAAACCCACAGGGCCCCAACTTGACTAGTCGAAGACATCGTTTAAAAGATTCACTGGCCAGTTGAATAGTACCCGGGTACCATAACACACACATACACTCACAATTCGGGACTTAACCTGTTCGGGACTCACTCCCTAGTATCCGAAAAAGGGGAAAAGATTCGCATCTTATTTTGTTTTCCGCTGCGCGTTTCTCGTAATTACGAAGCATTGTACTTTTCTGCTCGGTCGCGCATTTTTCAGAAATACGAAGTCTCGCATTTCTTTTTCCGCTGCGCGTTTACCGCGATACGAAATACTGTAAATATATCTACGAACACCGTGTCTCATTATATGCCTTTTACTTCAGTAAACTATATAATTTATAAAATCCACAACGGTGCTGGAGTATATTTATTCCCTAGTGCGGGGAGACTGACCCGTGGTTCATTTTCAGCGGCTCCTCCGGGAGTGAGCGCTACACAGTCATGAGGTAGGCTGGTGGGCCTGTATTTATGCCCTCCCAGAAACAAATCCACCTTGGGATCAAAAACACAGAACGGAACATGCTGCAATGATGACCTGGCTGGAAGTACAATCAAACATACATAGTACAGGAGGAGTGGGGTCGAGCCTATTCCCCGATGGGGCGGCTGCAACCACCAAATGTATCTAGCCCAGCAACATGTATAAAACATAAGAAAAAAAGGTGTCGTCTGCGCTTATTCCTTTTTTTAATGTATTTTGTTTTTATTAGCATGCAAGACAGTCAGCGAAATGTGCACAAAGAAATAGGCCTCGCAGGGCCAGTATGTCATCAAAAAATAAGCGAGAAGCAGTCGCGCAGGACCAACACATGTCAGCTGTAGGAGTCTCAAAGATAACGAATAAACAATCGCAAGCACTGCATGAATACATTACACGAAAATAAGAGAAAGTCAGCTGAAAATATGTAGCATAAAAGGGGGAGAGGGGGGAGGGAGAGAAAAAGAAAAAAAGGTAGGGGAAGATGGCAAAGGCCAAAATTTTGCCTGCCCTGGCGTATTCCCATACGGCCAAAAAGACCGTGGAGAGGCCATGGTGGATAAATGGTACTCAGGCCCGGGCACTCGGGGACCAGGTCGGGCACCAGGCCGCAGCCATACTCCCCGAGATATCCCAAAGAAGCCAAATTAAATGAAAAGAGGGGGGGGGAGTAAAAACAACAAAAGTCACCTTAGAACATTTAGGAAGCAAGAGAGAAAAACTTGCAGAAAGTCAAAAATAAAACTCAGCGGGATAAGAGATAGTCAAAACAAAAATCAAAGGCAGCAGTCCTCAGCAGAGAAAAAATAACTGAGTCCACGGAAAATTTCTCAGGCATAGCAGGGAAACAAGGGCATATTGTTGAGAACCGAAGACCAAGCAAGGTGGGCCGTCTCAGCCCGGTCCAGCCACCAGGCAGGGCTAGCAGCACTTTCAGGTGTGAGCCTTTCCAGTGAAGCTCTGTGGTCGACCAGCCCCCAGGCAGCTCCCGTCGCGACACGAGTCACCGCACGGAGCCAAGATCGGCCCTTCAGTCCACCAACCAACAGTCTCTCCAAACTCCGCTGTCCCAAAAAAACAAAGACCTTTTTTTCTTGTTATGTTTTATACATGTTGCAGGGCTGGATACATTTGGTGGTTGCAGCCGCCCCATCTTGGAATAGACTCGACCCCGCTCCTCCTGTACTATGTATGTTTGTATGTTTGATTGTACTTCCAACCAGGTCATCATTGCGGCATGTTCCATTCCGTGTCTTTCTTTTTAGATCCCAAGGTGGATTTGTTTCTGGGAGGGCATAAATAAAGGCCCACCAGCCTACCTCATGACTGAAAAGCAGTGTGAGCAGTTATGGTTTGCTACACAGCAGGATGTGGTTTCATTTTTGGATAGACTCACCTTCACTAGAGGTGCCTGGACGTCGGCAGGTGAGCTTACTCTCTTAGTGGCCAATAAAAGGGACCAAAGCCTCTAATTGTGTTTTGTTTCACACGGTGTAAAAGGAATAAGCGCAGATTACACCTTTTTTTCTTGTACGAAATATAATTTACAGGTTGATGTCTTAAAAGGAATAAGTAATGTTTATTGCAGATGTTAGTCACAGTGTATTGGCTACAAAAGAAAGTTGTTTCACTTATATGTGTCCATGAATTTTTTTTTGTGTTGTAAATATAGACAATTTTTTTTTTTCGTTTTTTGTCATCTGGAACATAGAACAAAAATCTATTTGAGTACTTCTTTTTAAACTACATTAGTGGTTCTTCTTTCAGGTGCTGGGATCAGCAGACACTTACAGGGTTATTCAGAGAGAGGTGAAAACCAGGAGAATGACTGGAGAAGTGAAAATTCTAGGTCAAAGTAGCCAAACCAGGAAAATTCTCCCATTTATCTCACTTTCCAAATTGACTATTTTGACCTAGAATTTTCACTTCTCCAGTCATTCTCCTGATTTTCACCTCTCTCTGAATAACCCTGTTAGTTGAGCTCACTCTGGAACAGGCAATGTAAAATTGCCCATGTGAGAAGCAGACTTCTCTTAGGTCAATCCCTGCTACCGTCAAAGTGAGACTTGTTGATGGCCATCACAAAACAAACCTTTAGGGTGAACTGAAGTCCTTTGAATTGAAACGGATATTCTGAAGGTATAGTTAGGTCCATATATATTTGGACATAGGCCTAATTTTAGGTTTTTCCGGTACTATTTCCCAAAACATATTCACTCTATATTATAGAATGGATATGGGCTAAAAGTGCACACTCTCAGGTTTAATTTCAGGGTATGTACATCCAAATTGGAGGAAGGGTTTAAGAATTACAGCATTTAAGAGTATCCATCCTCCTTTTTCAAGGGACCAAAAGTAATTGGACAATTGAAACAAAAGCTGCTTCATGGCCAGGTGTGGGCTATTCCTTTGTTATTTCTTCATCAATTAAGCAGGTAAAACGTCTGGAGTTGATTTATAGGGGGTGTGATGTGCTTCACTTTGGACTTGATGGGCTTAGAAATGTATTTGGGAGGTGCGGGCCTGATGTTTTATATTGTTTTCCTGCTCTTTCCTTTGTTAAAGTAACCCTGTATCTACAATTCTAGATGCAGGGTGTTTGTGTTTCTTTGTACCTTCTCTCTGTATAGTGTAGATCTCTGTATTAGTACCTGCTCTATTGTGTAAATTCTCTCTGCAAGAAATTCCTTTGTTTGCCCCGTATTCTCCATTGTTTGAAGGTCCTGGGTAGTTAATCTGATTTGTGCAGTTATCTGCTTGATTGTATGTAAATGAGGTTGATGGTTGAGTGTATCTCTGTGTTGTGTAATAAACAACCAGTTCAATTCTGACCAAGCTTGAAGTCATGATTTGGGGTACCAGGAATCTTCTGCCCGCTGTGCCAAGGAAAGGCTCCAGGTCTACAGCTTTGGCTTATTTCTGGGGACGCTAGCCAGGCTCTCTACATGCACCTGGCCTTGAGCTTCGACTAAGGTACTAGAGAAAGGTGTGAGAGTCACGAGGAGAACTGGGTGTCCAGCGAGGAAGCAGCATTTGGCAGATGTGACCCTGTCCGGGCACAGAGATCTGTTACAGTGGTGGCAGCGTGTGGGATGGTTCCTACAATCTAAGGACATCCAAAGCATCACCGGGATTTGATATACAGACAGCAGAAGCAAGCGGAAGATGGCAGCAGTCTCAGGAGCAGCATACTGGGAGAGGTTGCGAGAGGTACAGGCAAACCATCGTGGACCTATAACAGAGGAGACTCAGCTGAACTGGGCTGATACAGCACGTTGGCAACTCTGGCTGGACAGAGAGCAGCGCTACCAGAACAAGATCCTCCCCTCATCCTAAGAAAGATACCTTCAAAGGATAGCAGTGCGTGAGGTGTTGGTGGACAAGCAACACCACAAGAATTGGCTTACTGATCTGGCTTGTCTGGTATATGAAGAGACGCGGCTGGAGGAGAGCTACGAAGCCCTTCGATGGTATGTAGTCCAGATGGGAACTGTGAGCATGGACAATAACAGCCCAACAGAAGGCTTTGGCTACGGCGGCCCGGGACTGTCATTTGAGAAAATGTCCAGAGACCCAGATTTCGGAGATGACATGGAGTGGGGATGGGAAGAGATAGCAGAGGACAGAGGAAACCTGCTAAACCTCTCTGACGTGTGGTGGATACAGGACGATTTGGAGTCGTTAGTCAGCAAGGAGTGGAAGCTGGAGAAAGCTTACAAACAGCTGCTAGACCTCGGTCAGCAGGTAAGCCAGACTCACCATGAGAAGCTCTGCACAGAGAAGCAGACAGAGGAGCTGCCAATAGTACAGAATGCCTCCTCTCTTCAGGCAGCACAGGATTTTTGCCCTATAGCAGTGGATGGGACTGCGGTCTCCACCGATATGACCAAGAGGGACGTTTATGCACTGTCGAGGGAGGAATGCCTTGCAACAGTGGGGGAGACTAAAGATCCCACTAACAATTTACTGGGATGCGTGGCACATGGGCCCCGGTGTGCGCCCAGCCATGGAGGGCTGGGGGAGCTTGAAGGCCTTGGTGTATCTGGGCCAGCTATAGACTCTGAAGTTGTCAATGATATTGGAACTTTTCCCACAGCACAGTCCGGAGGTGAGACAGTTGCCCTAGATCCCCAAGTTATGGTGTCGCCAGAGCCTGTGAGCGTGGAAGACAACTTGCTGGAGTTGGTGATTCCCGAGGGAAAAACTGTTCCTCTAAGTGAAGTGCTGGCATCAGAACATGGTGCGTCCGGGCCCTGCCTGCATTTGGATAGCCTGAATCACTGGGGAGATGAAAACAGCCCCACACCGCCAGTGTTGTTCTACACAGCCCCAGGTGAGGACCCAGCAATGGAGTCGAGTGCCAGTGTTCTCTGGAATCAACCACAGGGGGATAATTACAATACAGCTGTGGAGGGGGCTGTGGTTTCGTTTTGTGTGCCCCTTGAATACTGGGCAGCCGGATCAGATCCCCAACCCTTTTCTTCCGAGACATCAACCACCCCCCCCATGCTCTTCAGCAGCTGATCGTAATACCCGGAGATGGGGCAGCTGGCATTTCTCCCAAGTGCCCGCCGCACAACCTAAGGGAGCTGTTGGGGATAGTACTTGTGTTTGGCACTGGAGAGATGTCCCCAAGCAGTGCTTCAGGAATATTGACTCCTGTGTGGCCCCTGAAGGAATATGGGGAGGGGGTGAATGCATCCGTGGTTGTGCACTGGACCGCACGGTCAATGAAAAGAAACAAACTTTTTGGGACTTGGGTTCAGACTAACACACTCACAGATCCGTTTGGGATCTGGTGCCTGGTTAGTCCCCTGCAAATGGGGGAGATATGTGATGTGCTTCACTTTGGACTCGAAGTACATGGGCTTAGAAATGTATTTGGGAGGTGCGGGCCTGATGTTTTATATTGTTTTCCTGCTCTTTCCTTTGTTAAAGTCACTCTGTATCTACAATTCTAGATGCAGGGTGTTTGTGTTTCTTTGTACCTTCTCTCTGTATAGTGTAGATCTCTGTATTAGTACCTGCTCTATTGTGTAAATTCTCTCTGCAAGAAATTCCTTTGTTTGCCCCTTCTTTCTCTTCCCCCATTCTCCATTGTTTAAAGGTCCTGGGTAGTTAATCTGATTTGTGCAGTTATCTGCTTGATTTTTATGTAAATGAGGTTGATGGTTGAGTGTATCTCTGTGTTGTGTAATAAACAGCCAGTTCTAGTCTGACCAAGCTTGAAGTCACGGCTCATGATTTGGGGTACCAGGAATCTTCTGCCCACTGTGCCAAGGAAAGGCTCCAGGTCTACAGCTTCGGCTTATTTCTGGGGACGCTAGCCAGGCTCTCTACATGCACCGGCCTTGAGCTTCAACTAAGGTACTAGAGAAAGGTGTGAGAGTCACGAGGAGAACTGGGTGTCCAGCGAGGAAGCAGCATTTGGCAGATGTGACCTTGTCCGGGTACAGAGATCTGTTACAGGGGGTTATTCAGAGAGGACCAAAATGTCACCGACATTTCGGTGCTCTCTTGCTCCCTGCACTTCCCCACACTTTAGGGAATCAAATTTCTCCACCATGAGTTCAGCGTTCACCCCAGGGTCTCCGGAGTGCAAGGATGGGACTCAAAAATCTGCTGCAAAACCACCGCAAAATCGCAGATTATCCGCTGAAAATCCACCAGAAAACTGCATCTGATACGATCCAATGTATCGGATCACTCGAGCCACCACAAAAAACACACCGAACATGTAGAGGAAAAAGACACCGAGCTGCCGAACACACGCAGACCAGCCTCCGGAAAAAGCCGACAAGCTGACGAACGGGATAAAAAAGAAAAAAAAAAGGTTGAAAGTGTCAAAATTGAAACGCTGTTTGCAAAAAATCTACTGAACGAAAATGTCTGGAATTTACATATGAGCTCCTAATGAAGGATAATAATAAGGTCTGTTAAAGAAAAGAGACGGAAAAATTATTTTGCCGAAAAAATCCTGAAAAATGCCTTTTTTGAAGTCTACAATCGAGAGAAGATTTCACGTGAGCAAATACAGAGGATTCATCACAAGGTGCAAACAATTCATAAGCCTGAAGAATTGAAAAGCCAGAATAGACTTTGCCAAACAACATCTTAAAAAGCCAGATAAATTCCCGAAAACATTCTTTGGACAGGTGAAACTAGACATGTGCACAGCATAAAATTTTGTTTTGAACTAATAGATTAGTCCTAAAATGCAATTTATTTAGTTGCTAAAGAAATTCGTTTTAAGTTTTTTAGTATGAAAACTAATTTCATTCATCCGAAAACCAGTGGATACAATTACTATTGTAGTGGCTCCTCAGAGGGCTGAGGTTGCTGCTTGTTACAGTATCTCTCACTCTCAGCACAATGTCAGGCAAAGCTGTTACAGTAACTGACTGCTGCTCATCACAGCGCTCAGTTTCCGTAAAACTAGTAAATAATATTTTTATATATAAGAGGTTAGAACAATATTATTTCCTTGTCTTACTGAACTCTGAGTGCTGTGATGAGCAGCAGTCAGTTACTGTAACAGCTGAGTCTGATACAGTCATGGCCGAAATTGTTGGCACCCCAGACATTTATCCAGAAAATCAAGTATTTCTCACAGAAAAGTATTGCAGTAAGACATGTTTTGCTATACATATGTTTATTCCCTTTGTGTGTATTTGAACAAAACAAAAAAAGGGAGGAAAAAAAGCAAATTGGACATAATGTCACACAAAACTCCAAAAAAGGGCTGGCCAAAATTATTGGCACCCTTAACATAATATTTGGTTGCACACCCTTTGGAAAAAATAACTGAAATCAGTCGCTTCCTATAACCATCAATAAGCTTCTTACACCTCTCACCTGGAATTTTGGACCACTCTTTCTTTGCAAACTGCTCCAGGTCTCTCTTATTGGAAGGGCGCCTTTTCCCAACAGCAATTTTAAGATCTCTCCACAGGTGTTCAATGGGATTTAGATCTAGACTCATTGCTGGCCACTTCAGAACTCTCTAGCGCTTTGTTGTCATCCATTTCTGGGTGCTTTTTGACGTATGTTTGTGGTCATTGTCCTGCTGGAAGACCCAAGATCTCGGATGCAAACCCAGCTTTCTGACACTGGGCTCTACAGTGCGACCCAAAAGCCTTTGGTAATCCTTAGATTTCATGATGCCTTGCACACATTCAAGACACCCAGTGTCAGAGGCAGCAAAACAACCCCATAACATCATTGAACCTCCACCATATTTCACTGTAGGTACTGTGTTCTTTTCTTTGTAGGCCTCATTCCATTTTCGGTAAACCTTAGAATGATGTGCTTTGCCAAAAAGCTCTATCTTGGTCTCATCTGTCCACAAGACGTTTTCCCAGAAGGATTTTGGCTTACTCAAGTACATTTTGGCAAACTGTCGTCTTGCTTTTTTAGGTCTCTGTGTCAGCAGTGGGGTCGTCCTGGGTCTCCTGCCATAGCGTTTCATTTCATTTACATGTCGACGGATAGTTCGCGCTGACACTGATGCTCCCTGAGCATGCAGGACAGCTTGAATTTCTTTGGAACTTGTTTGGGGGCGCTTATCCACCATCCGGCCTATCCTGCGTTGCAACCTTTCATCAATTTTTCTCTTCCGTCCACCCACAGAGAGATTAGCTACAGTGCCATGAGTTGCAAACTTCTTGATAATGTTGCGCACTGTGGACAAAGGAAAATCTAGATCTCTGGAGATGGACTTGTAACCTTGAGATTGTTGATATTTTTCCACAATTTTGGTTCTCAAGTCCTCAGACAGTTCTCTTCACCTCTTTCTGTTGTCCATGCTTAGTGTGGCACACACAGACACACAATGCAAAGACTAAGTGAACTTCTCTCCTTTTTATCTGCTTTCAGGTGTGATTTTTATATTGCCCACACCTGTTACTTGCCCCAGGTGAGTTTACAGGAGCATCACATGCTTGAAACAATCTTATTTATCCACAATTTTGAAAGGGTGCCAATAATTTTGTCCAGACCATTTTTGGAGTTTTGTGTGACATTATGTCCAATTTGCTTTTTTTCCTCCCTTTTTTGTTTTGTTCCAATACACACAAAGGGAATAAACATGTGTATAGCAAAACATGTGTTACTGCATTACTTTTCTGTGAGAAATACTTGATTTTCTGGAAAAATGTCTGGGGTGCCAACAATTTCGGCCATGACTGTATATTGTACTGAGAGATAATGTAAGAAGCAGCTGATCTCAGCGCTTTAAAGGGCTCAAAAATGCTCCTTTCTGTATAATGTATAGAACATCCTCCTGCATTAATTAATACCCCTCTCTGTATAATGTATACAACATCCACCTGCATTAATACCCCTCTCTGTATAATGTATAGAACATCCTCCTGCATTAATTAATGCCCCTCTCTGTATAGAACATCCTACTGCATTGGCATGTGGAGGGTGCAGAACTTCGGAATGCAATGCTTATCCAGCACAGGAGAGGGAACTTTTACTTAGACAGGATTATAAAAGCAGGGGAGAGGGAAAATAGTAACGTAAATCGGTCTGAAAGCTCAGAGAAGAGATGACTGGTGCAAATTTATTTTTATAATAAAATAAAGCACTTTAAATCCAGGGAAAACATTCAAATAAATCACACTGAAGGTTCATAAAGACAGAGTAACTGAGAGCTGGATACTAAATGTATCAAAAGTAAAAAACCCTTTATAACAAGCAGCACTGGGAGAGGAGAGGGACTTTATATAAAACGTGTATTATAGATGAGGAAAGGGGGATAGTGCTCCTGGATAATATAAAATGTATCAGACCTATTATGCAGAGTGGGAGGGGAGATAACACACGTTTTATAAAGTCCCTCTCTTCTCCCAGCGCTGCATGTTATAAAGAGGTTTTTACTATCCAGCCCTCCTCTCTCATTAGCTTTCAGTGTGATTTATTTGAATGTTTTCCTTCTCCAGCTGCTTTTATCATCTTGTCTGTCTCATAGACATGCAAGGGTTGAGTAAAGGTTTCCTCTCCTGTGCTGGCTGTCTGTCCTGCCAGTGAGAATTCTGGAGCTCTATCACTGTCAGATTTTTGGGTAGGGGTCGGGAAGGATTATGTATACAAACCTTTTCTGTAGCTTTGCGATGTTGCGCTCTTCATTGCTGGTCTCCTTCACTCATCAATGTAATATCACAAAAAAGACTGAAACTAAAATGTAGTGCATTTTATTTTAGTTTCTTTCATTTTTTGTACTGAGCAGTTTCGTATCTCTTGAGTCGTGCTAAAACTAAATTATCCCAAAATTCGGACTAAATCATTTAAGTACTAAAAGGAATGCACATGTCTAGGTGAAACTAAGATTAATCTGTACCAGAATGATGGGAAGAAAAAAGCGTGGAGAAGGCTTGGAACAGCTCATGATCCAAAGCACACAAAGTCATCTGTAAAACATGGTGGAGGCAGTGTATTGGCATGGGGATGCATGGCTTCCATTGGCACTGGATCATTGGTGTTTATTGATGTTGTGACAGAAGACAGAAACAATCGGATTATTTCAGCAGTGTTTAGAGATACAGTCAGGTCCAGAGATATTGGGACATCGACACAATTCTAACATCTTTGGCTCTATACACCACCACAATGGAGTTGGAATGAAACAAACACAATGTGATTTAACTGCAGACTGTCAGCTTTAATTTGAGGGTATGTACATCCAACTCAGGTGAACGGTGTAGGACTTACAGCAGTTTGCAGATGTGCCTCCCACTTGTTAACCCCTTAACGCCGCAGGACGTACATTTACGTCCTGCATTAGGTGGGCTTTGACGCCGCAGGATGTAAATGTACGTCCTTGGCGTTTACAGCCCCCTTCGCTTAATACTCACCTCCTCCGGTCGCTCCCACGCTGCTCTGACTCCCGCGGAGTCAGATCAGTGTGATCCCTCCTCCGGCGCTGTGACGTCATCGCGCCGGTGGCGCGATGATGTCAGTTTCAGGCGTCCCCCCCCGCCGGAGCAGGGGAAGCGCCTGGAGGGGAGGGATCCTTCGGATCCCTCTATCTCCCGATCGCCTGGTCCCCGGCGGCTGTGGCCAGCATCGCTGGAAGGGTCACAGCCTGACCTTTCCAGCGATGTATGGGGGGTTAACCCCTTAGTTGCCAGGTCGCGACCGGGCACTAATTTGTGCCCGATCGCGGCCTATTTCCGGTGGGGGCCGCCATCTTGGATGGCAGCCCCCACCTCTGGGTCACCCCCCGGTCAACTGACTCATCACGCCATGCGCGATGATGTCAGTTAACTGGGAACCCCCTAGCTGCAAAGGGATTTCCTATGGAAATCCCTTGCAGGAGATAGGGGGGTTCTTTGAACCCCTTTATCTCCTGATCGATGGCAGCTAGGGGGTCATGGCTGATATTGCTGGAAAGGCCAGAGCATGGCCTTTCCAATGATATCAAACATGACCATGGTAAAAGTAAATTAAGAGTGTAAAAAAAGTAAAAATAAAAATAATAAAAAAATAATAAATTAAATAATAAAAAAATAATAAATATAATAATAAAAAAAAATTTAGTTTTTTTTAATGCAGCACTATTGTTCACATTTCAATTGTAATGTGAACAATGATGCTTCACTAATGATTTTTTTTTGGGGGGGTTTAGCTAAAATCACGCAATTTCTCCCCAAAAAAAAATGGGTTCCCCGTTCTAATTTTTTTAACAAATCTACCCAATAGAATATGACCGCAGAGCCTCGGATAATAAAATTTAAAAAAAAAAAACACTTTACACACTGTGGAAGATTGAAATTTTATTGAAAATTCTCATTTTTTTACATTTTTTGTTATAGCATTTTGGCAGGGCATGACATATTCATATAATAATGATATATTATTAATCTGCCGAGTCTGACGGAAAGAACGATATATAATTTGTCTGGGTGGTATAAGAATACGTGACTTAAAGATGGTCAAGTTGTAAAATTACTCCCGTCCTTAAGGGGTTAAGGGACCAAAGGTAATGAGACAGAATAATAATCATAGATCAAACTTTCCCTTCTTAATACTTGGTTGCAAATCCTTTGCGGTCAATCACAGCCCGAAGTCTGAAACACATAGACATCACCAGACGCTGGGTTTCATCCCTGGTGATGCTCTGCCAGGCCTCTACTGCAACTGTCTTCAGTTCCTGCTTGTTCTTGGGGCATTTTCCAATAAGTTTTGTCTTCAGCAAGTGAAATGCATGCTCAATGGGATTCAGGTCAGGTGATTGACTTGGCCATTGCATAACATTCCACTTCTGTCCCTTCAAAAACTCTTTGGTTGCTTTTGCAGTATGCTTTGGCTCATTGTCCATCTGCACTGTGAAGTGCCGTCCAATGAGAGTTCTGCAGCATTTGGCTGAATGTGAGCAGATAATATTGCCCGAAACACTTCAGAATTCATCCTGCTGCTTTTGTCAACAGTCGCATCATCAATAAATACAAGAGAACCAGGTCCATTGGCAGCCATACATGCCCACGCCATGACACTACCACCACCATGCTTCACTGATGAGGTGGTATGCTTAGGATCATGAGCAGTTCCTTTCCTTCTCCATACTCTTCTCTTCCCATTACTCTGGTACAAGTTGATCTTGGTCTCATCTGTCCATAGGATCTTGTTACAGAACTGTGAAGGCTTTGTTACGTGTTGTTTAGCAAACTCTAATCTGGCCTTCCTGTTTTTGAGGCTCACCAATGGTTTACATCTTGTGTAATTTGAAAAACACAGTCTGCTTAAAATAATACAACACAAACATTATATGTTTTCATGTGTTTTATTGTACATAACATGTAAACATTCACAGTGCAGGGTGGAAAAAGTATGTGAACCCTTAGCCTAATGACTTCTCCAAGAGCTAATTGGAGCCAGGAGTGAGCCAACCTTGAGTCTAATCAGTGTGATATTATTGGATGTGTTGCTGAAAGCTGTCCTGCCCTTTAAAAACACACACCAGTTTTGGGTTTACTGGTTTCAAGAAGCACTGCCTGATGTGAACCATGCCTCGCAGAAAAGAGCTCTCAGAATACCTACATTTAAGAATTGTTGACTTGCATGAAGCTGGAAAGGATTACAAAAGTATCTCCAAAAGCCTTGATGTTCATGTGTCCATGGTAAGACAGACTGTCTACAAATGGAGAAAGTTCAGCACTGTTGCTATTCTCCCGTAGTCGTCCTGTAAAGGACGTGGTCGTCCTGTAAAGATGACTGCAAGAGCATGATGCAGAATGCTTAATGAGGTAAAGAAGAATCCTAGAGTGTCAGCTAAAGACTTACAGAAATCTCTGGCACATGCTAACATTTTTGTTGACACATCTACAATAAGGAAAACATTAAACAAGAATGGAGTACATGGGAGGACACCACAGAGGAAGCCATTGGTGTCCAAAAAAAATATTGCAGCACGATTGAAGTTTGCAAAAGAGCACCTGGATGTTCCACAGCACTACTGGCAAAATATTCTGTGGACAGATGAAACCAAAATTGAGTTGTTTGGAAAAAACCCACACTATGTGTGGAGAAAAAAAGGCACAGCACACCAACATCAAAACCTCATCCCCACTGTAAAACATGGCAGATGGAGCATCATGGTTTGGGGCGGCTTTGCTGCCTCAGGGCCTGGACGGATTGTTGTCATTGATGGAAAAAGGAATTCCAGAGTTTAACAAGACATTTTGCAGGAAAACGTAAGACCATCTGTCCGCCAACTGAAGCTCTGCAGAGGATGGGTGATGCAACAGGACAATGACCCAAAGCATACAAGTAATTCAACAAAAGAATGGCTTCAACAAAACAAAATACGCCTTCTGGAGTGGCCCAGTCAGAGTCCTGACCTCAACCCAATTGAAATGCTGTGGCATGACCTTAAGAGAGCAATTCACACCAGACATTCCAAGAATATTGCTACACTGAAACAGTTTTGTGAAGAGGAGTGGTCCAAATTACTCTAGATCGTTGTGCAGGTCTGATTTGCAACTACAGGAAACGTTTGGTTGAGGTTATTGCTGCCAAAGGAGGGTCAACCAGTTATTAAGTCCAAAGGTTCACATACTTTTTCCACCTTGCACTGTGCATGTTTACTGTTCTGTTCAATAAAAACATGAAAACATAATGTTTGTGTTGTATTATTTTAAGCAGACTGTTTTTCAAATTGTTGTGACTAAGATGAAGATCAGAGCACATTTTATGACCAATTCATGCAAAACTCCACGTAATCCCAAAGGGTTCACATACTTTTTCTTGCAACTGTAAATGGACCTAACTGTATAAGAGGTAATCGTGGTATGAACACTGACACCCCCGTCTAGAACCGGTTAGCACCGTAGCCTCAATCACATTTCTGTAGCGTGATTCTACTTGTAATCTGGTGCCATTACAGAGCTTAATCACATGAATCATTAATATCACAGCTTCTCCCACGCTGGAGCAATGAGGATGTGTGTGAGACCTGGCTGTGAGTGGGAAGCAGACATGCTGGAGCAGTGAGGGAGCGTGTGAGGCCTGGCTGTGAGAGGGAAGCAGACCTGCTGGGGCGGTGAGGGTGGGTGTGAGACCTGACTGTGAGAGGGAAGCTGACATGCTAGAGCTGTGAGGGAGTGCGAAAAGCCTGGCTGTGAGAGGAGCTGCATAGATATTCCATTGTGTGTGAAGTAACAACATCCCTCTGATCTGCTGATGCAGTGTGTGATGAATCGGCCGCTTCAATGTTTATTTGCATTTATTTTCCCTTGAATTTCATTGCTCAAGAGGTTGCAATCTAAGCTTTTGTCTGCTTCACCCCCCGTAAGTAATGGATTCCTTTGTCTTCATATGCTTCTATCAACCCACACCTCCCCCAGCAACAAGTCACTCAGATTATCGTTATCTGACTCAAGCCATTGTTCCAAGGCTGGGCGTGTGTGGGGAGGGGGAGGTTTTGGGAGGATCAGGTATAGAGTAATGTAGGGATGTGGTTTTTACGTTTGAATGTGTGTGTACCAGAAAACCTCTAATTAAAACATTTGGTGTTCCATCTGAAAAGACTTCTCTCACAGTTTATGTGTTGTCTACTCTGTGTTGTACGAATATCTCCTGATTTCAGCGGAAAGGGGTGCCTGGTGTACCCCGATCCTTAACCCTGGTGGCATCGGTGGGATTGCCCTTTCCAGCTGGAGGGATCTTATGGACACCTAAAATGCTGAATGGTGAGTGTCTATCTGCACCTGAAACGGATAACAATGAAAGGATTGTCAGAGGCTCCGGGACTGGCATCCAGCAACAACCCAAAAGCCATTGAGGTCAACCACGCCAGGTCAGCCTTGTCCCAAGACTCCGTAGAAGAGAAGGAGTTTCAAAAAGAGATGCGGATGAGGTTGGCAGTGGTCGGTCCTAACCCCTCTGAAAAGGTCACTCTAGCCATCATGGGCAAGGTCAACGCTTTTCTAAAGGAGGAAAGAGAACGCAGAGACCGCTTGGCAGAGAGGTGGCCACCGGGGGCAGCTGCACTGGATAAGGAAAATATTGACACTCAGGATGTAGTAGTGTAACGAGGGCAAGTTCTTGGTCTGGATCAAACCAGAGAACAATTGCAGCCAGGAGGAGAACTGGCTGGGTACTAACCCATACACCCAGATAAAATATGCCTCAGCGCCAACCATGACCGTCAACCCACCCCCCCACAAGTAAGACTAAAAAGAAGCAGAGGGGTAGACGGGTGAAAGAAATGGCTGTGCTGGAGGGAGAAGGTAATTTACGTAACCAGCTTCAAAGGGAGGTAGAGACTTTGAAATGGCAACCAGATTCTGCCACCCAGAGCGAGAAAGAGACAGGCCTGCAATTGCACCGGCTACAGGATCAGCTGGAAGATGGCCAGAGAGCTGGATGAGATGAGACTATCCAGAGATGCTGCTGAGGTGAATGTACAGAAACTGGAAATGGAGATCACTGGCTTAGGGGAGTTACTGAAAGCTGCTGAGCGAGACAAGGAACATGCTGCATGGGAGCGAGATGAGGCCATAGACTTTGGTGTTTTACGATGTGCTCTGTCCCATCTAAGATGATGCTGCCGAAGTTTGATTCATCACAAAATTCTGGCCCTTTCACATTTATGGAGTATTCTTAGAGCTATAATATCCTTCATTCTCACTTATAATTATTTTCTCTTTGGTCGCCAATTCTTCTAACAGAAGGTGGGAGTGGCGATGGGATCGCCTTCTGCCCCAACCTATGCTAACATCTTTATATACTGATAACCCATATAGTGCATCTATTTTCCTGTGGAAACGCTACATAGATGATGTTTTGATAATGTGGATAGGAGAAGAAGAAGATTTCAAATCCTTTGGTCACAAGACTGAATGACAATCATTTTAATTTTGAAATTCACTTTTGAATTACATCCTAATAACATCAATTTCTTGGATCTTGCTATCGCGAATCATAGAGATGGCCTTCATACTATACTCTTTAAGAAACCAACTGCGACTAACATCTTATTAAATTGGGGCAGTTTTCATCCGTCTGCACAAAAGAGAGGGATTCCAACAGGTCAATACTTGAGGATTAGACGGATTTGTAACACTTTTGATCAGTTTAAAGAAAAGGCAGATATATTACGTACTGTGATAAAGTACACGGTATGGTCTGTGACGGGGTGTATATTCCCTCTAAACTGTATAGGGAGGGATATGATATTTAGCTCCAGGGGGAGCGTTTGTAATATATATGGAAGCCCAAGAGGTTCTTTTACTCTCCACACACTGTTCAACTGGAAGTAATTTAGTAGCAGTGAAAAGAAATCACTGCCTGCTTTTTCACTCTGAGGGAGGTGCCCGTGGTGGAGAGGAGCAAAGTGTTTTGGTTCCTGGCTGAAGTTTGATTGCTACCAAAACAGTTCTAAGGTTGGTGAAACCTATGTTTTGTTTAGTTTAGAAAAGAAGCCCTGATAGTAAGGGACCTTTAAGTGAGTCAGTGCTCAAAGGAGCTAGAGTTTGTTTTTAGGGATGTGTTTGTTTTGTTTTTGAATGCTGACACTGCTGTCTGCTAAACAGCAGTTAATTCAATAAAGGACTTGTTTATGAAATCCCAAGAGGAACGTGCTTTCTTAAGGATATAACACCCAAGGCGGGTACAAGGATTACAGTACTGATCTACGGTCTAAGGGTTATCCTCAAAAAGTCCTTAAAAAACCATATAAGAATATTCTTTCCTCGGAAAGGAAGAGTTTGCTTGTGGAAAAGAAAAAATCAGAAGATCATATTATACGTTTTATTGCTAACTATTGGATGGGACTAAATTGAAAGGATCTGTAGTAGGTATTGGCCCCTCTTAACATCTGATGAACACTTAAAAAATGTATTGCCTGAGAGGGCCTCTATTACTGCAAGATGTTCCACGTTGCAAACATGGTTGAGAACACCAGCATGTGGCAAATGGTTGAGAACACGTTTGCATGTGGCAAATGTAAGGCCTGCAAATTAGTACATAAGGAATCAAAAAATGTGACCCTGAAAGATGGTAAAATTTGGCAGATTAAGGAATTTTTAATTGTAACACAACTGGAGTTGTTTATGTCCTCAGATGCCCATGCAATAAGGTATATGTAGGAAAGACCATTTAGGCATTAAAAGTGAGGATCCTGGAACATGCCCGAGCTATTGATAGAAACCTGGATAACCCTGTAGCAAGACATTTTGCGAATTACCATCAGGGTACATCCAGGGATTTGAAATTTATGGGCCTTGATAAAATTGTTTTGGGCCCTAGAAAGGGGACCATTGATAAAATGTTATTAAAAAGAGAAGCAGAATGGATTTACAAACTTAATTCGTTGTCCCCAGGAGGCATGAATGAAGGATTTACATTTACTCCTTTCATCAGAGAGCACTA
Source organism: Leptobrachium leishanense (assembly GCA_009667805.1). NCBI lineage: Eukaryota > Metazoa > Chordata > Amphibia > Anura > Megophryidae > Leptobrachium > Leptobrachium leishanense. The sequence continues at coordinate 65,905,186 of CM019073.1, read as the reverse complement.
ACTAACTTATTATTCATTAGTACCTCCCCTACTTTAGGATTGACTCTGGATTGTTTTATTTATAATGTGCTTAGTTCCATCTAAGATGATGCTGCCGAAGTTTGATTCATCATAAAATTCTGGCCCTTTTGCATGTATGGAGTATTCTTAAAGCTATAATATCTTTTATTTACGTTGTGCTCTGTCCCGTCTAAGATGATGCTGCCGAAGTTTGATTCCTCATAAAATTCTGGCCCTTTTGCATTTATGGAGTATTCTCAGAGCTATAATATCCTTCATTTACGATGTGCTCTGCCCCATCTAAGATGATACTGCCGAAGTTTGATTCATCATAAAATTCTGGCCCTTTTGCATGTATGGAGTATCCTTAAAGTTATAATATGTTTTATTTATGATGTGCTTTGTTCCATCTAAGATTATGTTGCCGAAGATTGATTCATCATAAAATTCTGGCAATTTTGCACATATGAAGTATTCTTAAAGTTTTAATATGGTCACTGATTCGAGGATCTCACTATTAATAAGATGTGATTAAGGAGTGTACCGATAGTGATTATTATTTGGCATTATGTGCATTATATAAACAATCCCTATAGATCTCATATGATACTATATAAGAATGTGCCATATAAATTGTTGAGAGTTGGTACTAATTATCTTAATACCTGCCATTTATGCCACTCTTCAGAGAACTTCTTCATAGAACTACATAACCACTATTGGCTCTCCTAGTCATGTGATCTTCAATTATAGAATGACCATGGTGCAGAGTGGAGCACTGGCGCCAGGTGGCAGAATTCCTGGGGCGGCAAATTTTAGCTGCCGGTGCACTTTTTTTTTTTTAAATCGGCAGCGGCAGTATCTACATTTGCGGCGCCGCTGAGAAGTGAATGTCATCCAGGAGCCAGGCCAGGTGCAAGACTATGCCAATCAAGGCTCAGAGTCCTGATTGGGCAAATTTTGCCCAATCATGGGCTCACAGAGCTAAGTCCCACAGCACACTATATAAGGCTTCCCCGCAGCCCCAGTACGTGTTTTTTTTGCAGGAGTGAGAGGAGATTGTTCTTTCAGTGTGTCTCACAGACGTCTATCAGATTTCTCTGAATTGTAATCTGTGTCTTCTCACTGCCAGCTATTGGAGTCTCACTTTCTTCTAGCAGATATCTGGGAATTGTAATCTGTGTCTTCTCACTGCAAGCTATTGGGGTTTCACAGACTTCTAGCAGATATCTGGGAATTGTAATCTGTGTCTTCTCACTGCCAGCTATTGGGGTCTCACTTTCTTCTAGCAGATATCTGGGAATTGTAATCTGTGTCTTCTCTCTGCCAGCTATTGGGGTCTTTCAGACTTCTAGCAGATATCTGGAAATTGTAATCTGTGTCTTCTCACTGCCAGCTATCAGGGGGTCCCACATAATTCTAGCAGATATCTGGGAATTGTAATCTGTGTCTTCTCACTGCCATCTATTGGGGTCTCACAGACTTCTAGCAGATATGTGGGAATTGTAATCTGTGTCTTCTCATTGCCAGCTATTGGGGTCTCACAGACCTCTAGCAGATATGTGGGAATTGTAATCTGTGTCTTCTCATTTCCAGCTATTGGGGTCTCACAGACCTCTAGCAGATATCTGGGAATTGTAATCTGTGTCTTCTCACTGCCAGCTATCAAGGGGTCCCACAGACTACTAGCTGATATCTGGGAATTGTAATCTGTGTCTTCTCACTGCCAGCTATCAGGGGGTCCCACATACTTATAGCAGATATCTGGGAATTGTAATCTGTGTCTACTCACTGCCTGCTATCAGGGGTCCCACATACCTCTAGCAGATGTCTGGGAATTGTAATCTGTGTCTTCTCACTGCCAGCTATTGGGGTCTCACAGACTTCTAGCAGATGTCTGGGAATTGTAATCTGTGTCTTCTCACTGCCAGCTATCAGGGGGTCCCACATACTTCTAGCAGATATCTGGGAATTGTAATCTGTGTCTACTCACTGCCTGCTATCAGGGGGTCCCACATACTTCTAGCAGATATCTGGGAATTGTAATCTGTGTCTTCTCACTGCCAGCTATCAGGGGGTCCCACATAATTTTATCAGATATCTGGGAATTGTAATCAGTGTGTTAGCCTGGCAGCAGCTGGCAGAGCCATTAGCCTGTAACACTGATTTATAGCATTGTTCTGGAAAATCTGTATATCTTTAATCTAATTCTAGATACCATACAATATCAGAGTTCATCTGTTTATCTATTCAGAGTAGAATCTGTGTGTTGCCAGTATCAGGGTGTATCACTGACGTATAGCGTTGTTCTGGAAAATCAGTATATCTTTAATCTAATTCTAGATACCATACAATAACACAGTTTAATCAGAGTTCATCTGTTTATCCATTCAAAGTAGGGATGAGCTGTTCGGTTCGATCAGTTCGGAGTTCGACTCGAACATTGGCAGTTTGAAAGTTTGTGAACTTCCAATTTTTTGGCATGTTCGGTTCGAGTTCGAAAAAAAAAATTGAAAAAAGTATAAAAAATGCTTAAAAAATACAAAAAAATCTAGAAATAAAGAGACTCTTTACTGCAGAATATTATAAGCAATGGTTTATTAGATACTGAATTAAAAAAACTACGAAGGGCAAGAAGGCACGCATGTGGGCGATGATTAGCAATGGACGGACTGTGTACGTCGTCAAGAAGCGGTATGTATAATTGTGCTGCCTTTCAGAGCAGAAATGTAAATGTAATGTGTTTAGAGACGCCATCTAGTGGCCGTTTATTTTTACAGCACCCTGGTATTCAGCCTTCCCAGAATTCCTATAGGCTAAGTCATGTGCTTCCCTCACTATTACAGGGGATTGTGGGAGAGAAGCCACCATTTCCTTCACCACAGGAGCTGGAAGGAACACCTCATTACAATCTCTCCCCCTATTGAAAGCATTGTCGGTAAGGTTATGGTCTAAATTCCTCCCAGTCACCTTACAGTTTCCCTCAGCTTTAGAAGCACCTTATGTGCTGTAATTTGTAAACCCTTATATTGCAGCCAGCTGCTTTTCATGTAATCTTAGTCCGGCCTAGTTATAAAACCCCCACGTTTTATATGGACACATCCTGTTTTGTATTATTATCTATGTAAAACACGTATATATTCTGTATCTTTATATCGTATATTTCTGTTTTCCTATAGTTTTACCACATTCCTACAACGGGTTAATAAAACCTTCAGACTGCAAACCGGTCTCGTTCATTGACTCGTAGGAGAGGTTTACCTGCCTGTTAAGCTGCACATAGACCCCGGGGGTACGTGGAGTGGGGACAGGACAGTAAAACGACGAGCATACAAGACGCGCGAAAAGTAACCGACGCGCAGAGAAGACGCGCGAAAAGTGAAACAACGCACAGATAGGAAGAGAGATCGGACTGTACAAAGGCCAACTACTGTCAACGCAGTTACCTGCATACGACAACCTGCAACCTTTAAACAGTCAAACCATGTCACAAAGTCAGGCATCTTCATACAAGACAAGGTCCCGATCGGGCTACTCTATCAAATCGTCTGTTAGCGAAGCAGCCGCCATTGCTCGCGCTAAGGCCGAAGCCACAAAAGCACGTGCCGCCTTTGCAGAGCAGGAGATGCAGGCACGTGCCGCCTTTGCAGAGCAGGAGATGCAGCAAAAAAAAGAGAGAGCTTTTTCAGAAGCCGCTTTGAACAAAGAGAGAGCTCTTTCGGAAGCTGCTTTCAACAAAGAGAGAGCCCTTTTGGAAATCAAGGAAGCTGCCTTCAACAAAGAGAGAGTCCCTTTGGAAATCAACCTAGAGAAGCTGGCAGTAGAGAAGGAAGCGGCAGCAGCCATAGCCGAAGCAGAGGCTCTAGAAGCAGCTACGCACCCCACCAGCAAGCACAGCGCATGCAGCAGCGTGCTCGGTCCAGGAGAGGATCACCAGGACACGCTACAACGTACAGCAGCGTACGTCTATCAACACTCCAAATCAAGCAGCAATCTTCAGCCTGCACAAGAATCAATAGATGTCATCAGAGCGACAAGCCAAACGCAGCAAATAAAGCAACAAACAGCCAACCCTGAAGTTCAGCGCTTCAGACAGGAGAATGCAGAGCAGAGCGACACTGCCCGTGGCGACTTCTTTACGTAACGAGGAAATCAGCATCCATTCCAGCGCACAGAGACGTCTTTCACACCGAAACGGTATGATGTTAACCGGCCTAAATCAGAGACTCCTCAAAGGTATTGCTACACACCCCACCCTCCTAACAATGCACTGCAGCCCTATTCTAGTAATAGCCAAGCTACTATGGACTTTGCAAAGTTCCTCTCACGGCGTGAGCTAATCACCAAAGGACTTGTAAAGTTCAATGATCACCCAGAAAGCTACAGAGCCTGGCGGTCTACCTTTCAGAACGTAATCAGAGACTTAGACCTGTCATACAGCGAAAAGTTAGATCTCCTAGTTAATTGGCTCGGAAATGAGTCCGCAGAACATGCTAAACGTAAAAGAGCAATAAATATAAACTACCCAGAGACAGGCCTTAGAAGGATCTGGGAAAGACTTGAAGAGTGCTATGGCTCAATAGAGGCAATAGAAAACACCCTGTTTAAAAGAATTGATGACTTCCCTAGAATATCTGGTAAAGGTTATCAGAAACTTAGAGAACTAAGTGACCTGCTCATGGAACTGCAGGTAGCCAAAGCAGAAGGAGATTTGCCAGGACTTACTTTCCTTGACAGAGCAAGAGGTGTCAATCCTATAGTCCAAAAGCTCCCCTACAACCTCCAGGAGCGGTGGGTCCACATGGTTCCAATTACAAGCAAATGCACAAGGTATCATTTCCTCCCTTTGATGTGTTTGTGGACTTTGTAAATCAACAAGCAAGAATTAGGAATGATCCCAGCTTTGATTTTATACTGTCTCATGCTGCTCCTTCCGGTCTAAGATACCATAAAGCGCCAGTGATAGTCCATAAAACTAATGTTTCCTCTACAGATTCCTTCCACAGGTCATCAACCTCTCCCTACTTGGAAGATAAAGACCCTAGCCGGCAGTGTCCCCTACACAGGAAGCCACATCCTCTTCTGAAATGCAGAGGCTTCAGAGAGAAACCCATAGAGGACCGCAAGACTTTCCTCAGAGAGAACAATATCTGCTACAAGTGTTGCTCCTCAATGTCTCACCTTGCTAGAGACTGTAAGGTCAGTGTAAAATGCACAGAATGTGACAGTACAAGTCATAACGCAGCCCTACACCCTGGGCCACCGCCACGTATTTTAACTCAAGCCGACAATACCCAAGATCATAGTGAAGAAGGAATAAACACCGAAATAGGTACACCAGCAGTTACCGCACAATGTACTGAAGTCTGCAAAGGAATAATAGGCGGTAGGTCTTGTTCAAAAATCTGTCTAGTCAAAGTGTACCCAACAGGTTGCAAGGATAACGCTGTATGTGCCTACACAATCCTAGATGACCAAAGTAACAAATCTCTAGCGAGATCCACCTTCTTTGACATCTTCAACATTAAAGGCCCTATCTCTCTCTTACTCCTTAAAGACTTGTGCAGGTACAGTCGAGACGACGGGGAGAAGAGCTACAGGTTTCCAAGTTGAGTCTATAGATGGCCAGACACGCCTTCTGCTACCTACTGTAATCGAATGTAACCAGATTCCAGATAATAGAGCTGAGATTCCCACCCCTGATGCTGCAGTACACCACTCTCATCTAAAACGCATAGCCCACCTTATACCAGTATTAGACCCCCAAGCTCAGATAGTCCTACTCCTTGGGAGAGATATCTTACGAGTTCACAAAGTTAGAGATCAGAGTAATGGCCCTCACAATGCTCCCTACGCCCAAAGACTTGATTTAGGATGGGTTATTATAGGAGATGTTTGTTTGGGAAGCATACACAAACCCACCTCAGTCAGCAACATGTTAACTAAGACTCTAGAGAACGGGCGCCCCTCCCTTTTTCAACCATGCCAAAATCAATTCCTTGTAAAAGAGCTACCACATAACACCTATCTGCCCAAACCTTCCGTAGACCCTTACTGTGACAGTGACCAAGGTCACCTAGGGTCCTCAATATTTCTCAGCACTAAAACAGATTACCAGGTAGCTATGTCCTTTGAAGATAGGTTGTTCTTAGAGATCATGGAACAGGGAATAGTTAAGGATGAGTCTAACAGTTGGGTCGCACCTCTACCCTTTAAACCCCAAAGACAACGTTTGCCTAACAACAGAGAACAAGTCTATAAACGCTTTGTGTCTCTTAGGCGCAGTTTTCAAAGAAAGCCAGAAATGAAAAAACACTTTTTCAGCTTCATGGAGAAAATACTTGAACGGTCACGCAGAAGTAGCACCTACCTTAACTGACGGTGAAGAGTGCTGGTACCTATCCATATTTGGAGTATACCATCCAAAGAAACCAGACCAGATTAGAGCAGTGTTCGACTCTAGCGCCAAACATGAGGGTGTCTCCTTAAACAATGTCTTAATAACAGACTCATAGGAGTACTCCTCCGTTTTCGTAAAGATTCAGTTGCATTTATGGCCGACATTCAACAGATGTTTCACTGCTTCTTTGTTAAAGAAGAACACAGAAATTTCCTGAGATTCTTTTGGTTTAAAGATAACGAACCCTCCAAAGATATCATAGAGTACCGTATGCGGGTACACATCTTTGGTAACAGCCCCTCTCCTGCAGTTGCTATTTATGGACTCAGACAGTCCGCTAAGGAAGGAGAAGCGAAATACGGGGCAGACGTTAGACACTTTGTAGATAAGGACTTCTATGTAGACGACTGTTTAAAATCACTGCCCACAGATGAGGCTGCTATCAGTCTCCTAAAAAGAACTCAAAGTATGCTCTCCCACTCAAACTTGAGACTTCACAAAATTGCTTCTAACAGCAAAGGGGTAATTAAAGCCTTCCCTTCCCAAGACCATTCTAATGATTTGAAAGATTTAGACCTAGGTACTGACGTCCTCCCTACTCAACGGAGCCTTGGTCTACTTTGGGACTTAAATAGTGACACCTTTACCTTTCAAGTCAGTCTAGAAGAAAAACCATACACCCGCAGGGGTACCCTGTCCGTTATAAACAGCCTTTACGATCCCCTAGGTTTTGCAGCTCCCGTCACCATTCAAGGTAAAGCAATACTCAGAGTTCTTACCTGGGAGACAAAAGACTGGGATGACCCGCTCCCCACTGAGAAAAAAGGTTTGTGGATGGAGCGGAAAAACTCTCTAACAGCTTTGGCCAGAGTTCACATTGCACGTCCATATGCCCCCGTGCCCTCTTCAGAAGTTCGAACACAAAACCTCTGTGTTTTCTCAGACGCATCTGTCAAAGCAATTGCTGCAGTACCTTATCTAAAGACTGTAGACATCAAAGAACAATGTCATATAGGATTCATCATGGGAAAAGTGAAACTTGCACCACTCCCAGAACATACAATACCTAGACTGGAACTCTGTGCTGCCGTACTAGCAGTGGAACTAGCTGAACTGATCACCACAGAATTGAACATAGAGATTAAAGACACTGAGTTTTACACAGACAGCAAAGTAGTCTTGGGTTACATCAGCAACGAATCCAGACGTTTCTATGTTTACGTCAGCAACAGGGTACATAGAATCAGAAGATCCACTTGCCCAAAACAATGGCATTTCGTACCTACCGACCACAACCCCGCAGACCATGCAACCAGATCTGTTGCCGCTAACAATCTAAAAGACTCAACATGGCTTACAGGCCCTGCATTCTTACATAATTCCCAGAATATCACTTCTGACTGTCACACATTTCAACTGGTAATTATAGATACAGATGAAGAAGTCCGCCCTCAGGTGTCTACACTACACACAGTGACGTCAAGCAACCAGCTCGGATCTCTCAGATTCAACAAGTTCTCTACCTGGAGGTCACTCGTTAGGGGCATCGCTTGCTTAATTCATGTAGTTCGTTCTTCCAGAAATACTACGCCGCAGAATTAAAGGACTGTAAAGGTTGGCACCGCTGTAACAGTGCCTACAAAGCAACTGAATTGGAACAGACAGTGGTTTCAAGAAACTCGATCCATTCATCGATGAAGACGGCTTGCTAAGAGTAGGAGGTCGTCTTAAGGAAGCTAGCATAGACTTTTCAGAGAAGCATCCTATATTGATCCCTGGTTGTCATCACAGTTTTTCTTTGCTCGTACAACACTATCACGAACAGAAGACTCCGTTGGTGGTGTCTACCGACACCAGGTGGGGAGTGTGCTGCCTTTCAGAGCAGAAATGTAAATGTAATGTGTTTAGAGACGCCATCTAGTGGCCGTTTATTTTTACAGCACCCTGGTATTCAGCCTTCCCAGAATTCCTATAGGCTAAGTCATGTGCTTCCCTCACTATTACAGGGGATTGTGGGAGAGAAGCCACCATTTCCTTCACCACAGGAGCTGGAAGGAACACCTCATTACAATCTCTCCCCCTATTGAAAGCATTGTCGGTAAGGTTATGGTCTAAATTCCTCCCAGTCACCTTACAGTTTCCCTCAGCTTTAGAAGCACCTTATGTGCTGTAATTTGTAAACCCTTATATTGCAGCCAGCTGCTTTTCATGTAATCTTAGTCCGGCCTAGTTATAAAACCCCCACGTTTTATATGGACACATCCTGTTTTGTATTATTATCTATGTAAAACACGTATATATTCTGTATCTTTATATCGTATATTTCTGTTTTCCTATAGTTTTACCACATTCCTACAACGGGTTAATAAAACCTTCAGACTGCAAACCGGTCTCGTTCATTGACTCGTAGGAGAGGTTTACCTGCCTGTTAAGCTGCACATAGACCCCGGGGATACGTGGAGTGGGGACAGGACAATAATAGCATAAACATGTTACATACACATAACACACATTACATACATCTACCAACACATGCTGAAGCATAATGTATTATCTGTTTGTCAGCTCAAATGTGACTATCATAAAATTATTCTAGCTTTATTTAAAATATTTGCACACATCTACATTTTTCTGACTTTCACACCTCAAAATTACATGTGCTTAGAGTGCATGAGGCTTGCATAGGATTTTTTGCACCGCCTGTGTGTTTCATCTTTAAAATGCTGCAATGGGTGATATGGATTTTCTAGTTTACAAGGAAAGCATGCTTTCCAGTCAGCCTAATGTCTAGGTGCAAAGATTCTCACCCCTAAATGACATGTGCTCGCAGCAGGGCTCTAGTCTCAAACTCTGGTGCCCCTGATGTTTATGAACTACAACTCCCATGATTCCCTCGCCATGTATCCACTGGTGTATTTTGGCCTAGGCTGACTAGGCCCAGGCTTAGGGCGGCACTTTCCAGCGGGCGGCGGCCCGCACTGGGTGGCCCCACCCCTAAAAAAAATATATATATATTTTTTTTTTTTTACTTTTGCAAAGTATTTTACCAGGAAGGATACATTGAGATTTCACTAATTTACACTTTCAATTTCACTTTCCAGGGGGCAGCAAAAAACCTCACCACTAAATGGGTTACTCACAGAGCACCGAAATGACGCCAACTTTTTGGTGTTCTGTAGTTCCCTGCACTTAGGAGAATAAAATTTCCCCACCCTGCAGTGAATTCACCATCTGTTCATCTGTTTATCTATTCAGAGTAGAATCTGGGTGTTGCCAGCTAGTGTATCACTGACATATAGCATTGTTCTGGAAAATCTGTATATCTTTAATCTATATATCACTCACCATGTCAGAAAGACCAAAAAGGACATGCAGACACTCCCAGGCACAGATAAGAGGGCAAGCAGCCTCTGTGTCGGAAGGCTATGCCCCTGGTCGTCGTGGACGTGGTGCATCCTCTGCAGGGGCACGCTTGTCCTTGTTTCTAACTGGTGCTCGCTGTCTTAAGCAAGAGCAACATACAAAGGATTTGCAGGATTGGCTAACCAGGCCATCCTCATCCTCTGAGTCCTCTGCCAGCCAGGCTTGTAGTGGTTTACAGTCCACCCCAGCTGCCAAAACAGCTAATTCAGCCTCCATGTCCACAGCTACTCCTGCCGTAGCCTCACTATCATACACGGAGGAGTCAGCTGAATTGTTTGACTACAGTGACATGCTGCTTGAGGATGCGCAGCAACTCCAGTGCTCTGATTCAAACTCTGAGGTTGAGGAACGGAGTATACTCAGCCTAGAGGGAGGGGGTGCCAGTGACACACAAAGAACTGGCAGTCATGTTCCCCCAGCAGCTGCACCAAACTGCCAAGTTGGCTCCAGTGACGAGGAGATAGGGGGTGATGACTATGATGAGGTCACTGACTCCACCTGGGTGCCTGATCGAACAGAGGAGTCAAGGGAGGAGGAGGAGGATGCACAACAAAAACGAGGCAGAACGTCCTCTATGAGCAACCGTAGCCAGTCCAAGGCATCAGATGTCAGAGCTGCTCAGGTGCAGAGTGCTGTTGTCTCGCAGCACATGTCCAGGATCTCTGCTGTCTGGGAGTTCATCACATGTGCAGCAGACTGCAGCGTTGCTATTTGTAAGCTATGTTGGAAGAGGCTCAAGCATGGGAAAGACATCAGACACTTGGGTACCACGTACATCAGACATATGACCACCTGCCACGTATACCGTTGGCACAACACTTTGCATAGGTCCTCCTCCTCATCTGTCTCTACCCCCACTATATGTCCTGCCATGTCATTGCCTTCAACCTCCACTGACAGGGATGATTCTACAGTACTGGGTGTACCACGTCCTTCCTTTGAATCTGCCAGCATCCCATCAGCTGCAGATTTATGCAGTCAGATTTCGTTGCCAAAGCTACTGCAGTGGAAGAAAAAATATTGTCCCAACCATCCACATGCACAACGTCTAAATGCCAGCTTGGCAAAATTACTCGCATTACAGCTGCTGCATTTCCAGCTCGTGGACTCTGCTTCCTTCCGTGAATTTCCGAATGTCCTGTACCACAGTGGCAGGTTCCAAAACGCTATTTCTTTTCACGAAAGGCCATTCCAGCACTATACCAGCATGTGGAAGACAATGTTATGGAGTCATTGGGAAAGGCAGTCAGCAGCAAGGTGCACATTACTTTAGATACGTGGTCCAGCAAGCATGCTTGCAGCTGGGAGGGATCCAGGACGGGGCTCTGTGCTGGAGCTTGCTCATCCACCACGCCTCCAGAAAGCTGCTTATATGAGGTCTGTCTGCTCCACCACCTCTTCCTCTTCCTCCTCCTCCTTCACTGTCTCTGGCGAAGTGGCAGTTAAACCGACGCATGGCAGGGGCTACGCAATGGCTCAAGCAAAAAGATGCCATACTGTGCTTGAGCTGGTTTGTTTAGGGGACAGGAGCCACTCTGGGCCAGAAATTCTGTCAGCTCTGCAGGGGCAGGCACAGAGATGGTTAACACCATGCCAGCTTGAGCTGGGAATGGTCGTCTGTGATAATGGCAGCAACCTTCTCTCCGCCCTACGCCTGGGTAAGTTGACGCATGTACCATGCCTAGCACATGTCCTAAATCTGGTGGTACAGCATTTCCTAACCAGGTACCCAGGGCTGGCAGAGCTTCTCAGCCAGACCAGAAAAGTCTGCAGCCACTATAGACGGTCATTCCCAGCAAGTGTTTGCCTGGCAGAAATTCAAAGAGAATTCCACCTTCCCACAAACCGCCTGATCTGTGACATGCCCACCAGGTGGAACTCGACATTGGCAATGCTGCAGCGCCTGCAAAAAGCAGCAGAGGGCCATCAATGAGTACCTGTGGGAGTATAGCACAAGGACAGGTTCAGGTCAACTTGTCCCCCCCCCGCAGTGGCTGATGATCAAGGATGCATGTACTGTCACCATTTGGGGAGGCAACGAGGATGGTGAGCAGGGACAATGCATGCATCAGTGACACAATTCCTTTAGTGTTCCTGCTGGAGCACACTCTGCTGGGAATTATAGATGTGGTACTAGAGGCAGAGCAGTGGGAGGAAGAGGAGGACTTCCCTAGCTCAAGGCCCCAGTCTTTACGCAGACAGCATTCCTGTGGGTCCTCAGATCAGACAGGAGGAAGATGAGGAGGAGGAGGAATATTTAAGTTGTGGGGGCATTGAAGGTGGGGATTCCTCATGGGAGGGTTTTGTGTCCCCAGAAACCCAAGGACTAGTACGTGGCTGGGAGGAGGTAGTGCACGATACGGTCATCCTCAGCGACCAGGAACACTCTGAAGCTAGTGCCACCTCCAACCTACGCTGTATGGGCTATTTGTATCCTGCAAAGCCTGCTAAAGGACCCCAGGATTCGTGCTATCAAGGAGAGGGATCATTACTGGTTGGCAAGCCTTCTTGATCCATGATAGAAGGGTAAAGTTGCAGAGCTCCTCCTGCCCTCACAGAGGGAGCACAGGATGAAACAACTTGAGGACACTCTAAAGCGACACTTGTATAACTCCTTTCCAAACACTGGTAGGTTACGAACTGATGACACAGGTGCTTCTGAGGCTGCTGTTTATCAGAGGAAGAGCGGTGAAGGGGGCTGCTTGACTGATGCCTTTTCCAATTTTTTAGTCCACGATGCCCAGGGACGTCAAATGTAGGCACCCATTACCAGCGTCATCACCATATGGTGCAGGACTATCTAGGGGCAAGGGCAGACCTGGATACCTTTACAGCAGATGATCCACTGGCTTACTGGATGTTGAGATTGGATCACTGGCCAGAACTTAGCCAATATGCTATGGAGCTACTAGGTTGCCCTTCATCCAGCGTTCTTTCTGAAAGGACGTTCAGTGCCGCTGGAGGTTTTGTCACAGACAAAAGAGTGCGTCTGTCCACCGACTCTGTAGACCGGCTGACATTTATAAAAATGAATCAGTCCTGGATCAGCAGCTATCACTCCCCTGATGCTGATGTAACTGAATAGATCTGGGATCTCTCCTCCATTCCCAAAACCTCCACCACTGCACTCTTCCACAATACCTCAGAGGGGTTACAGTGTGAAGGCACTAGCTGGCACCAAAGGCCTAATATTTGGGTGCACTGCCACTGACGCGTGTACCAGATTCATATCATTTTACTATTTGAATGCAGAGTCCACCCCTGCACTCTTCCACAATACCTCAGAGGGGTTACGGTGTGAAGGCACTAGCTGGCACCAAAGGCCCAATATTTGGGTGCACTGATGCGTGTACCAGATTCCAATCATTTTAATATTTGAATGCAGAGTCCACCTCTGCACTCTTCCACAATACACCAAAGGTCCAATTTAAATGCACCTGTTGTTACTTTCATCCAAAGCCTGCATTAGTTTCACCATAATTTATCCAAAAAAATCACTAAACTTGTTCTGCGTGTCCTAAAATGTCTCCTCTTTTCATACAGGCTGCCGCCCCAAGCAGTTGTTTATGAATAGATTAAAGGAAAAACATTTACCGTCATTTGAAATGTCATTTTTTTTTTAAATGTTTCTATACATCCGACAAATCGCCAATTCACGGGCAGGTTATGGGGACCTCCTAGGCACAATATTTGAAGGAATTTTTCGTTTTTATTCTTAACCTTTATTTCATGGAAAAATCACTGTTCCTTTAAAAACGTCTTTTTTTAAACTTTTCTTCCTTGTTTCCTGTCCCCAGGGCACTACCCAGACCCCCATACACCTTTTATGGCAATTATCTTGTTTATATGCCCTCTTGCAGGGCACTCTAAAAATCAATCTTTCGAGTCCCTTTGACTTGCATTGAGTTCGGATCGTGTTCGCGTCCGAACTTGAAATTTTGAAATTGTTCGAGTTCGAATGAGAACCGAACACGGGGGTGTTCGGCTCATCCCTAGTTTAGACATATATGTTTTCTGAAGTTGGGATTTCCATTGTATACACGTGCCTCGCACTACTGTCTTGTGTGCCTGCCAAACAGTCAGGGGATTTACCTCAGATGTTAAATTTTCCTTAAAGTAGTTAGATAACGTAGTCTGTATAGTTGCAGAAGCCTGTTCATAGAAACATAGAAAAATGTCAGCAGATAAGAACCTTTCGGCCCATCTAGTCTGCCCAATTACATGGATACTTTACCTGGATTTATCTTTTGTTTAGGATAGCCTTATGCCTATCCCATGCTTGCTTAAATTCTATTACTGTTTTGGCCTCTAACACTTCAACTGGAAGGCTGTTCCATGTATCCACCACCCTCTCAGTAAAATAATGCTTCCTGATGTTACTTTTAAACCTTTGCCCCTCTAATCTAAGACTATCAGGGTTATTCAAAGAGATCCGAATTGCTTGAGAAAGGTAACCGAATGCTGAAAATCAGCATTCGGTTACCTTTCTTGGCCATTTGGCTATCCAGAGAGCAGGCAATTCGCCAAATCCTGGCGAATTGCCTGAACATACGGTGCCTGTTCGGAGCCTGTTCGAGGGCAGTGAAAACCCCATGAAAAAGCACTGCTTTGTCTATTCAGAGAACACAAACCAGCAGTGAAAGGTTCCCGAAATGCCCTGCTATTCGGTGGTTTAATTCGGCAAATTTATTCAGGAGAATCCCATAGGCTTCAATGTTAAAAATATTCCCGTTTTAATTCAATATCTAATAAACCGTTCATTATAAAATTCTGCAGTGAAAAGTCTCTTTATTTATAGATTTTTTTTAGGATATTTTTAGCATTTTTCTGAATTTTTTTTAAGTTTACTTATTTTTTCTGTAACAGCCCTCTTTATTATCATTCCCTGGACCTCATACATAAATTTCAGACATTTTCGCTGAGTAGTTTCTTTGCAAACAGTGTTTCACTTTTCAATCATTCATACAAACTGTTTTGCTAATTTATTCACTGCCTCTTCTGCTGTCGAAGGCTATGATCGGCTCCTGTTCGGGTTTTTCTGTGGTTTTTGGCAGGTTAATCCAGATGTGTTTGATGGTTTTCGGCGTGCATTCGCTGGGTTTTGCGGTTAGTTTTCGTCAGGTTTGTGGCAGCTTTTCCCTGCAATTCGGGGGCCCTGTGGTGCTTGCTGAATACTCTGCAGGGTCACCGAAACGGGATTGGCAAAACAAATCGAATTGAAGAGAACGAAAAGTCACTGAACGTGCAGTGACTTTTCGAATCTCTTTGAATAAGATAATATGTCCTCTTGTTTTGCTACTTTGTTTCCTTTTAAATATACTCCCTTCCTCTACCTTGTGGATTCCCTTTACGTATTTAAATGTTTCTATCATATCTCCTCTGTCTCGTCTTTTTTCCAAGCTGTACATGTTAAGATCATTAAGCCTTTCCTGGTAACTTTTCTCCTTTAAGCCGTACACCATTTTAGTAGCCCTTCTCTGAACTCTCTCTAAGATGTCTATATATATGTTCATGTTTTAAAAGGGTCTCATCCAGCCTCCATGGAGGCCGGACACTGCTCTGATATGCCTCGCTGAGTGTAAGCATTATTGGAGCATGATCCAACCAGGTAAAGGGCAATATTTCACTATCTGCTACTTAAGGAAGAACTGCTCCTGATACTAAAAAATAGTCTATGCGAGTATAGCTATTATGTATATGAGAGCGAAATGAGTAGTCTCCTGTCGGATGTAGTAGACGCCGTGTGTCGTAAAAGTTATATTGATGGAGGAGTGCGTGCAAATATAAGGGCGTGGTAGCAGTAGGGGGCATTGTTTGGGCAGTGGATCTATCTCTAGAAGGGTCAAAGCTAACATTTAGATCCCCACATAATATCAGAGCCCCTGAGAGGACATCTGACACCTTATGGAGCAGAGTGGACAGAAAGGGTTTTAAGGACGTATTCGGGGCGTAAAATACAGACACGAATGTGTAGGCGCGAGTGTTGATTGTACAGACCAGGATTATATATCTGCCTCTAGGATCCTTGATTATACGATGTGCTTGAAACGCAACACGATTATGAATGAGCATTGTCACACCTCTAGATTTCGCCCTGTGTGTTGAATGGAATTGTGTGTGATACTGGGGGGTAAGTAGTTTAGGGTGGTCAGTTTGTCTAAAGTGAGTTTCTTGTAGACACACCACATCTGCATCGTAAGTGCAGAGATCCTTATACAAGGAATGTCGCTTCACCAGTAAATTCAATCCTTTTACATTACATAATATTATTCTCATAAAGTGACGAGTACATAAGGTGCGTGGAACCCATTTCTAGTTAAGTATGTAAGGGCACAAGGCCCAGCACAGACATTTGATAAGTGTGAGATATTGATGGACATTACCCTGGGGAGAAAAAATAGGAGGGAAGAGGGAGAAAGGGAAAAAAGAACAAAAAAAACAGTCACTAAGAAAAATGTGACTGAGCAAAAGAACATACAGAAAAAACACACAAAACCTCTCCACAGAGACCTCTATAACCGAGGAATCCATACCCTAACATGGAAGAGGGAGAATTAGGGGGAACCGAGCCAGAAGCCTGGACCTACATATCGAACCATAACAGCAGATAAATAAACAGTTCCGCAGGATTAGCTAATTTAAATAACATCATCAACAGTGCTTTAAACAGTGCGATACATCACCCTGCCCATATCAGGCGTATAAAGTGTGGGGGGCATGCCCGATGGCACGGATTATCTGAGAATGTCAACCACAGTGTCGAGTAAACTTTCAGCGATTGTGCCACTCTTTCTCGACCCTCTTCAGCGGGCTACTGCCTCCCGGATGAGCAGGCAGGACTTGCAGGCCCACATTTTCCAGGGTCTGACGGCCCTCTTCGATCAAAGAGATCACTGTAACTAGGGATGCACCGATACCACTTTTTTAAGACCGAGTACGAGTACCAATACTTTTTAAAAGTACTCACCGATACCGAGTACCGATACTTTTATTTAATGTCATGTGACGCTTTCCAATAGGAACAGACCTCATATAAAAATTTATATGAGATTTGCCCCCAGCTCACATGGATTTGCCCCCAGGTCTCATGGATTTGCCCCCAGGTCTCATGGGTTTTCCCCCAGCACACATGGATTTGCCCCCAGCACACATGGATTTGCCCCCAGCTCACATGGATTTGCCCCCAGCACACATGGATTTGCCCCCAGCTCACATGGATTTGCCCCCAGCTCACATGGATTTGCCCCCAGCTCTAATGGATTTGCCCCAGCTCTGATGGATTTGCCCCAGCTCTGATAGATTTGCCCCCAGCACTCATGGATATGCCCCAGCTCTGATGGATATGTCCCCCAGGTCTCATGGATATGCCCCAGCTCTGATGGATATGTCCCCCAGGTCTCATGGATTTACCCCCAGGTCTCATGGATTTGCCCCCAGGTCTCATGGATTTGCCCCCAGCTCACATGGATTTGCCCCCAGCTCACATGGATTTGCCCCCAGCACTCATGGATATGCCCCAGCTCTGATGGATATGTCCCCCAGGTCTCATGGATTTGCCCCCAGGTCTCATGGATTTGCCCCCAGCTCGAACGCTGGGGAAGCTGGCCATGTGCATGATCACGTGGCCGCCGGGCGCATCTGTGACACTGCCTCCAGCCGATAGGCAGCGTCACAGGAGCGCCCAGTGGCCGCAGGAACGCATCACTGCCCAGCGACCGGACCTTCAGGATGGGTGAGTATCGCGGCGCGCCGGAGGGGGAACGCTGGCCGCGTGCTTTTCATGCACGTGGCCAGCTTCCCCAGCCCCGCGGATACCGGCAAGCCAGCCCAGCGCCGGCTTCCGGTATCGGCGGGATGTATCGGGCCGTTTGCACGAGTAACAAGTACTCGTGCAAACGGCAATATCGGCCCCGATACCGATACTAGTATCGGTATCGGTGCATCCCTAACTGTAACCTTGCCGTCGTTGTGCACAATCAATTTAGTGGGATATCCCCAGCGATATGGCAGTCCACTTCTCTCAGTGCCATCGTGAGCAGGAGATAATTACGGAGTTGTTGCAGTGTGGCCTTTGACAAGTCTGGAAAAATCGAGAGATGAGCATATTCCACGCCTAGCGACTCTGGCTTTCTGAGTGTCCTCAATATGTCTTCACGTGGTTTGAAATAATGCATCCGCAGTATTACATCTCTCACTGCTTTTGATGGCGCCGAGGGTGGTTTAGGAATCCGATGACTGCGGTCCATCAGTAGGGACTCCGGGGAGACACCAGGGAGAAGAAATGAGAACAGTTCTGTTGCATACTGTTGTAAATCCTTCGGGTGTACTGCCTCAGATATACCTCTGATTTTCAGGTTATGTCTGCGTGAGCGGTCCTCTAGATCTGCAATCTTACTGGCATATTGCTGTAACATGTCTTCCAGACCCTCGACTCTCCCAGCCATGCTGTTGTGGGCTTCTGTCACCTCTGCCATTTTGTCCTCCAGTTTCGCAGTTCTTTCCCCAATCGATTTTATATCTTGTCGTATGTCCACCGATACAGCGTCAAAACGTATAGTGAGTGTGGTATAAAGGGTCCCCAGCATACCTTACATTGTGCTAGTGAATGCTGCCAGATCCGGGGACACAGCGCTGCAAATGAGACCCAGGGGAAGCCGGAGGTGAGCCACCGCCATCTTGGGATGATGCAGTAAGTTTTTGCAAGTTCGATTTTGGCATAAAAAAGTTTGATTTTTCTCCCGTTTTTCAGGTCTTGGAGGACGCCATGAGTATCCCGCATTTTGAAGTCAAAAATGCCGCTGTAGCTTATCTGTATCCGCTTTTTTGTACGTCTTGCTTGTGCAGCCGACTTACTGCACGTCCACCATGAGCGGCCGCTAGCCACGCCTCCCGCAAAACAGACATTTTAAAAATCTTTAAAACTATATTAGAGTGCTCTGAATTTGGTATGTGGTCCAGGGCGTCCATTAAAGACTATACTAGTTTCTTTTATAGCTTTGTGATACACTTATACACACCGCACATTACTGTGAGTTTTATTGCTGTGGAACTGTGATACACTCATACACCTCGCACATTACTGTGAGTTTTATTGCTGTGGAACTCTGTGATACACTCATACACACCGCACATTACTGTGAGTTTTATTGCTGTGGATCTCTGTGATATGCTCACACACCACACATTACTGTGAGTTTTATTGCTGTGGAACTCTGTGATACGCTCATACACACCACACATTGCTGTGAGTTTTATTGATGTGGAACTCTGCGATACGCTCATACACACCACACATTACTGTGAGTTTTATTGCTGTGGAGCTCTGTGACACGCTCATGCAGGTCACGTTTTTATTTTTTTGGGGGGGGAGCATTTTATCCATCGCTCCAGGCAGCACAGTGGCTTGGGCTGGCCCTGCACCTGGGTTTAATTGACCTTTTGAAATCATCTAATATAACTGAATCCTATAAGCATGTGTCTAATAATTGATAAAGGTGTTTATACCAGACTAGTTTTTCTGTACACTCACTCTGGAAAAAGCCTGGCACGCAGGCGAAACGCGTTGAGTGTGTCTTGATGTTTATATGTTTTTAACTGTTTGGGGTGCCTTTAAATCCCCTGTCTGTTTGGGGTGCCTTCATATCCCGTCTTTTTCTGGTTGTTTTTTGTGGTTCCATTTGGGAATAATGAGTCTATGCACACAGGTGGCGTGGTTAATTTGATACTTTCATGTATATTTGGTGTGGTACCATAAATTGGTGTTGAGATTTTTTTTTTTCTTATGGTTCCCTCTCCTATATATGGTCATATGGTGTAATTACTGGATGGCGTGTGTATGCCAGTTTCATCTGACACATATGCAATTATAATGACATTGCAGTAGGGGGATAGCTAATATTGCTGGCTTTTGATTGATATAGCCACATGAGAAGGTTTTTTTTAAAAACTCTTTCTGCTTTGTATGAATTTCAGCACCATTATTTTGGTTTCTAAGAGTCTCCACCTATCATTACACGCTGTGTTATATTCTCTCCACATACAATATACTCCAATCTATGTGTTTTTTATCATGTGTATTTATGGGTTTGATTATTTACACCCGCAATAAATTGTGTATTATTGGGGCCCCACATCCCCTCTATTAGCAATCCATGAAAATTTTGGATTGGATTACTATATGGTTGTTTTTGGTTTCTTACTATCCCATACATCCAGATAAAAAATGCCTCAGCGCCAACAATGACCATCAACCCACCGCCCACAAGTAAGACTAAAAAGAAGCAGAGGGGTAGACGGGTGAAAGAAATGGCTGTGCTGGAGGGAGAAGGTAAACTACGTAACCAGCTTCAAAGGGAGGTAGAGACTTTGAAATGGCAACTAGATTCTGCCACCCAGAGCGAGAAAGTGCCTGGCCTGCAATTGCACCGGCTACAGGATCAGCTGCAAGATAGCCAGAGAGAGCTGGATGAGATGAGACTATCCAGAGATACTGCTGAGGCGAGTGTACAGTGCCTGGAAATGGAGAACACTAGCTTACGGGAGTTACTCAAAGGTGCTGAGCGAGACCAGGAACATTATACATGGGAGCGAGATGAGACTTTTGGTGTTTTGAAAGTCCAGGCAGCCCGGGAGGAAAAGTGCCTCCTGGAAGGCCAGATCATGCGGCTGGAAGAGAAATTAAAAGCCAAGCAGAATCACGCTGAACATGTAGGTGATGATCTCGAGACGGCCAGGTTGCAAATTAACCAGCGGAGAGTGGACAGGGAGGCAGAGCGAGTCAAGGCCCAGCTGCTTGAGAAGGCCCATCAAGTGCTTCAGGAGCAGCTTGATGCAGAGGCCCAGCAACACCACAGTATTGGTGAGCAGCTGCCACAATCTGAAAGTATGCTGCACGTGGCCCACCAACAGCTGGAAAACGAGAGGCTTCCAACCGTGCGGCATCAACAGATCCAGGCTGAGCTGCTGGCACCAGTTGCTGAACTGGAAGCAAGGACCATGCGGCTAGAGTTACAGCTGGATGCCGAGATCATCAGGCAGCATGCCGTCGGTGAGGAGTTACACCGGACAGCTTCGAGTTCAACACGGTCCCAGGTGAGGAGCCAGCAGCAGAGCAGAGCAAGCATCAGGGAGAGGAGGCGGTCAGCCTTGCTACCCAGCGGCGAGTGTACCCCGTGCTACTGGAGCCGGACACTGTGTTGATAATAGAGTAGTGTGCTGCGTCATCGAGGAAGATGGAGACCACTTCCCACCTGCCCAGGAGACCAGTGAGTGACCATCCTGAGAGGCTACCAAGTTCCTGGTCCCAGGAAGAATTGCACGCATTTGGGACTGTGGGAATTGCTGTGGGGTGGGCTCCTTTTGAATGTTTGGGAGGGGGCATCAGCTGAAGGGGACATTGGGGACTGTAAATGCTGACTGGGTTGTGGTGCTGGCCCTGCAGAAGTATACTGGAGAAAAAGAGATGTGGGGAGGAGGCCCAGTGTGCCTACTAATGAATATTTTTTCTCTGTAAACTATGCCATTTTACCTGGTGCACACTGCTGCAGTGAATCTTTGGAGGCACTGGACAAGAGAAGTGGCTTGCCTCTTACCCCACGATTATGGGCCAACGACTGGGGATACCCCACTGACGGTGCTTGTGCGCCAGCACCCTGGAACTTTACAAATAGTGCAGCAAAGGGACAAAGCGAGAGGTCTTGTCAGTGGCAAACGATCCGATGGGATCTAAGCTTGCCATGACGATCTGGAAGGGGGGACATATGTGACAATACGGCCGCTTCAATGCTTATTTGCATTTATTTTTCCTTGAATGTCATTGCTCAAGAACTTGCAAGCTAACCTTTTGTCTGCTTCCACCCCCACCCTCTGTAAGTAATGGATTCCTTTGTGTGGCCATGCTTGCATCACCCTTCCCCCAGATATGGCTTGAACCAAAGCTCTTATCAGTTCCCTTTGTTAGTTGTATGGGGAGGTTTTGGGAAAATCTGGTATAGAGTAACACAGGGGCATGGTTTTGACTTTTGAATCTGTCTGTACCTGAAAACCCTCATTAAAGTATTCTACATTTTGGTGTTCCATCTGCAAGAACTCCTCACAGTTTATGTGTCGTCTACTCTGTGTGGATACAAGCACTGTCTTATACAGTGGAAAGGGGGCGCCCAGATGGAGGATACCGAGCGTGAGGGTACACCGATCCGTAACACAGTTTATCAGCTATATTTTTGGAAAATGGAAAAACACGTGATTTTTTTTCAAGAATCTAAATACTAATGTTCACATCTGTAACGTCTTTTTTTTTTAGATATACGCATCCTGTTTAACATATCCACCCCCTTTTATTTTGGAAAATAGTAAAACCTGTTTCGTTTTGGTTTTTCAATAAAGATAGTAAATACCAATTTTCACGCCTGTAACATGTTTGGTTATAGAAATGTAGGTATACTGATAAAAAATATCCACCCCCATTTTAACCCCCTCTTAACTGAATTTTAAAAATAGGTGTTTTTTATTTTTCAAGAAAAATCTAAATACCAATTTTCACGTCTACAACATCTTCTATTTTTGAGATATAGGTATCCTCTTTAAAATATTCACCCCCTACTTGGGTTTTTGTAAAATGGTAAAACACATGTTTTTTTAATGGTTTAGGAAGATTGTAAATACCAATTTTCACGCTTGTAACATCTTTGGTTTTTGAAAAATAGGTATACTGATAAAAGTATTCACTACCCTTAAGTGGATTTTTGGTACATGGTAAAACACTTTTTTTATCTTTCAAAAAGATTGTAAATACCAATTTTCATGCCTGTAATATCTTCTGCTTTTGAGATACAGGTATCCTGTTCAAAATATTCACCCCGTTAGAGGTGGTATTTCCAAAAATCCTTAGTGTGTGCCTAAGTCATAAAATCAATGTACCTTCAAAATTTCAAGTTCCTAGCTTAAACAGTTTGAGCTAGGCGTTGAGGAGTGTCAGGGAGAGATATATATTTATAGCCAAAGTATATTCCAGCACAGCCTTTCAAATCACAGCAATAGAGAATATATCTGGTGCAGTGCCAAAAATATTCAATTTATATATATTACATTGAAACCTATTAGATTTTATTGTTAAAACCTTTCCACTTGAAACACTGAAAATAAGGTAATTTCAGCAGTCTGCAAACAGACGAATCGCTAGTTCTCAGTGTGACAATTTCGGTGCCACCGCTCTGCACCATAATTTACTGACAATTCGCCTGTATTTTGGTGAACAGGTGCAGCCAGGCTAGGAGGGTGAGGATACGAGCCCTGAGGTGCAGTGACACAATGCAGGCAATACGTTTCAAAGATGAGGGTTTATTTTGGTGTATTACAATACAGGGTGAGGAGTAAGATAAGAAGAGGGCTGCCTAACATATACAAAGGGAGAGCGGAGAATAGACAGGATGGGGTTAACCATATAATAATATACAGGTTCAGGGGCAGAGAGGAACTAAACTAAAGACAGACTGGACAGGACTAGAACAGGGCAGACAATGGATACAAAAGGGGAATCAGAGAGGACAGGAGAGTGAAGGGGTTAACTTACAGAGGGACAATACAGGAATGAGATTGAAAGCAGGGTTCACTGATAGGCAACTGGATAAGGAATAGGCAAAATAGAGTTTGTAATACTAGGTGAAGCTCTTGAATGATGGGGGATCTTGGATGAAGCGGAGGTCACGGATGAAGCGGGGTCTCAGGTGAAGTGGCGAGGGAATCTTCCGAGGTATCAATAAAGGACCCAGAAGAGTAGTCAAATGAGGTCCACAGGTCTAGGGATACAGATGGCGGCAATTCAGTAAGCGTGCCAGAATTTCCTCTCTATACCTCTGGTTGGCTGGTATATCAATTCAGAAGTAGCTTGGCACCAGTGTGATGCAGATTGGTGTGTTAGTGAATAGCAGACACACACCCAATTAAACGCCTATAAGGCATGAAGACGTACTGCATTCTTGCATTGTCCTTGAAAAGTATAGTAAGGTTAGATTTAATGATTATCCCCGACTCTCATTGGAATATTGAGGCACATAAAAAAGGAAACGAGGGTAGGATGTTTATTTTATTGTACAGCAATCAGGGCCGGTACTAAACTATTTTGCGCCCTAGGCAAGACTAGCTACTTGCACCCCCTCCAGAAAAAAATTGTTAGCTGTTGTTGAAATGCGGGGGAGGGAACAAACACACACTGTGTGCACGGGGGGACCCAGTGCACGGGGCCTTTCTTTTTTTGTGCCTCTTTCTTTCGTCTTTTCTTTCATCTGCCTCTTTCTTTCCCCTGCCTCTTTCTTTTGTTTCACCTGCCTCTTTTTTCTTTCTTTCTCTCTTTTTTTCGTGCCTTTTCATTCTTTCGTGCATTTCTGTCTTCCTTTCTTCTGTGCCTTTCTCTCTTTCTTCTGCCTCTTTTTTCTTTCATCAGCCTCTTGTGATGCCCGCACATCATCTGGTGACGCCTGTGCATCAACCATAAGATGCCCACCTTCTGCGCCCCTAGAGGGGTCCCGAGCCAACAATGTTGGATTTGCAACCACCACTGCCACCTACATGAGCCGCAAAATGAGGAATGGGTACAATAATGGAACCGGGGTTGGGGCTGGCTGCGCCCCTCGGCGTCAGTGCGCCCTAGGCAATTGCCTGGCTTGCCTAGTGGGAGCACTGGCCCTGACAGCAATCACATCATTTATACACTCCCATGTGTGCATTCCCCTCACAGGGGGTCATTGTCATGCATTAGGATCTTTGTGCACTTCATCAAGTCAAATCCCAAATTCCTCTCCCTATGGAGGTCCCTGAACCGAGGAGTGGAGTTCCTGCAAAACGAAATACACCCCCAAATAGTTCACCCCAGTCTACAGTTTTAATCCAAAAAGCACACTGATCAGACTCACAGCCTTGATTTGGCATCAGGGAGAAGTGACTAGGATGTGGTAACTTTTCAATCTGCCCCATAGTTCCAGATCATTTGGGGTTGTATACCGGTCACGCACATTAGGTGTTTGTAGCTGATAGCAACAAACAGGTTCACTGTAGCTGGACACTCAGCTAGGCTACTCAGCGCGAGAGATAAAAGGTAGCTCTGAGACATATAAGGGGCCCTGTATGTGCGTGGATAATGAGCTATTCCTTGGTAATCTTGCAAACTTCAGCTCATATCAGTATTTAAAAATAAGAAAATAATTCCGGCTTGGAGACCTTTGTATTTGCAAAATTGCTGAACATGTAAAATAAAATGGCTTATATTGTAATCTTACTCTAGTTCATAGTGCAGAGGTCAGCATGACCCTCTGTCTCCTCTAGCTGTAAGGCTGGGTTCACACCCGGGCGTAGCGCTGCGTCGCGCAATGCGCGCATTTTTCTTACGCGCATTCGCGCATACAAAAAAACACGCGAACGCGCGTTGCAGCGCGTTTGCGGCTATGATATAGCCGCGAACGCGCTGCTGTATGCCCGAAAAGAAGCTCCCGAACTTCTTTTTGCGTTGGCCGTTTTAACGCGCCTTCCTGCGCGCTGTAAAAAGCTTAGGTCTGAATGGGTCCCATAGCAAAGCATTAAACTAGGTGTGAACCCAGCCTTACAGAAGAACACTGGGAGCAAATAGTACCCAGTGTCCTTCTGTGGCTGCGCAGAGACCCCACTTACATGAGTCAGCAGAGCATCTGGCTTCTCACCATGAAGTCCTATGAAGCCAATGGCAACATCACAGCTGGTATCATGTAGCGGCTCACTTGGAATAACGGAAGAAAGACAAAATACCAATGTACTATTCCTACCATTTTTTTTTTTTTACATATAAAAAAGGAGGTTTTTGGTACCGGTTTCTCACCAATCTATGTTTAGGTCTACCTGCAGTAGCATCAAGACAAACCTTTTAGGGTGGTGGGGTGTCTCTAGTTGCATCTAAACATGTGGTGCATTTAAAACTAGTTACAGCTGTTTCTTGCAAACCTACAGCTAATGCAATTACCTCCTTTAAGAACAAGGTGCAGACTTTAGCTATATCCTACCTTGGGTTTAAGTCATTTTATAGCTAACCTAATTAATCCTTTTGGACACTAACATTCAAGGAAGGGGACTTAGTATTAATGGGCCACTAGCAGTTGGAATAGTGGCCTCTGTTACTGACTCTAAGTTTTTTCTTCCGTTGCACCAACATTTCTACCTAGTGCCTCCATGTTTTTGACTATGTTAGAACTATTTATCAATTTTTTTCCTAATAAAATTGCTTGTAAATATATGTGGCCCACTATTTGACACATAAGGACACAACTGAATAAAATATTATACAAATTTTTAAGACAAAATGAAGCAAATATATGTAAACGCTTCTCTGCAGCTAATTTGTTTACTCTTTATGTCAGCTTTTTTCATGAAATACACTTATTTCAGTAAGGCTTAGATGCACAGTGTACCATATAGGCTATAATAGCAAAACACATGCTCTTCGAGCACCTCTTTTGAAGCTAATGCTTACCATGTAGGACAGTATATCCATACTAGGTTCCTACTTTCCCACCAGCTGGCAATGAGGTCATAAAGGTATAGATTACATCCACTTGTGTACTGTAGCCAGTGTGTATAGTATTTTAGAACCATATGCCTATCACTCTTACATAACAACAAAGATCTCAAAACAAAGTTTAAAAAATACTACAATTTTCTTCTCTATTCTACCAATTCTAGAAATGTTGGGTCCCCGAGGATGTCCAGGAGATCCAGGTACGCCTGGCCTGCAAGGTGACAGAGGTGAGCAAGGAGAGTGTGCGGTTTCCCCTCGCTCTGCTTTCAGTGCTAAACTAATTGAATCCCGAAGTCCACCCATTCCTGGGCAACCAGTGCCATTTGGGAAGATTCTAGCAAACGAACAGGTACATTATAACCCAGAAACTGGTAGATTTCGCTTCGTCGTTCCTGGACTTTACTACTTCTCCCTTCATGGAACAGTGTACCGTGGAGCAGTTCACGTGCAACTGATGAAGAATGGAATTGCACTGGCCTCATTTTTTCAGCCAGCTGATGGAGCTAGACCAGGGAGCTTGTGCGGAGGGGCTGCATTACATTTAGACCCCGAAGATGAAGTTTGGGTGCAGCTTGGAGAATATCCTGGACTGTATTCAAGTGAAGGGACAGACAGTGTCTTTACAGGATTCCTCATTTACTCTGACTGGGAACCGCACCCTGTTTTCAAACCTCTCACACCTCCTGATCATTAGCCAGTATCATACAAAGTGTTACAATTTAAAAAATTAAATTTATTCCATCATTAAACAAACACTGTCCAAATCAACAGTTCTTTTTCGAATGAGCCTACAGTGTCCATATGGATATGCCCGTGTATGCAACAAATATGTACAGAAACAACCCATCCCCAAATGCAATGTCCTCTGACAAAATGTATATGTGTGCACACTGAAATAGGTTTCTAAATAAAATTTAAAATTTTTCATATGTTGTGCTATTTTCAGTATGTCTATATACAGTAATCCTTCTTTTATTAATACCATACTATTTCAAATTTACTATGTTCTCTAACAATTGTCTACTTGCCTCCACAATACAAACCTCAGTTTCTACTCTATTCATTCTTCATGAGTACATTGAAAAGTGGGCATCTGCTGCACACAAGAAAAAAAAATTTGGTTTGATTTCTAGCAGAAGATGTTACCCAGTCGGTGTGCGATTATCCCAAAATGAGTGCATAGAAATAAAACTGAATAATAATGAATATAGACAATTAATTTATTGACCTGGAGAGGTATAGTTTTAAATCCATAAAAAATGGAGTTGGGGGAAGGTGATACTCAAAAGTCTAGAAACAAAAGATACAGTACATACAGGGTTACTCACATAGGGATGTGCATTTCGTTCCGAATTGATTTTGGCACGAAACGACCTGATTCGTTGCTTCAGTTATGTCTTAGGCTAGGGTCAGACTGAGGCAGTGCGAACGCGCGTTCTGGCGCACTTAATCACGGCCGCACTAGCAGCAGATGCCGGGCAATGACGGCCAATATACGAAGTACGGTCGCACAAAAGTCCGGCTGCGCAACGCAAGTGGAAAATGAACGCATTTTTTCGAGAACGTGAAACCGCAGGTACTGACGTACAGAGTGCGCTGCGTCTGCTAGCGGCGTGTGTGTGTGATTAGGAGACGTCAGACGCTGCTAATGTCCGGCCAACATAACGTCCAGATGCAAGAAGTGTTTTATTGATGATCCGTACAAAATCACGGACGAAAATGCGCATCGTATGACCACTATCACGTATTCTGTGAAAAAATGCGTCCATTCGTTCGAACGCACTTTTTCACAGACAACATAAAAATGCGTTCGTCTGACCCTAGCCTGAATCCTCAAACCGGACCGGCAACGAAATACACACTATACGAAATAGATGTCGATACAAAACGAAACAATTTTGTATGGACACTAAAATTGTAAAATTGCAAGTCATTTTCGTTCCATTCGTGATTTCAGGTCCGTTTTGGGTAATTTCTGATTGCGTATTTTCATATTGTTTCGGTTCCGTTGCTGATTACGTAATTTTCTATCATTTCGAGTCTGTTTCGGATCATTTTTTTGTTATTTTCGTTTTGGGTGTGTTTTTTTGTGATTTGTATGTTCTAGAATCATCTTTGGGGGTTGAATTACTGCGTCCAATCAGCTGCTTCCTTTTCTGCTGAAGGCTGGCACAGACACACACTGTCACTGCATGTGACTGCAGTGCATGCCTCTTAGGTGTACCTTACTGTTTTTTTGCTGAGAAGAGAAAATACATCACTGGAGGAGCCTGCCTGTACTCCTGGAGGCTGGAGAGAGACCAAGTTTTGCAGTGACTGGAGATAGATCTCTTGAATTGGACTGACTGTGAGAGAGTAAGTACTAGTGTACTATAATATCCATTTGATTTCTGCTAGCCACATTTTTCCAAATATATTTCATACTTGTGTATTTTATCATTTTTCTTTTAGTTTTGAATTGAGTGGCACAGCTTGGCATTGATCTTTTCTTTCATTGTCTACTGGTCACTCTGTCTAGACTCTTAAGCTGGAGAGACACATGTGCTGTGTGTGGTGTGCTGCTCCTCATGCTTGCTCAGTGTGTCCAGTGTTTTTCCATCTCCCACATTCATCAGCAGCATGTTGCGTCCCTGAGCGTAGGAGGGAGATGTAAAAAAAATCCGACTTCATATCCCTCCCACTGCACCCAGCACAAACAGTGATACTCCGCACTCCCTTGTTTTTTTATGGGGGGGGGGGTCAGACCCATAAATGAGGTTTAGGCGGATTTGGTTATATTATTCTATCAATATGTATGTGTATGTACATACAGTCAGGTCCAGAAATATTGGGACATTGACACAATTCTAACATCTTTGGCTCTATACACCACCACAGTGGAGTTGGAATAAAACAAGCACAATGTGCATTAACTGCAGACTGTCAGCTTTAATTTGAGGGTATGTACATCCAACTCAGGTGAACGGTGTAGGACTTACAGCAGTTTGCAGATGTGCCTACCACTTGTTAAGGGACCAAAGGTAATGGGACAATTGGCTTCTCAGCTGTTCCATGGCCAGGTGTGTGATATTCCCTCATTACCCCAATTACAATGTGCAGATAAAAGGCCCAGAGTTAATTTCAAGTGTGTTATTTGCATTTGGAATCTGTTGCTGTCAACTCTCAAGATGAGATCCAAAGAGCTGTCACTATCAGTGAAGCAAGCCATCATTAGGCTGAAGAAACAAAACAAACCCATCAGAGAGATAGCAAGAACATTAGGCGTGGCCAAAACAACTGTTTGGAACATTCTCAAAATGAAGGAATGCACCGGTGAGCTCAGCAACACCAAAAGACCCGGGAGACCACGGAAAACAACTGTGGTGGATGACCGAAGAATTCTTTCCCTGGTGAAGAAAACACCCTTCACAACAGTTGGCCAGATCAAGAACACTCTCCAGGAGGTAGGTGTATGTGTCAGTCAACAATCAAGAGAAGACTTCACCAGAGTGAATACAGAGGGTTCACCACAAGATGTAAACCATTGGTGAGCCTCAAAAACAGGAAGGCCAGATTAGTTTGCTAAACAACACCTAACAAAGCCTTCACAGTTCTGGAACAAGATCCTATGGACAGATGAGACCAAGATCAACTTGTACCAGAGTGATGGGAAGAGAAGAGTATGGAGAAGGAAAGGAACTGCTCATGATCCTAAGCATACCACCTCATCAGTGAAGCATGGTGGTGGTACTGTCATGGCGTGGGCATGTATGGCTGCCAATGGAACTGGTTGTCTGGTATTTATTGATGATGTGACTGCTGACAAAAGAAGCAGGATGAATTCTGAAGTGTTTCGAGCAATATTATCTGCTCACATTCAGCCAAATGCTGCAGAACTCATTGGACGGCGCTTCACAGTGCAGATGGACAATGACCCAAAGCAAGCAAAAGCAACCAAAGCATTTTTGAAGGGACAGAAGTGGAATGTTATGCAATGGCCAAGTCAATCACCTGACCTGAATCCCATTGAGCATGCATTTCACTTGCTGAAGACAAAACTGAAGGAAAAATGCCCCAAGAACAAGCAGGAGCTGAAGACAGTTGCAGTAGAGGCCTGACAGAGCATCACCAGGGATGAAACCCAGCATCTGGTGATGTCTATGCGTTCCAGACTTCAGGCTTTGATTGACTGCAAAGGATTTGCAACCAAGTATTAAGAAGGGAAAGTTTGATTTATGATTATTATTCTGTCCCATTACCTTTGGTCCCTTAACATGTGGGAGTCACATCTGCAAACTGCTGTAAGTCCTACACCGTTCACCTGATTTGGATATACATACCCTCAAATTAAAGCTGTCAGTCTGCAGTTAAAGCCAATTTTGTTTGTTTCATTCCAACTCCATTGTGGTGGTGTATACAGCCAAAGATGTTAGAATTGTGTCGATGTACCAATATTTCTGGACCTGACTTTATGTGTTGGGACAAAATCAAATGGCACGCTGACCACAATCACTTCTCTCGAATACACTATATTGCCAAAATTATTTGCTCACCTGCCTTGACTCACATATGAACTTAAGTGACATCCTATTCCTAATCCCATACGGTTCAATATGACGTCGGTCCAGCCTTTGCAGCTATAACAGCTTCAACTCGTCTGGGAAGGCTGTCCACAAGGTTTAGGAGTGTGTTTATGGGAATTTTTGACCATTCCTCCAGAAGCGCATTTGTGAGGTCACACACTGATGTTGGACGAGAAGGCCTGGCTCTCAGTCTCCGCTCTAATTCATCCCAAGGGTGTTATATCGGGTTGAGGTCAGGACTCTGTGCAGGCCAGTCAAGTTCATCCACACCAGACTGCACAGTCATGTTGGAAGAGGAAGGGGCCAGCTCCAAACTGTTCCCACAAAGTTGGGAGCAGGGAATTGTCCAAAATGTCTTGGTATGCTGAAGCATTCAGAGTTCCTTTCACTGGAACTAAAGGGCCAAGCCCAGCTCCTGAAAAACAACCCCACACCATAATCCCCCCTCCACCAAACTTTACACTTAGCACAATGCAGTCAGACAAGTATGTTCGGGGGCGTGTCTGACTACCGAGGAGAGTGGCTGCTGTTTTGCCGAGCTCCGTGCAGGGTTGCCAGATTTTTGGATCTGACGGCCGTTTCCTGAACTGTATCTGGCACACTCTCCTCGGGCAGATAGCTGGTCATCTCGGGACCCTTTTGACACCAGCCTGAGGTTGAGTGATTGAAGCCCGGCGCCTCTCGGGAGCCATTGTTACATGCGGCCTCTGGAGAGAGGCGGCCATCTTGCGGCCTACATCTGAGTACCTGTGCCTTCACAGCCTTCATACCCATGGGTAAAAAACCTGAGGAGACGGAGGAGCCCTCGCCTGCCCGACATCCGGATTTCTCTGGGGGCCGGGCTCGTGGGGGAGACACGGGGAGTCGACCTGCTCGGAGATTCTGACCATGAAAACCCCGCCTGTATCTGTGGAGACTCCGCTGGCGCAGCCTTTGGCACCATCGCTCACGGCGGATGACTTGCACCAGGTGATGGGTGAGTTCCAGGTCCTGTGACATCGGAACTTGCAGGAGGTGCGGGCAGCTTTGGAGCCTTTGCAGTCTCAGATAACGGAGGTGCAGGCCCGGACCCAAGTGACGGAGGCAGCGCAGGCAACTGCTGCTGCAGCGATTGTGGAATTACGGGCCCAGGTTACTCACCTCACTCTAGAGGCCGCCACCGGCGCAGGAACCTCCGTTTGTGGGGGATCCCCGAAGACATAGGTTGCAACGAGCTTCTTGGGTACATGCTGGATCTGGCTTCCCACCTTCCTGAATACTGGCGATAATACTGCTCAAGTTCCTCTGATCCTGTCGGCTGTACGATTGAAGAAGGCTGCTGCAGCCCCGGCGGGGGCGCCGCATGATGTCCTGGTGGTCACCAGGGATCTGAATGTACACACCCGGATCTTGTCAGTGGCTGGTCCCACATTCCGGGACGCTTATGGCTCCAGCTGTATTATATTTTTCCGGGACTTGCCGTTCTTGTCGCTGGTGGCCCGGCGTCGATTTACGGAGGTCACTTCCCTGCTGCGAGCTCAAGAGGTCTGGTACCGTTGGGGGTCTTTGGGCGCCCTGATTATCTGCCACGGGGGCAAGCATCCCCAGTCGACGTCCCTGGAGGAAGCTAGAGCGGCTCCTATTACCCTTTGGATTGCGCCGGACCTGCACTCTGATCATGGATGACATATCATTTTCGGCTCCTCTCCTTTCCTTTCTAATTGATACTCTGGAATGACCTTTTGACGTTGTCCTGTTGACGATTAGGGCTTAATGCAGTACGTCTGCTGGAACACCTGGATTACCCTCGTCCCCCCTTTTTTTTTTTTAAGTGTTGGACATTGGGAGGATACCTGGGTGAGCCACTAGGTCGGTTACCTAGGCTCTGCCCATCCTCTTGGCCCCAGGTCCCCCGGCCATGCGGCCTCTTCCATGGCCCTCGGTCTTCCTACGGTTGCTGGGGCGAGCCGGGAACGCCGCAATGTATTTGGAAGTCCTCACCACCCACCTTTTTTTTTCTTTTTTCTTCCTTCTTGCTGGTGCTCTAGTTTTTGGACTTCTTTGCCCTCCACAGTTTCCACACCCTGACGAGATATTCTGTTTTGTTTCCCCCCCCTTTTTGCCCCTTACCCCCTCCCTTTGAATTTTTTGATTTCCCCTATCAGTTGGCTGTCATGGACGATTTGTGTTTTATTTTTCCTGAGACTTTCTTTCATAGTTACCATTATGCTGTTTTGTTACGGTTATTCATGTGGCTCCACGCAGCCATTCTGTTCTGTTATCTTGCTGACAATTCTTTATAATAAAAGATTTCAAACGTAAAAATAGTCCCGTTTTAATTCAATATCTAATAAACCGTTGCTTATAATAAAAAAAGACAAGTACCGTTCTCCTGGCAACTGCCAAACCCAGACTGCTCCATCAGATATCCAGATGGAGAAGCACGATTCGTCACTCCAAAGAACGTGTCTCCACTGCTCTAGAGTCCAGTGGTGGCGTGCTTTACACCACTACATCCGACGCTTTGCATTGCACTTGGTGATGTATGGCTTGGGTGCAGCTGCTCGGCCATGGAAACCCATTCCATGAAGCTCTCTGCGCACTGTTCTTGAGCTAATCTGAAGGCCACATGAAGTTTGGAGGTCTGTAGCGATTGACTCTGCAGAAAGTTGGTGACCTCTTCACACTATGCGTCACAGCATCCGCTGACTCCGCTCCGTCAGTTTACGTGGCCTACCACTTTGTGGCTAAGTTGCTGTCGTTCCCAAACACTTCCAAGTTCTTATAATACAGCTGACAGTTGACTGTGGAATATTTAGGAGCAAGAAAATTTCACGACTGGATTTGTTGCACCGGCGGCATCCTATCACAGTTCCACGCTGGAATTCACTGAGCTCTTGAGAGCAACCCATTCTTTCACAAATGTTTGTAAAAACAGTCTGCATGCCTAGGTGCTTGATTTTATATACCTGCGGCCATGGAAGTGATTGGAACACCTGATTCTGATTATTTGGATGGGTGAGCGAATACTTTTGGCAATATAGTGTATCTAGGTATGTGGTTAGACCCAAATCTATCCTTTGGTCGCCACATCGAAATATTCTCATCTAAACTTTACCCCAAACTAGGTGCCCTGTACAGAAACAAATTCTGCCTGAGCCCCGCGGTAAGAAAGCAAATTGTACAACAAATGCTTATGCCGGCTATTGATTACGGAGATGTAGTGTATGCAGCGGCCCTGCAAACGCACCTTCAGAAACTTACTACATTGTATAACTCATTCTGCCGCTTTGCGCTACAATGTAACTACATGACCCACCATTGTCACATGTTAAAAGAGCTAAACTGGCCGTCGCTGGAGTCTAAGCGCACCCTTCACCTTTCCAACCTGGTGTTTAAGAGCTTTTCTGGGAAGCTGCCACCCTACCTGAATAGGCTGCTTCCTCCAGCAGTTTCCTCATCCTATAACCTCTGATCCAGGACCTGCACCTTACTTGCAATACCACAATACAAAAAGAAAGTGGCTTAATCCTCATTTTCCTACAGAGCACCGCAGTTATGGAATAACCTCCCAGACGCCATCAAATCTTCCCCCAGTCTTAAGTCACTCAAGAGCTCCCTATTAACATACCTCAATACGGTGAAAGAATTGATATTTTTAATTTCCTGTATGAATATATACGTATTGTGATTCAAATACGTATTGCAGTAAATATATTTTGGCTAGTGGGTCTTCTCTTTCAGTCCCCTCCTTGTTTCAATACAATGTGTGCATATTTTCTATTCAGCTCCATTTCCTCTTGAAGCTAGCCAAGGGACGTTGATTGAAAAATAGACATCCTGTGTTTCCAGGCAAAGTAGAAATGCCTGCGAAGTCTATCAGGGTTATTCAGAGAGCGTGAAAAGCAGGAGAATGACTGGAGAATGAAAAATTCTAGGTCAAAATAGCCAAACCGGAAAAATTCGCCCTTTCATCTCACTTTCCAAATCGGCTATTTTGACCTAGAATTTTTCATTCTCCAGTCATTCTCCTGCTTTTCACCCTCTCCGAATAACCCTGTATGTAACGGTTCAGATACAAAAAAAAGACATCTCTGAACCATATATGGTAATAAGTTAACTGTGTTGGTCAAATTTTGACGTGGAAATCAATCTGTATACTGATTGGCTGTCATAACACATTCCTGTGTGGGGTGGATATGAAACTTTGTCTACAACGAACGTTTTCATTGGTTGTTTGAAATCTAATAAATTGGTCTAACAAAGAAAAGTCAGACAGGAAATGATGAAGCTATACCTTGTGTGTGGCTGATTTTGGCATCTCCGCCATGGCGTGTGCGCGTCATTTCTGTACATTTTCTTGTTTGAGAAGCTTGCAGATGTTTATTGGAATTCCATATATGGTAATTATAAATAGGACATTGATTTGATTAGCTAAATTTTTTATTTAACAGTTGCAGGGTTATTCAGAGAGCGTGAAAAGCAGGAGAAGGACTGAAGAATGAAAAATTCTAGGTCAAAATAGCCAAACCAGAAAAATTCTCACTGTCATCTCACTTTCCAAATTGGCTATTTTGACCTAGAATTTTTCATTCTCCAGCCATTCTCCTGCTTTTCACGCTCTCTGAATAACCCTGTTGGTGTTTTGAAGTGGCATCTGGCATTCAAATGTGGTCTACATTTGCTTGTTCAGATTTAGCAAATTTGCCTCCTGGTTTGGTTTTTGTTTATTTTCCTTGAAGTTTTAAAGATCTGGTTGAAAGCTTGTTAGTGTTTTTGTTGCAAAGATGTTTTATGGACATTCTCTTTGTCTTGGTTTGTTTACACATACCTGGAAGGATGATCTAGGATCATGCCTTAAGTTGTTATTTTGTGTTTATTGCAGTAATTAAAAGGACAATCGTTTGAGTTCCCCCGCAGAGAGAATCACATGTGTCTTGTTGTTTCACTCGCCGTTAAGTGCTGGAGTATTCGTTAGGTCACTCACCCGGGAAACTGAAGAGCCGTTTCTAGCATTGAGTATGTGTATATCGGTCTGTCTTTATTGTAGCTCCGTTGTGTTTTGGAGTTCTGACACGTCAATGCCTGCTTGTAAATTTAGTATTTATTTTTAAAAAATTGATTGGATCTGCAAGTCTAATATTTTTTTTCTCATAGTTTCTTCTCATATAACAAAATGGCTTTGTCTCCCATTGAGAGCCACTTTCTTTTTGTGCTGTTGTCATTTCCTTTGCATTGCTGTTTGCTCGTGTGCTGTCTGGTTTCTGTATTATTTTTGCTAACTAATTATATATATTTTTTATTTTATTGCTGATATCTCCTACATAATTTAAATGCAATGTTCATTTTTTTTTCCAGATATTATGTTTTATATTTTATTACACTGTACAGCGATGTTTGTGTGTATAGGGACTGATTTCCTTCAGAATATGTCGCTTTGCCAGTATGAAAGAAGTTGAATGCCGTGTGTCTGTTCCCCCCCACCCCTCCTCTAAGCTTTCTCTGAAAGAAAAAAAAAACAACAGGGAGAATAGAAATGTTTGGTTTCACATTATCTTTCAGTTTATTTAACCAACTGCTGTTTTTTTTTTTTATTCTTTTTTCCATTATTCCTGCAGGACGAGTTATCTTTCTTTGTTCTTTCTTTTTATTTATTAATAACATATATTACAAATAAAAAGAGATATTATGATGTGTTTGTTTTTTCTCTGTTCAATTATTCCCCTTATCTCTCTTCTTGATCTAAACCAAATGTGAGGTGTTTTTTTTTGGAATGTAAGGTGGATAATGGGATTTGTTTGTATACTGTTAGTATACATTAGGGATAATTAGACAGTATATAAACAAATTAGTAATGATATTGATAATAACACAGGGCTAATGCCTTAAATACACAAATTATCAGAATATTATCATTATTGATTTTTAAATTATCCTGAGATTTAAAAGGGTGTGGTCGGTTATTTTTCTCTGGTCTTTGAGTCCAGAACAAAGGATTGACCGCACCTTAATATAAGTTATATGTTTTGCATAAGGGACGTGCATGCCTGTGTAGTCTTCTTTGTTACTGAACGAATGATAATCTCTATTCACAATATAATAATAAATAATTATATTATTTGAATCACATATTAAATTGACAAAATGACTGAAGCCATTTACAGGTTCTGTAACCTGTACAATGGAATAGGGGGTCGACCGAGTATCGGATCTACCGATAATTATGGCCGATATTTGTTTTTTTTTTAAATTATATCGGTATTCGGCGTTCAATCACCGATATTGCCGATGTTTATGTTCCCCTTGCTTATGGCACGCTCCCCGTCGCTCCCAGTCACTGTGAGGCGCATGCAGTGTTCCGTTTCCTTTGCCGAGCAGAAGCCGCCCAATGAGGAGCTGCCCTGCACACCACATGGTCCTTGCGTCATCATCTATCCCCTGACGAGGAAAACATGCATTCAGATGTCTGGGATAGAGGCAGAGAGCGAGGTAAAAGACCAAGTAGTGTGGCAGCTGCCCTGTAAGGCTAGGGTCAGACTGAGGCAGTGCGAACGCGCGTTCTGGCGCACTTAATCACGGCCGTGCTAGCAGAAAATGCCAGGCAATGACGGCCAATATACGAAGTACGGTCGCACAAAAGTGCGGCTGCGCAACGCAAGTGGCAAAGGAACGCATTTTGTCGAGAACGTGAAACCACTAGTACTGACGTACAGAGTGCGCTGCGTCCGCTAGAGGTGTGTGTGTGTGATTAGGAGACGTCAGACGCTGCTAATGTCCAGCCAACATAACGTCCAGATGCACAAAGTGTTTTATTGATGATCCGTACAAAATCACGGACGGAAATGCGCATAGTATGACCGATATCGCGTATTCCGTGAAAAAATGCGTCCATTCGTTCGAACGCACTTTTTCACAGACAACGTGAAAATTCGTTCGTCTGACCCTAGCCTAATACATTGCAGGCTGTTCAGCATGTAATGTGCTGCCTGAGTAAGCAAACTGCATATTGTAAAGTATTTTAATATGCAGTGGATATTTTTTTAACTTTACTCGGGCCCTGCGCTCTTCAAGTTATTCAGCACTTCCTCCAGCTGCTCCCCCTCCTCCCTCAGCTCTTTTTAAGTGACTCCATAATGCGCTGCTGCTCCGTCCTTACTGAGCTGTCAGTTCCCTCTGATCTGCTTATCACCAGGTTCTGTCTAACGTTTTTTTTTTCCTCTACAGAACATTAAATTTCCCCTCCCCCTGTGTTCCTCTGCAGGTCTGGTCATTAGCAAAGATAAGGGACCTCACAGCAAACCTGTGCTCAACCGGACATCAGGCAGGGGTTAACCCTACATCTGCTGCCCTGATAAACCAGTGCCCTGAACCTGCAGGTGGAAGAAAAAGAAAAAAAAGCCCACAGCTGTGTGGGCAGAGCCCCCTGTACACAAATCTGTAAAGGATAGCAAGAGGGGGGTTAAAATAAAAAAATCCACTAAAATAATGTAAATTCAAATATTAAATTTACATTATTTTAGTAGATTTTTTATTTTAACCCCCCCCCCTTGCTATTCTTTATAGATTTGTGTACAGGGGGCTCTGAACACACAGCTGTGGGCCTTTTTTTTTCTTTCACCTGCAGGTTCAGGGCTCTGTGGTTTAACCCCTGCCCTGCCTGATGTCCATCTGAGCTGACCCCTTACTTTGCTAGTGACCAGACCGGTGTTCCGTCAAGAAGTGTAACAGCATTGGAATGTGTAATGACTTAATGAGCATGATCGCACATGCGCGATCACGTGCCTCACATTCCAACACTATGACCCCCCCAAAAAAAACAAAAAAACAGTGTCAGCTGACTTGCAGGTGGTTATCCTGCTCCCTAACTAGTGTCAACTCTGTGGCCAAATCTCCAGCGCCTGCGGGTACAAGGGAAACTGGCACTGATCAATGTGGGCACTGGGCTCCTGCTGCATTGTGTTTAATTTTCAAAACACAAAGTGTACAGAATATCGGTAACCAATATCGGTTATCGGCCACAAAGGTGACCGATAATCGGTATCGGAGCCAGAAAAATGATATCGGTCTATCCCTACAATGGAATATATACATAGGTGCAACATAATACAGTAGGCAAAGAGGTCCTGCTTAAGAGCTTGCAATCTAAAAGGAGAGAGTGATACAGTAGAGGAGAGTTGATGTGGACTGTGTGGAAAGCGCCTATAGGTTCTGTATTGCTGTACAAAGTAATGTTGAAGTAATGTTAGGCTAGAAGAAATAAAGAAAAAATTAGGCAGATTTATTTGGTGTTTAGGTGATAAGTAAGTGGGGATATAAGGTTTTGTTGATAAAAGGAGATAAAGAGTGTATTTTAATATTCTAAGCTAAACGAATTTGCAACATGTTGACACAAAATTTTAAAAAAAGATGCTTTGAACACAAAGAGTAGCATTGTTCGTTTTCTTTTCAGAAAACATTTGATTAATTAGGTCATATTGCCAATTGGGGATTTGTGCAAATAAATATTTGATAATTATTTTTAACATGCCCTTCTGTACGTTTTTTTTCCAGTTTATGATATGTGTTGTGTGTTTTTTTTTATTTGAATATACTGGAGAATGTAAGACAATGACCGTTGCAAAAGTAAAAAAAAAATTTAAAAAAAGTTTTCACATTCTTCTCCTAGCCCCCTCCGTCTCATCTTTCTAAATTCCTTTGTGTCCAAAATTTGCTGAACTTTCATCATGGATTCATGATTTCTTTAAAATTTTCATTGCTGAATGTTACAAGTTTTAATCCATGTTTCTCTTTACTGCCATAACCAAGTAAGTTTTAAACACTGACAGGTTATTAACTTAAGTTTTTTTAATTTAGGTGAAAATTACCAGAGTAATGCATGCCAACGCATATTGCAGCTAATGCTGATCAAGCTAGATGGAAGATCATTCCATACCAATATCGATATGCTATTGAAATGGAAGGAAATTTACTCATACACACACATCATCATTTCACATTGCAATGTTACATTTCCTTTACCGGATACCAAAGATCAATAACAGAAATCGAGCAATAAAACAGTGTAACAAAAGGAGTTGAATTTTGTCATAAATAATATGAAAGAAGAAACACAGAACCTTGCATCTTTATATTCGGAAGAATTATTACTGGGCTGTTCTCATAGGGATATTCTGCACCAGATACCTGAAAGCTTGTTCTAACTGATGATTATTTCATATTATATTTTATGTGATTATAATTTTGTTTTTCAGGAGCGGGTGGGTGCCCTGATGTGTTTAGGGTGCTGCAGGTCACATTCAATTAAAATTAGAGTTAATTAATATATCTAGGAACATATAATTTAATGCATTTGCATAAATAAGTTTCATGACATATCTAGTGTTAAATGGAATATAGTTTAATTCAGGTCTACAGTGGCAAGAAAAAGTATGTGAACCCTTTGGGATTACGTGGAGTTTTGCATGAATTGGTCATAAAATGTGCTCTGATCTTCATCTAAGGCTGGGGTCAGACCAGCGCACTTTTAACGTGCGTTCTGGCGCACTTAATTACGGCCGCACTAGCAGCAAATGACGGTCAATGACAGCAAATATACGAAGTACGGCCGCACTAATGTCCGGCCGTGCAACGCAAGTGGAATTTGAACGCGTTTTTTCGAGTATGCAGAACCGCTAGTACTGACGTACAGAGAGCGCTGCGGCGGCATAGCGGCATGTGTGCGTGATGAGATGTCAGACACTGCTTATGTCCAGCCTACATAACGTCCAGACGCAAAAAAGTGTTTTATTGACGATCCGTAAAAAATCACGCACGAAAATACGCGTCGTTTGACTGTTTTTGCGCATTCTGTGAAAAAATACGTTGATGCGTTCGGACGCACTTTTTGACGTTCGCGGGGAAAAATGCTATCGTCTGACCCTAGCCTAAGTCACAACAATTTGAAAAACACAGTCTGCTTAAAATAATACAACACAAATAGGTTTTCATGTGTTTATTGAACGTAGCATGTAAACATTCACAGTGCAGGGTGGAACAAGTATGTGAACCCCTAGCCTAATGACTTCTCCAAGAGCTAATTGGAGCCAGGAGTGAGCCAACCTTGAGTCCAATCAGTGTGATATTATTGGATGTGTTGCTGAAAGCGGTCCTGCCCTTTAAAAACACACACCAGTTTTGGGTTTACTGGTTTCAAGAAGCACTGCCTGATGTGAACCATGCCTCGCAGAAAAGAGCTCTCAGAAGACCTGCGAGCATGAATTGTTGACTTGCATGAAGCTTGACCTCAACCCGATTGAAATACTGTGGCATGACCTTAAGAGAGCGATTCACACCAGACATCCCAAGACTATTGCTACACTGAAACAAGTTTTGTGAAGAGGAGTGGTCCAAAATTACTCCAGATCGTTGTGCAGGTTTGATCTGCAACTACAGGAAACGTTTGGTTGAGGTTATTGCTGCCAAAGGAGGGTCAACCAGTTATTAAGTCCAAAGGTTCACATACTTTTTCCACCCTGCACTGTGAATGTTTACATGTTCTGTTCAATAAAAACATGAAAACATATGCTTGTGTTGTATTATTTTAAGCAGACTGTGGTTTTTCAAATTGTTGTGACTTAGATGAAGCCGAGATCACATTTTATGACCAATTCATGCGAAACTCCACGTAATCCCAAAAGGGTTCACATACTTTTTCTTGCCACTGTAAATGATTGTAGGAAAGTTTTAATTTGGTAAAATAAGTTATTTTTTATTTAGATTTTATTGGGATTGGTGTGTTTTATAAACACCAGTTTTGTTTGGATAAGATAAATAATTTGATATTAAAATGGGTGGAGTATGCACTTCGGCTATTTCCCTTTTGAGCCAAAGTTGCGTATTATATATATATATATATTTTTTTTTCTTTAATGCAATGAGTCAGAAGTACTAGGTGTTTCTTTTTTGTTGTTGCGTGAGGCCCATAGGCTTTGCGGGGAAATTTTAAAATGTATTATCTGTGTCTCTTCTTGTGTAATTAACATTTTTATTGTTTTCATGTACACTTGAGAGTGATGTACAGTTGTGTTCAAAATTATTCAACCCCCAATGCTGTAAAGGGTTTTAGGGAATTTAGTGTACATTTGTAATTGTATTCAGAATGAAATCCTACAAGGACTTTTTAAAGAACCATATGCAGCTAAAATGACATCAATTGGTTTTGTAATACAGTAGTAAATGTTTCTTTTGTGAATTCTTCATTGACACAATTATTCAACCCCTTAAAGACTACCACTCTGAAGAACAG
Organism: Leptobrachium leishanense; assembly: GCA_009667805.1. Lineage (NCBI taxonomy): Eukaryota > Metazoa > Chordata > Amphibia > Anura > Megophryidae > Leptobrachium > Leptobrachium leishanense. The sequence goes on along the minus strand of CM019073.1, from coordinate 65,863,001 downwards.
AGGTTCATTCAAGTGTTTTCAATCAGGTATTGAAAACACCCGTGGATGTCACGGAGCAGCAATAAAGCATAATAAGCACCAATTAGGCAGCTTTAAAATGACTGTGATACTCAGCCCCTTCTAGACATTTACTGGTGTGGTTACAAACATGGTCAAGTCAAGAGAATGGTCCAGGAAGACAAGAGAAGAGGTGATTACTCTTCACAGCAATGGCTATAAGAAGATTGCAAAGATGTTAAACATACCAAGAGAGGCCATAGGAAGCATCATTCGCAAATTCAAGGCAAAGGGCACTGTTGAAACGCTACCTGGTCGTGGCAGAAAGAAGATGCTGACTTTGACTGCTGTGCGCTACCTGAAGCGTAGAGTGGAGAAAAGTCCCCGTTTGACTGCTGAGGAACTGAGAAAAAATTTGTCAGATGTGGGTACTGAAGTTTCAGCTCAGACAATACAGCGCACACTGCGTAATGAAGGCCTCCATGCCAGAACTCCCAGGCGCACCCCCTTGCTGTCTCCAAAGAATAAGAAGAGTCGACTGCAGTATGCCAAAAGTCATGTGGACAAACCACAGAAGTTTTGGGATAGTGTTCTGTGGACTGATGAAACAAAATTAGAACTGTTTGGGCCCATGGATCAACGCTATGTTTGGAGGAGGAAGAACAAGGCCTATGAAGAAAAGAACACCTTGCCTACTGTGAAGCATGGCGGGGGGTCAATCATGCTTTGGGGCTGTTTTGCTTCTGCAGGTACAGGGAAGCTTCAGCATGTGCAAGGTACCATGAATTCTCTTCAGTACCAGGAGATATTGGATGACAATGTGATGCAGTCCGTCACAAACCAACCTGAGGCTTGGGAGACGTTGGACCTTTCAACAGGACAATGATCCCAAGCATACCTCCAAGTCCACTAGAGCATGGTTGCAGATTGAAGGCTGGGACATTTTGGAGTGGCCATCGCAGTCACCTGACTTAAATCCGATTGAGAACCTCTGGTGGGACTTAAAGAAAGCAGTTGCAGTGCGCAAGCCTAAGAATGTGACTGAACTGGAGGCTTTTGCCCATGACGAATGGGCGAGGATACCCGTAGATTGCTGCAAGACACTTGTGTCAAGCTATGCTTCACGTTTAAAAGCTGTTATAACTGTAAAAGGATGTTGTACTAAGTACTAAGATTGAATGTCACTTGGGGGTTGAATAAAACTGATAATGATGTGAGCACAGAAAAGACATTTGTGGTTATTTCATTATAAATGTTATGTTATATTTGTCTGACCTACACGTGCCTCTTTGATTTAATTGTAAGCAAGATGACTGAATGATCAAAATCAATGTCAAACTGGCCAAAACACTAAATTTCAGTGGGGGTTGAATAATTTTGAACACAACTGTATAAGAATGAATGAATGTGTATACGATTAGAGGGTACTTTTTTTATTTATTTTTGCTAAAACCGTGTCACATCTTCATCACAAGAAATCTGACTGTCACCATGTTCACAATGACTGTCCCTGGACATTTTGTGTCAAGGTCAATGATCACAGGTAATAAGCAACCAGCGCAAAGAGACACCTTGTTCAGGAGTCCCTATGTTGGGAGCTCTGATTACATTCAATGATTATGCGTCTCAAGCTGGGATGTTGAAAAAGACCAAAAACCTTGCCCTTTGGACAAGGACTACGGAATTTGATTGAGATATCTAGGGGATTAAATAAAAAAATAAGTGTGAGAAAGGATTGGATTTAGGAAAATGAGAATGTATTTTTTGAGAGTGTATGAATGCAGGTGTGTATGCGTTTTGTGGAGTGAATCTGAACATCAGAAAACACAGATTTAGATCTGACTCATGTTGATTATTGGATAAATTAACTTTTAAATTCAAGTTAAAATTTTTCTTGTTCGGTGAAGTACATTTTGGGAAATTGGAGTAAATAGTTATTTAACCTCCCTGGCGGTCCGATTCTGACATATTTTATATGTCAGAATCAGTCCTATTTATTCTGGCCCCCTAGTGGTATAAGTGTGGCTCGGGGGTTAACTTTCAATACTGAAAGCGTTATCCTCGAGCCACACTCAGGCCGATACTTACATGTCTTGCGCTCCCTCGCTGTCCCCGCAGTCACACTGCAGCCAATCGCGATGTCACACTACCTGGTTCACTCCTCGCGAGAAGAGAACCAGGCAGTGTGATGTCGCGAGCAACTGGAGGAGACTGCGGGGATCAGTGAGGGAGCGCAGGACATGTAAGTATCCAGCCCGAATGTGGCTCGGGGATACCACTTTCGGTACAAAAAGTTAACCCCGAGCCCCTCGGGAATACCGCCAGGGAGGTTAAGGTCTAGATTATGTATATGGCCCAGGCTCCAGCTGTGGTTCGCTGGAAGAGTGAATCTAAGTGTATTTCATGTTCATAAAGGGCCTCCTTGGGGAATCCCTTTCGTACAACCTAGAGGTATTAGGGGATGACACTGTGGCCCCAGGTATAATTCGTTTAATTGCTTAGTTTTGTTTTATCCTTTCTAATGATCACAATTTTGGTATGTGATCAAATAGGCAGCTGAAAGAATTGATATTTTTAATCTCCTGTATGAATCAATACGTATTGCAGTAAATATATTTTGGCTAGTGGGTCTTCTCTTTCAACCCCCTCCTGCTTTCAATACAATGTGTGCATATTTTCTATTCAGCCCCATTTCCTCTTGAAGCTAGCCAAGGGATGTTGATTGAAAAATAGACATCCTGTGTTTCCAGGCAAAGTTGAAATGCCCGCGAAATCTATGCAACGGTTCAGATACAAAAAAAGACAACTTATTGTATGTAAGTTCAGAGATAACTGTGGTCAAATTTTGATGTGGAAATATATCTGTATACGGATTGGCTGTTATAACACATTCCTGTGTGGGATGAATATGAAACTTTGTTAGACCAATTTATTAGATTTCAGACAAAGAAAAGTCAGACAGGAAATGATGAAGCTATACCTTGTGTGTGGCTGATTTTGGTGTCTCCGCCATGGCATGCGCACGTCATTTCTGTACATTTTCATTTGAGAAGAAGCTTGCAGATATTTATTGGAATTCCATATATAGTAATTATAAATAGGACATTTGATTAGCTACATTTTTTTTAACATACAGAATGCACCTGTAAACATGTAACAGTGACTATTTCCTTCATATTTATTTTCTGTTAATAGGTATATTTGTGTTTTTAAGATCTTGCATTTTATTTCTTTGAAATGTTAGTTGTTACAGAAATACAATGTTCTTGAACCCAGGACATAACTTGGAAACTAGAGAAATCTCAATGTATCCTTCCTGGTAAAATACTTTATAAATGAGAGGAGAGGGTAACATGCTATGTGAGGGTGAATAGAGTACAAGAAGTAACGGGGTGCATGTGGGCTGGGTGAGAAGATGGAGCAAGAAATGAACAATAGGGGAATTAGGTAGTGAGCCGATGGGTTTTCAGCAAAGTCTTGAAGTGTCAGGTGCAGGACCTGCCAGGCCGGCGCCTTTTACTCAACCCTCCAGCAAGGCGTCCAACCCGGCCTCCAAGGCCTAAAGCGGCACCCGAATCCACCGACTCTCCTGGACATGCCGCGGGCCGCACCCTCGGTTCCACCGGCGTCAGCACTGGGCGTGGTGGCCCAGGGTGAGCTGACCAGGAGGAGGAGTGTTGGAGGTCAGGATGCCAATAGACTCCGGAGAGGAGGTAGGAGGTGTAGAGGGGGCATGGCCTAACCTGGGTGCCCTATTTAAACCCCCTGAACCACTGATTGAGTGCCCAGACATTCTGTGCTTACCTTGAGTAAACAGTGCCAAGTATAACCTCTCTTACTGATTGACAGACCCTTTGTTGAACCCTGTGATATCCTGCTTGGTGCCTGCCCCGACCTCAGAATTGCCTATTGACCACCCCTTTGGATTCTCCTTCCCACCATCCAGCACATCTTGGGTTCCTACACCTCTCCAGTTCCCGTGATCCTGACAGCTGGAGAGACAGGGAGAGTCTGATGTTGCGATAGAAAGGGGGCAGCTCATCCTGAAGGTGGGAGTTGGGGGTTCGCGTACGAGGAGCAGATAACATCAGATCATTGGCAGAGCAGAGTGGTCGGGACGAGATGTACCTGCTAATAAGAGAGGAGATGTCGGCAGGGGCGTGGTTATGGAGAGCTTTGTAAGGGAGGAAAAGTATTTTGAATTGGATTCTGAAGGAAACAGGGAGCCAGTGTAGAGTTTGACAAAGGGGTGAGGTGCGGAAGGTGAGGTGTTTGTTTATGAATGCCTGTGCCAGATTCAGACTGCAAAAGGGAGAATCTGGGATCTTTTAAGGCCAGAGAGAAGGAGGTTACAGTAGGCCAGACGGGAGATAAGAGCATGGATGAGCATTTTACCAGAGTCATGATTAAGAAAGGGACGGATGCGTGCAATGTTTTTTTAGGTGGAAGTAGCAGGATTTGATTAGTGACTGAATGTGAGGAGTAAAAGCAGAGATTGGAGTCCAAGAGGACCCAGAGGCATCGAGCCTGAGAGGTAGACGTAATGGTGGCACCATTCACCTGAAGGGAAATGGGTACTAAAAATGGAGGATTTAGAGGGAGGGAACATGAGAAGTTCAGTTTTAGAGAGGTTGAGCTTTAGGAAACGGGAAGTCATCCAATCGGAGACACCCGAGAGGCAGGCTGTAACGCGGTCCAACACAGGAGTAGAGAGATCGGGGGTGGAAAGGCTGATTTGGGTGTCGTCAGCATAGAGATGATATTGGAGTCCATTTGAAGAAATGAGGTTGCCCAGAGAGGCAGTATAGATTGAGAAGAGTAGGGGACCCAGAACAGAGCCTTGAGGCACCCCAACAGAGAGGAAGCAGTGGTGAAGAGACACCAGCGAAGGAGACGAGAGGTAGGAAGAGAACCAGGAGAGTAGTGTCACTGAGGCCAAGTTGACGCAGCATGAGGAGCGGGAGAGGGTGGCCAACAGTGTTGGATGCAGCAGAAAGGTAGAGAAGACGACTCATGTCAGATGAGCGCACTGATCACGTCCGTGTTGCCGCACATTTTAACGTCCATGGCTGCATAGCATTCTGACCAATGGAGCCCCACATACGAAGTACTTCCGCACTAAAGTGCGGACGCATGAGGCAAACTGATGCAGGTTAGGCAAGAACATAGTACCGCAAGAACAGACGTTCGAAGTGCGTCCACGTCCGCATAGCTTTGCGTGTGATTGATGGAACAAAGTCAGACGGACTGCATTTATGATGTCCAGCATTTTTGACGCACAAAATGTTTTCTCATTTTAATTTTATTTCAGTCAAAAATAATGTCAGTCACAAAAACGGACTGTGTGATCACTACTGCATCTTCCGTCAGAAAGTACTTCTGTTGTGCACGGACACACAGTCCATACAAAATGCGCTCGTCTGACACCAGCCTAAGCAGTGAGAAGTGGCCTTTGGTTTTAGCAGCAACTAAATCATTAGTCACCTTGGACAGAGCATTCTCAGTGGAATGCTGGGAGCGAAAGCCAGACTGGGGCGGGCCAAGTAGAGAGTTAGTGGCAAGAAAACTGGTGAGCTGATTATAGACCAGGCGTTCTAAGATTTTGGAGGCAAAGGTGAGTAAAGAGATGGGATGGTAGTTTAAAAGGGAGGTGGGATCAAGAGATGGCTTCTTTAGAATGGGGGGGGTGATCAAAACACGTTTGAATGCAGAGGGGAAAACTCCCGTGGAGAGGGAGAGATTAAAAATGAGTCAATGCAGGGAAAATGACTGGTAGAGAAAGGAGGGGGGGTTTGTGAGGGTCCTGAGGACGAGCAACAGCACTCGTGGCCTGATCTACCGTGGGTGCCCGCTAAGATCTCACAAGGTTTTAGCTTGCTTGTGCTATTACAGGGATGAATGCTCCATATGCAAATCAGCCTGCTCTCACCCAAAAAGGGTGGCCAGTACTGACTGCCAAGGACGTCATCCCTGCAAGAGAAGTGCAGCAACCCCCGACGATCATGTCGGCCTTGTTAGACCTCGTCAGGAGGGTATAGCTGACACCCCTCCAGGCACAGCAAGCAAGGGGTCCACGTCGGGATGACCCTGTAAACTTCTAGTGCGAGAAGGGGGGGGGCTTGTGACTGGTAGAACAGACCGAATAAGGTGTGAGGGGATGGGGGGGGGGGGTCAAGCGGACAGGAGGACATGAGAACTTGAGTCATCCTTCTCTGAGAATAGAAGAGGGGACAGGGAGTCAATTGAGGAGGGCAGTGAGGAAACTTCTAGTCTAAATTTAGTAATCTTATTTGGTGAAATAGTCAGCGAAGCCAACAGGTCTGTGGAAGGTTGACAGATCTCAGTACCCCAACAGGGTCACATCTGTCAATGCCACTTCCTTACAGGACCCTGTCATGGAGTGGACGTAGTGCTCCCCGTGTCAAACCCAAAGACTTTTATTTCCATGGCGAAAGCCCCGGGACCGTAGACATTTGCTTTGGGAGGACCTTGTGTTCATTTATATTGTGTGGTTTTCGATGTATTGTTGTCGCGGAACCCCTTGCTCAGAGAATGGACTGTATTAAACCCTCGCTCCTCTGCTATTCCCCTCAGGTAAACTATTTGTCTATGTTTTAAAGTGGTGGTTTTGTGACCCCCCCCCTATCAGCACGCAATCAAAATGCCTTTAAGCCTGTCCCTTCTGCTCATTGTGTTACCGACACCAGGGTTAGCCTGGGATTGAAAGTATGAGCGGGGTTTGAAACACCAGCCAATCACAATCCAAGGAGCTAGAAGGGCCAACCAATCCCATTCCAGGAATGCACCTCATTGATTGTAATAGAGCCATCTGCAGAAACTTTAAACGTCTGTGCTCCGAAAACTAACTGCTCCAGCGGGGTGATTTTTCAAAGTTGGGGTGATCCTCATGCAAGCTACCATTGTGATTTTCAGGAGGGAGCTCCATTGGGAACCCACATTGCTGAGCCATTCTTGACCCCAGGAGAGCTCAGGCAGCAGGGACCATGCTGAATCAGCTGGGAATAACTACTATATGCTGCCATCCGTGCCCCTGCCTCCAGATCTGGGCGCTTTTTGGACTGTGACACCCTAGGGGCCCGAGATAGCAAACGGTATCCCTGGATCGCCGCTGCTCCCCTGGAATCCCCCCAAACAAGGCCATGTGCTCTGTATGACTGCTGTTACAGTACCTGGTGGCGCCTTATGAATAACTGTAGCACTGTACCATGGTAAAGACAGGATAATCAATATACATGCAAGTTAAACACATAGAACAGTACCAGAGAAGCCCCTGCACAAGAGCTTGCACTCTGAGAGGACCAGATGAGGAACAGGCTGAATGGCGGTGTCGAAATGTCTGGGGGCCCGGGGCGGGAAGGTTAACTGTGGTTATCTGATTCTGAACCAAATAAAAGCAGGCCATGTGAGATGGCCAGAGGAGTATCCTGTTTGAACATACAGTCTGTCTGGGGTCTCAATCAGCTATGCTACCAACTACAATCACTCTCAGAAGGCACAGAGCGGCCTTCTGGAAATGCAAAGAGGCTCTAAGGCAGAGGTTCAGCCCTAGCAGGTCTGGAGCTGCAGATCGGGCTGCTCGAGGCACTCGGCTCAAAGCAACTCAGAGGCCGGGCTGAGGGGGGGGGGTCTGGAGAGCCAGGACAGACTGGAAGAGATGGCTTCCCATCACAGACCCCCCCCCTGTGCTCTTCCCAGGCAGGCTCTCATGCCGCTCTCCAGTCCTCAGTAGAAGCTTAATGACCGGGACAAAGAGAACCTACTAGCATGCCCCAGAAATGAGACAAGGCTGTATATCTAGAGGTTTTCTGGGTCAGAATGAAACTCTTAATTTGGACAAGCACACATATTTAAACAGTCAAACATGGGCAGTTTACATAAACAAGATTACAGTCTAAAAGACAGCAGATAATGTGGCAGGGTTTGCCTAAAAAGATTAAATACACAGACAATAACATTCTTGCAAATGTAATCCAGGGACGTGCACTCGGGGTGGCAGGGGAGGCGGAGCCTCCCCTGCCATGACAGTAAATTAATGAGCTCATTGGGGCACATCCATGAGCTGCTGGGGCACATCCATGAGCTGCTGGGTCATATCCCATATCCATGAGCTGCTGGGGCACATCCATGAGTTGCTGGGTCATATCCCATATCCATGAGGTGGGGCAAATCCATGAGCTGCTGGGGCAAATCCCATATCCATGAGCTGGGGCATTTCCATTATCCATGAGTTGCTGGGGCAAATCCATGAGTTGCTGGGGCATTTCCATTATCCATGAGTTGCTGGGGCAAATCCATGAGTTGCTGGGGCATATCCATGAGTTGCTGGGGCATATCCATGAGTTGCTGGGGCATATCCATGAGTTGCTGGGGCATATCCATGTGCAGGGGCAATATCCTGTGTAAATCTGGCTCTGATACAAGCCGGTGCCTCACCAGCCACTGACCTCACCGCACGTCACTGATGTAATCCATGATTACATAACACCCTGCACATCAGTCCTGTACCCTACAAATATGCCTCCAGGTCCATGCACCCCAAGTCCAAAGTGACTTGCATCACAAGCTCTACAGTAATGTGCTATATGATGGTACCAGAGCTCCACAATAATGTGCTGTATGAGGTTATCACTGACCAGGTTCTCCAACACTGGCTGTCCGGTGCCCCTTTCTTGGGTTTACTGGGAGGCAACACAGCGTGGGGGGGGGGGGTGTCCAGGCTCTGTGGGGGAGGGGGCCTGGGTTGCTGGCCGGTGGGTGCAGAACTTTGCTCTCCAGTGTTACTCGACCTTCTGCAGTGCTCAGCCAGGACTGAACTGTGCTGCAGTGAGTCATCTGCTAGTACATGGAGCCTGCACAAGCTTTCTGTGCCAGACGTGCGGCTCCCCCTCCCGGTGAGGTCAGGTGGGGAATAGCAGGAGCCAGAGGGTGACCAGGGGGAGGTGGGCATGCCCTTGGCAGAGACACGATGTGAGGAGAGCGTCAGCGCTGGGGAGGGAATCCCAGCGAGGCTCCGCTCACATCCATGGACTGTCTGCTCTGATGTCAGAGGGGGTCGGACTGAAGTCATCTTTCATCAGTTTTCCGGGTCTAGGAAATCAGCGAGCATGGTGGGGGTGGTAAAGAAATATTAGTAATGGCAGACCCCTCCTTTCCGAACGGAAGAGAGGGGTTCCGCCATACCACATACGCGTACAACAGGTTGGGAACCGCTGTTCTAATGTATCAACCCCTTCTACACAGATCTTGTAAAGCTCTGCAGAATCTGTGGCACTACCTAAATAAAGGACAATAAATTATCCAAGGGTAATGTGGGGTCACATTTTTCATGAATCCGGCCAGCTTCCCCAGCCCCGCGGATACGGCAAGCCGGCCCAGTACCAAGTACTCGGGCAAACGGCAGTATCGGTGCATCCTTAAACGCCAACTACACCTTAGAGGCCAGGCAACGTTTGAAGAATAACCAAAGTATTTGGAGGCCAGAGGTAAAATTCCAATATCATTCAGGTACTTTAGTGTTAGCACTCATGCGCTCTTGCCAGCGGAGACCAGTATGCAGAAAAGGCGTAGATGGGGGGGGGGGAAATTGTGTATATTACCAATGTGAGGTGTTCTTAGGAGAATCTGGAATTGTAGTAAAAGCCAAAAGGGTCAGGGCCGGCGGAGTTCTTGCAAGGTCAAAAGGGAATAGCCAAGAGGTCGTATAGGAACGAGGTATAGGATGTACTGCGGTTCAGAAGTGGGAACCAGTAGGGCAGCTTGGTAAGCAACGAGGTACCTGGCCAAGGAGTGAATGAGATTTATATAGAAGGTATGTAAGGTCCACACCTCTGCGGGGAGGATCCACAGCCTCCAGCCACACCTCCACAGACCAGACTGGTGTCTGGTTGACATGGCTACCCCTGCCATCCAGGAGACACGCCTCCCCTTGACAGCAAGCACCTCCCATGACTTTTCCCCTGCTCCTGGCGTGTGAGGACATGCCCCCACACCAGGGACCTTCTCCGGGTGCAGTGAGCCCCCCGTCCAGCCAAGGTGGAGGAGAAGCCTGGGCCAGACAACCAGCCCACACCGTTATGCTACGAACGCCAGGCAGCCGCCGGGCCGAGCAGTCAGACGCCCACCGCATGACATCCTGCATGCCGGGGGCCCCCTGGAGAGGCGAATCCTGACAGCGTTGTTAAAGATTTTTTTTGTGTTCATGTTTTAAAAAAGGTCCTTGCGTGTCACAAATACAACTTTCCAAAGAAAATCTGCTTCTGCTAAAGCAAGGTTATTTCACATTAATGCATTTAAATGAACACAAACAGCAGGCCTGTACTAGGTTTGTGGTGTGTTTGTAAAATCAAGGCATATAATAAATGTTCAAGTTACGGTAAACTATCAAGTCAATGGCTATATCAAAACAAATATTGCAACATTGTGCATATACAAGGGTAGAGGTGTATGCATGCAGAGGAGAACGTGTACAGTGTGAAATACAGTATTTAAGTGTTAGCAAACACATCAAGATTAACTATCTGGGGGAATGAGCTAGGTAATCTTGTCCAGAGCCCATTCACACAATTTCTAGCTACAGGATAAAGCATCATAGTCTTCAAGGAGAAAGGGGCAGGAGAGTGGCTCTGGAGCATCTCAGTTCTGGGATGGCACCACATGCATTTATTATAGGTTGTAGAACTCAGGATTAGTAGATATCCTTGAGTCCTTCATGAATGCTAGTATACATAAACACTAACAGGGTTATTCAGAGAAAGGTGACAAATCAGGAGAAGAGAACAATCTAGACCAAATAGCCGATTTGGAAAGTGAGATAAATGGGAGAATTTTTCTGGTTTGGCCATTTTGACCTACAAATTTTTGCTTCTCCAGTCATTCTCCTGGTTTTCACATCTCTCTGAACAACCCTGTACATGTTGGATATCCACGAACTGAAATCAAAAAACTCAGCACTAACATGTGACACACAAGTGGAAATTTCACACATGACCTCACTGGATGTGTGGCAACGATGGAGGGGATGGGGATATTAAAAAAAAAAAAACTACCTTCAGGCTAGGAGTATATATATTTTAGACTTTGGTCCCATTCTAAAATATATTAAATATTTAAAAAAACATCAAAACCATGCTGGGCCTCAAGCATTTCAGGTAAGAGAGACTGTTTAAACAGATCAACATAGCACCGCTTGGAATGGTGGATAAATCATGAAAAAAAACAAGGAAAGCCCAAAGCTTTATTTTGGAAAAAAAATAAGTTCTAAAACAATATTTACAATTTTGCAACAGGTCAGTAAGGCACAAAACAAGTATAATAGACCAAACACAATCTTTATGGATTTTAAAAAACACTTCTTGTTGGATAAAAACAGACTGAGGGCATTCCATAAGTAAATATTGTGTAATAGTTTAAGTTCTAAAATAAACATTTACAGGGTTATTCAGAGAGCGGTGAAAAGCAGGAGAATGAAAAATTCTAGGTCAAAATTGGAGAATTTTTCTGGTTTGGTTATTTTGACCTAGAATTTTCCATTCTCCAGTCATTCTGCTTTTCACCGCTCTGAATAACCCTGTTAGAGTGGAATTTCTGAAAAATACCATTCTGCTTGCACATCAAAAAGGGTGTGTGTGTTCGTTCTAGCATCTCAAAGATATAGAAATATTAAATACAATTTTGTCCATTGCTAATCTATAAATCCAGTACAGGGTAAAAGCCAGTTTTCACAGTAGTAAAATGTAAGTAAATTTATTTTGGTTTTGAAACAAAACTAAAATGGGTTGCAAGTGAGAAAACCAGTTACGAAAAAGTGCATTATTTTATGACACAAGTTCATAGAGATAAAGTAAGACAAATGCTATTTTTATTGCGGCAAAATACACCATGGCCATCCAAAATAAAAATGAGCATATATTAATATGCACCTTGCAAGCAAACAGTTTCTAACAATTTAGTAATAGTCTAATACTATTAACAGCAATTTACAGAAATTAAACTATACACCAGGCCACTTAAAATGGACATGTCTGAAAGTAGCTCTAAAATGTTCAGTGAGTACTCAAGGAGTAGAGAACAGATTATTTACCTCCCGAACAAAGCTAGAAGTTCTTAACATACACCTTCAGGCTCTTGCACCAAAGAACCACACTATCAGGCATGCTAAAAAAGGTACGTACCATATGGATTCTAGCATCTATGAAAATACACAAAAAACCCCCCAGAGAAACACAAGTTCTCTTATCTGTTACAATAGATGTGATTGCTGCTGGGGGGAGGGAACGACAAAACGTAAAGCCCATGCAACACACTGATCAATTTTTAAAAGAGGTATGAAATCAAATGGAAACGGCTAGAATGAAGGGCTGATAAAGTGAGACATCCAATTACTGAGAGGCATGGGGTTTCATAATAAATGTAGGAACTTTAAGTATGCAGTTTTATGGCGCATTGCAAACTCATTTACATAAAGCATTGAAAGGAGTTTAAACCAATCAAGAGGCTCCTGTGGTCCATAAAGAAACACCTGGAACTTTGTGTTGACACAGCCAAATACTTAAATGATGCAAAAGGAGTAGTCTCAGAAAAACTTACTAGCCCTTTTAAGTTGTGAGTTTGTGCAAAGCCTGAGACATTTGCGAACATTCTGAACTAAATCAAAGCATGTCAATATTGTACAAAAAAATAGGTTATTTTATGTACTTTGCTCATTCTCATGAACTGGTGCATTTGAAATGAAGACCTGAATAAATGTGATTAAGACCCAAGACTACAATAATCGCTTTATTTCATTGACTAGAGCCACAAGCGATGGAGTCCAATAGAATTTGATGTCAAAAGTTATTCTAATTTATTTCTGGACTGTCTTTAAACAGAGTAGTGCTTACTCAGGCAATGAAACAAAATGATTAAAATTAACCTTTAATATAAACATAAGTAAAAACATGTCAGTTTGACATTTATAGAATAGACAGGATGTGACGCACTGGCTTGCTAGCTTGAACTCATGGTTATAATGAGACAACACAGAACTGCGCACAATCCATTTTGAGTTGTATACAGATAAAAGATTCTTTAGATGCTTGAATAAAGAAATTAACCCAGTACCACAAAGGTCTATCAGATAAAGCGTATCACCAAAGTGAAAAGTGCAATTGATTCCACCCAGTCTCGAATAGGTTTAACCCTTAAAAGATCCTTTATTGTAAAAACACATTAAGCTACAGCAAATTTCTATGTGTATTGTTTCCAGAAGACTAACGATTCTTTACACACCTTAGATATCTTCCAAAGAACTTTTCTGGTGCACTGGAGAGTCCCTGACAAGAACTTTGCCAATATAGGCTCTGATGCTTAATGTTTGAGTCATTTCAATCCCTTTCTTCTGATACTATGCTTGCATATCAAAAGCAATCACAGGTTTTCCTTTAGTGTTTGGCTTTACCCCATTAGCCCAGGCCCACAAAGGTCTGCTTCTCTATTAGTGCTAGTATCTTTTCTGTGTAAAAATCACTTCTGTGGTCTAGATTGTAAACTCATCTGAGCAGGGCCCTCTCCACTTCTTGTTTCTGGATCCCATCTTTGTTACTGTGCCTCATATCTCATTGATATATTCTATCACCACACACATACATGCATACTATAGTTCCTTGCTGCATATGGGGAATGCAGCACAGAAGCTCTGGGATGCAGTTCTTTGAATTGCTGTGATGTGGAAATGGCTTCTGCAATAATAAAACATACATATGTCATAAGGAACAGCAACTGCAAATTGTGCCACCCTCACACTAGGAGACATTATACCTACAGATTATTTATTTATTTTTTATCACTGTCTGCTTAACCTCCCTGGCGGACCGATTCTGACATACAGTGGGGCAAAAAAGTATTTAGTTAGCCACCAATTGTGCAGGTTCTCCCACTTAAAAAGATGGAGAGGCCTGTAATTGTCAAAAAGGTACACTACAACTATGAGAGACAAAATGAGAGAAAAAAAAAAAAAACAGAAAAAAATAAAAATCACAATGTCTGATTTTTAAAGAATTTATTTGCAAATTATGGTGGAAAATAAGTATTTGGTCACCTACAGTACAGTACAAACAAGATTTCTGGCTCTCACAGACCTGTAACATCTTCTTTAAGAGGCTCCTCGGTCCTCCACTCGTTACCAGTATGAATGGCACCTGTTTGAACTTGTTATCAGTTTAAAAAAAAAAAAAAAAGACACCTTGTCCACAACCTCAAACAGACACACGCCAAACTCCACTATGGTCAAGACCAAAAGAGCTGTCGAAGGACACCAGAAACAAAATTGTAGACCTGCACCAGGCTGGGAAGACTGAATCTGCAATAGGCAAGCAGCTTGGTGTGAAGAAATCAACTGTGGGAGCAATCATTAGAAAATGGAAGACCTACAAGACCACTGATAATCTCCATCGATCTGGGGCTCCACGCAAGATCTCATCCCGTGGGGTCAAAATGATCACAAGATCGGTGAGCAAAAATCCCAGAACCACATGGGGAACCTAGTGAATAACCTGCAGAGAGCTGGGACCAAAGTAACAAAGGCTACCATCAGTAACACACTACGCCGCCAGGGACTCAAATCCTGCAGTGCCAGACGTGTCCCCCTGCTTCAGCCAGTACATGTCCAGGCCCGTCTGAAGTTTGTTAGAGAGCATTTGGATGATCCAAAAGAGGATTGGGAGAATGTCATATGGTCAGATGAAACCAAAGTAGAACTTATTGGTAAAAACTCAACTCGTCGTGTTTGGAGGAGAGAGAATGCTGAGTTACATCCAAAGAACACCATACCTACTGTGAAGCATGGTGGCGGAGAAATCATGCTTTGGGGCTGTTTTTCTGCAAAGGGACCAGGACGCCTGATCCGTGTAAAAGGAAGAATGAATGGGGTCATGTATCGTGAGATTTTGAGTGAAAACCTCCTTCCATCAGCAAGGGCATTGAAGATGAAACGTGGCTGAGTCTTTCAGCAGGACAATGATCCCAAACACACCGCCCGGGCAACGAAGGAGTGGCTTCGTAAGAACCATATCAAGGTCCTGGAGTGGCCTAGCCAGTCTCCAGATCTCAACCCCATAGAAAACCTTTGGAGGGAGTTGAAGGTCCGTGTTGCCCAGCGACCGCCCCAAAACATCACTGCTCTAGAGGAGATCTGCATGGAGGAATGGGTAAAATTACCAGCAACAGTGTGTTAAAACTAGGGTTGCACCGATACCGATACTAGTATTGATATCGGTGCCGATACCGGGTACTGCAGGAGTACTTGGTACTCGTGCAGTACCCCCGATATTTTTTTCCGATACCGGAAGCCGGCATTGAGCCGGCTTGCCGGTATCCGAGGGGCTGCGGCGGCTGTCCGAATGCTCTATCGGCATTTGGACAGGCCCTGGAGCTCCTCTCCTAACTTGGTTTATACTTACCACCTTCCTTCAGCGCCGCCGGGAAAGTCTTCGCGCGCGCTCTCCTTGGAAGGTCCCCAGCCGTGACCATGTGATCACGGCTGGGGTCCTACCAACGAGCGCACGCGCGGAAACTTTCCCGGGGTCGCTGAAGGAAGGTGGTAAGTATAAACCAAGTGAGCAGCTGCAGGGCCTGTCAGAGCATTCAGACAGGCCCTGCAGCTGCTCTCCGCTCATACTTACCTTCCTTCAGCGATGCCGGGAAAGTTTCCCCGCGTGCCCTCGTTGGAAGGACCCCAGCCGCGATCACATGGTCCCACGTGGTCGCGGCTGGGGACCTTCCAAGGAGCGCGCGCGAAGACTTTCCCGGCGTCGCTGAAGGAAGGTAAGTATGAGCGGAGAGTGCGGGGGGGGCATTATCCATGAGCAGGGGGGCACATCCATGAGCAGGGGGGCATTATCCATGAGCAGGGGGGCATTATCCATGAGCTGGGGGGCATATCCATGAGCAGGGGGGCATTATCCATGAGCAGGGGGGCATATCCATGAGCTGGGGGGCAGGATATCCATGAGCTGGGGGGCAGGATATCCATGAGCTGGGGGGCAGGATATCCATGTGCTGGGGGGCAGGATATCCATGTGCTGGGGGGCAGGATATCCATGTGCTGGGGGGCAGGATATCCATGTGCTGGGGGGCAGGATATCCATGAGACCTGGGGGCTTTATAGAAGGTCGGTTCTTCTTGGAAAGCGTCACATGACATAAAATAAAAGTATCGGTAATTGGTATCGGTGAGTACTTGAACAAAAGTATCGGTACTCGTACGCGGTCTTAAAAAAGTGGTATCGGTGCATCCCTAGTTAAAACCTTGTGAAGACTTACAGAAAACGTTTGACCTCTGTCATTGCCAACAAAGGACATATAACAAAGTGTTGAGATGGACTTTTGATATCGACCAAATACTTAATTTTCCACCATAATTTGCAAATAAATTCTTTAAAAAAATAAAAAAATCAGACCATGTGATTTTCTGGATTTTTTTTTCACATTTTGTCTCTCATAGTTAAAGTGTACCTATGATGACAATTACAGGCCGCTCTCATTTTTTTTTAAGTGGGAGAACCTGCACAATTGGTGGCTGACTAAATACTTTTTTGCCCCACTGTATTTTAGATGTCAGAATCAGTACAATTAATCTGGCCCCCTAGCGGTATAAGTGTGGCTCGGGGGTTAACTTTCAATACTGAAAGCGCTGCGGAATATGCTGGCGCTTTATAAATAAAGAAGCGGTATCCCCGAGCCACACTCGGGCCGATACTGCCATGTCCTGCGCTCCCTCGCTGTCCCCGCAGTCACACGGCAGCCGATCGCGATGTCACAATTCCTGGTTCACTCCTCGCGAGAAGAGAACCAAGCAGTGTGACGTTGCAAGCGGCTGGAGGAGACTGAGGGATCAGCGAGGGAGCGCAAGTATCCAGCCCGAGTGTGGCTCAGGGATATCACATTCGGTACAAAAAGTTAACCCCGAGCCACACTCGGGAAAACCGTCAGGGAGGTTAAATAACTTCGTCAAGCAGGTTACAAACAATTTAGGAAACAAACAATGAAAAAAAAAAACTCCCAACTCCCCAGATGTTTATGCCTACAATTCCTAGAATTTGAATGAAATAGATGGCTAGAGAACCATGGAAGGTGTAGTTCAGAAACAGCTTACGGATTCAGAAGCCATGGAGTTGATGGGGAGGAGCTGCGTGCATCGAGAGATAAGGAGAACTGTAAGGCCGTGTTAGTCCAGATGCCAAAATCACAAGTATAGCAGTATGTAGTGATACTTTATATTGAACATTTAAAAAGACAAGCTTTCTAGAGTTATACCTCTCTTCCTCTTTCGTATAACTCTCGAAAGCTTGTAGTCTTTTAAATGTAACGATAGTCAAAAAAAAAAAAAAGATGTATAAATTATACACACTACTGACAGGGCAAAAGAGTATCCCTTTAACCGTGCAAAAAACAAGTTCAACCTCCTGGATGTCAAGCAAACCATTGGCATTAGAGACATTGTAATGTATGTTTGTTCTTGCAAAAAGCTAGGTTTAAATGCAAAATAATATAATATATATATATATATATATAACGATGAGCACACTGGGCTTAATAAAAAGCAAAAATTTATTGGATAAACAAGAAAAAAAAAATGTTTCGGCTCCTCAGAGCATTTATCAAGGTGTGTACATGTAATCAGAACTGTTCTGATTAAAGGCTCTGTGGAGCCCAAACATTGTTGTTGTTTTTTGTGTTTATCCAATAAATATTTGCTTTTTATTAAGTCCCAGTGTGCTCATCGTTTGCTTGCTGCATTTGCTTCTTTATGGATGCACCTGGGCTATCTTTACAGCGAGACTGAGTGCAATTTCCCCCTTTTGGATAATATGGATATATATAGATATATATTTTCTGCTACAAGAAAAACGTTCAAATTGTTCTTTTGATGCTTAAGAAAAGGCCAACATTAACCCAAGTATAAACAAAAATGGACAATTATTGCAGTTAGCCTAAACCACTAAGCACTAGCACTTTAAAAACCAGCTCAAGACGCCAGTAAAGCATTGCTAAAAATGCACCGGTGCTTCTATCTGGTTTTTAAAACAAGTGCTTAGTAGATAACCCCCTATTAGGCTCCGGTCAGACGAGCGCAGCATTCACGTCCGTGATGGCGCACAAAAGTACGTCCATGATAGCATGACAAAGTCCAATGGAGTCCCACACACAAAGTACGTCCGCACTGAACTGCGGACGCACATTGGCCGCGGCAAACGGACGCAAGTTAGGCAAGAACGTAGAACTCCTAGAACGGCCGCACAAAGTGCGCTGCGTCCGCAACGTTTTTGTGTGTGAGTGATGGAACATGGTCAGACGGACTGCATTTATACGTCCAGCATTTTTCACGGACAAAATGGTTTTGCATTTTAATTTATTTTTCCCTCCTACATCCGTCAAAAATAACTTCAGTGAAAAAAAAGGACTATGTGGCCACTACTGCTTCTTCGGTACTAACGTACGTCCGTACTGCACGGACGTACAGTCCGTAGAAATCACGCTCGTCTGACCCTAGCCTTAGTGTTAACTACTTTAGAGAGTCACATCATAAGGATGATCTGCAGAATGCCAGATTATACAGCAGCACTCCTAGCAGGATTCATTTAAGAGATTTGGTCCTTTAATGAAGTTAAAATAAAAAAAAAATTAAAAAAGGGGGGGATTTAATGCTTGATATTGTGCATGGACAGCTGTTGGAGTAGCAATTCACAGTAGGGGATATACACACAATCCTTAATCTCATTCGTATCATGTTAAGAGAAAGTTCACTGGCAATAGAGAAATGTGTAGTGCAAATGCACTTTATAAATCCATTTTCACAGTTTTGTTTAGCAGCTTTACCAAAGCCTTCTTGCCAAGGGGGGGGGGACTTTAAAATTAAACGGCCTCCATTCAGTGAATATACAATAGGGAGAATTTATAAAGATCAACAAATACAGTATGAGTCACTGGTCCTCAAACCTTATTTTAAAGATTGTAAAGAAACTAAATACTTATGTATTCTCTGAACCTTCACTTAAAAACCTCTGGCTGGTAGCTTTATGAAAAGTGTCAATCGCTTGGTCTCGATCTCACATTCCAACTTTAGAATAGCTTGGCACTAGACATAGACATTTAAGGTTTGCAAGATCATCTGCCTACACAAAGGACAGTTACGTTGTAGGATGGGCTGTTGCAGTAGGATTTGGTTGCAGGCAGCACAAAGACAGAGATGGCGGCAGGGAAGCAGAAGAACAGTTTTATTCTCATCTTGGCAGATCACACACTTTTTGCTCTCTTCTTGCTGTTTCAGTAGTTTCCAAGGGTCTTCTTTTGCTGCATTATCGTCCGTTGAAATGGCTCCTGGATTACACTGACTAACAGAAGGTGCTGGATTACGGTTATGTCCAGCAACAGGATTTGGATTCTGGCCAGGTTCCTGATACGGGATCTGGAGGGCATGCCTGTTCCGGGCCCAGATAGATCTCTGGCGTGTGTTCGGAATTGCAGAAGGTCTCCTTGGAATGTTTTCTTGGACAGTCCTCCTCATGGTCCTGTATCTCTCCCAGGCTGCTTGAAACATTCTTACAAGCTGATGGCACTTGACAGCTGCCCATTCCCACACCTCAGAATTCATCAGTACAAGGAAAAGGAGCCTCAACATCTGATAAAACCTACTTATCCTATCATAGACTTGATGGAAGACTGGTGATGCAGGACTGAGTAATCGCCAGGACAACACAAGGAAAAGCATTGCAAGGACTGGGTATGGGTCACTGAAAAGCATTCCTCCTAGGCCTTGGCTAAGTGATGCAATTCCTTCAAGAACATGTTGGCATGGACTCCATAACAAAATTGCAATGGCCACTGCATTGTTGGAAAGCTGCGAGACGGTGGCTACAGTCAGATGTTCCACAGTGAGAGTTACTTGGACTAAATTGGTCCAGAGGGCCAAAAATAATGAGAAAATGTTTTGCATAACTAGGAAACACATATTCACCAAACTGTTCACAAGATAGGCCACCAGGCTGCCTGCAATACTCAGAGTCTCGCATACTTGGTGCTGAAGAGTCTGCCCAGTCAAGGCAATGTTGAGTAGCCCACGTTGCATCATCTCCTTGCTTCGAATCAATATGTGGCATAACAAATTCCATATTAGTTGAAAGCCATCTAAGCCTGGCAGACTTCCTCTCAGAGCACTCACAGTTGCTTGGAACATGGCGAGAACCGTAGAGCAGCAGGAATCACCCATTCGGGTCACATGACCCAGCAGCCCTTCCCAGGAGTGCACCAATATCATGGTCACAGCACTTGGTAAATTCAATATGAAGTGGATCGTCCAGAACAGAATTGAGAAAAGGCTGGATACCAACCAGTAGTTCAGGTCCAAAACGAAAAGCAACAGGTCGAAGGTCCATCTCAGACAGTTGAGGAGCAAAAAGACACTCTGCAACATTGGAAAGCTCTGGGAGACGGAGTACAGCTACAGGCTGGTGAAGGGCGAAGGCAAAGCACATCATCAGATTGCCATGCAGGGAGTTATTTCACATGGTTTTAGATAGACCAAATCTCACGGAGGAGAGCAAGGAAGTCAAACTCGTCGCTAACAACAGCGAATCAGTACATAAGGCAACGGGTACACCGGTCAGCAATGTGATAGGAATAGCTGCCCATTAACTGCGCTTATTCACCTTCGGTGTGTATCTGTTCCGCCTCCACTTTTAAATGAGCCGCATCTTAGACACCCAAAGTTTTCCTGGAAGATCTCGTGAGGGTTTAAAACCGTCGCGCAAGCGCGACGCGCATATCTATCGCGCATGTGCTTATTGAAAAGCGGTCAGTGATTGGCCTGGAGACGTCTAGTCCGCGTAATAACGTACGCTAGCAAGTTCCGCCAAACTTTGCACGTCATGTTTTTGCGACGTTCCAACGCGAATCCGCCCTCCAAATAACACGATTGTTTACATTTGAAAAGTCAGCGTCACGTGTACCACCACTACCCAATTAAAAAAGTAGGGTCCGGAGCGAGCCGGCCCCGTGAGACTCGTGTGCTTGCGCTTTCCATAGCATTATAAGCGCTTCCTGGACTTTTAACAGTTCGTGTGTATTCTCTGCACGTCATATGTAAAGCGATTCTCCAATTTGGAAACAGACGTCTATACTAGGATTATGTTGAGAATGATTACAAATAGGCAAAAACAAAATGTAAAATCATGTCCCTTGCATGGACTATGAATACAAATATATATATATATATACAAATATCTTTACCAAATAACGACAGACACCAATAAACTTTGGAATAGTTGGCCGTAGCTTTTATTTAAGGGTAATTTGGAGGCATAAAACTTCAACCATAAACCGAACTTAAAAAACCTGTAAAACCTTATAAATATATAACAAATTCCCAAACCGCCCCTGTTCTCAGCCAGCTTGGGAACCCTTCTGCCTCCATCCACCCCAATAAGGGGCGACCTTTACCCTTATTAAACAACTACGACAATATACATAAAAAAGGGAGGGGGGGGGGAAACGCTGCTACAGGATCCAATCTTCTAAAACAGCTGAGGTAATTGCCAAAACTACCTCAGACTCTCAATTTATAAAACCTTTGGAACTTGTCTCGAGCTCTCAAACAGCTGATATCCAATCAGCTGTTTGAAATTTCCCGCTCTTGATTGCACGCGCAACGGCTCGTGCTGCTGAACAGCTGATTAACCAATCAGCTGTTCAGATTTTCCCGCTGCAAAAAACCAGCTCAGAAGCAGTTTCAGCTGGCTGAAACCACCTCTGAGCTACCAAACTTGACCTCTAATTAACCCCAGCCTATCAATTTGTCCAGCAATGGACACTTGCAGCGCCTCCTATGCGGTTGTCGCTTTAAATTTTTATGATCCCAGTGAAGGCATGATCTCGTTGCAGGGGTTTACCCTGACCGGAAGGTGGCTTTAGAAGCATCCTGTATTTCTGTGGAACCCCAGCACATGCCATCTAAGCAAACATCTTTAACACTGGCTGCTGAGCCATTTCACCCCGTGTACGCTCATTTGACCGTTTTCTGCGCATCATCTTTAAAAGTGGTTTGAAGTCCTGTTTTGATATAAAACATAGGCAAGTTATATATCCTTATTGTCAGCAGGCTTGCCATATTATATGGATACGTATGGACGTAGCCAAGAGTTAAAATCTTCGCTTTACTATTAAAGTGCTTTTATTATCATTCAACAGCCCTGCCACAAGCTCACATCTCCCTCAGCCACAGCGCTTGCTTCTGGACTCTGCTGTCCCACTTGCCCTCCCCACCTAGTGCTGGTCTGAAAAGTGTAGCTTACTTTCCAGCTGCTTCCACTTTGCAAATCACCCTAATTAACCCAAGGTTTTAGCCCTTCCCATGATATGTTAATCTGTATATTTGTGTTTTGTTTTTAATAATTTGCATTGTATTACTTTGTATTTCTGTAACTGTAACATTTCAATGTTCTTGAACCCAGGACATACTTGAAAATGAGAGAAATCTCAATGTATCCTTCCTGGTAAAATCCTTTGCAAATAAATAAATAAATTATCCTTGTATCAAGATGTTCAGAACATAAAGCCCAATGTTCCCACCCTACAGGATCGTCGGATTTCTATAACTAATGTTTCTCAATGACAAGGTTACCAGACTGACGCGTGGCAATCCTGGGATCCTCTTACCCTTGCCCCCCCTCCCAGAATCCAATAAAAGATGTCCATCAGTGTTAATGCTGCACGCGTTGAGATGATAACCAAAACCAGTGTCTGTGTGTGTCATTCTCTGCACCCGATATCGGCCAAGGCAATAGAGGTTCCCCTTAATGGGTAGATTGCCTATGCGTACAGTTCAGATAGAGAGCCGTATTCTATCATACGTCTTGTCCCATCAGAATGCTATAACAAGTAATGTAAAACAAATATAGATTTCTATTCAGATTTCTATAATTTACAGCAAGTAAATTAATTTTTTCCACATTTTGTCATCTAAATCTTTGTGGTTACATATTCAATGGGGTACTCTTGTTAAAAAGATTTGAAATGGGACCCTGTTACTACATTTTTCTGAGAAAATACTCAATTTTAACTAAAACTGGAAAAAAAAATCATTTTTCGCTTGTATTTTGGCGCATTGTGTTTTATGAATAATATGACTATCAGGGTTATTCAAAGAGATCCGAATGGCTGGAGAAAGGTAACCAAACGCTGAAAATCAGCGTTCGGTTACCTTTCTTGGCCATTCGGCTATTCAGAGAGCAGGCAATACGCCAAATCCTGGCGAATTACCTGCACATTCGGTGCCTGTTCGATGCCTGTTCGAGGGCAGTGAAATCCCCATAAAAAAGCACTGCTTCGGCTATTCAGAGAACACAAACCAGCAGTGAAAGGTTCCCGAATTGCCCTGCCATTCGGTAGTTTCATGCAGCAGGCTTATTCAGGCGAAACCCATAGGCTTCAATGTTAAAAATATTCCCGTTTTAATTCAATACCTAATAATCCATTAATTATAAAATTCTGCAGTAAAGAGTCTCTTTATTTATAGATTTTTTAGGATATTTTAAGCATTTTTTTAAAAAAAAAGCCCTTTTTTTTTTTAAGGTTACTTATTTTTTCTGTAACAGCCCTTTTTATTATCAGTCCCTGGACCTCATATGTAAATGTCAGACATTTTCGCTCAGTAGTTTCTTTGCAAGCAGCGTTTCACTTTTCAAACATTCAAGCAAACTGTTTTCCAAATTTATTCACTGCCTTCTTCTGTGGTGTCTGCTTTTTTCCAGATGCTCCGCTACGTGTGATTGGCTACTGCTCGGGTTTTTCCGGCGTCTTCGACGGGTTAATCCAGATGTTTTTGCAGGTTTTCGGCAGCTTTTCCCTGCACTTCGACAGCCCTGTGGTCAGGGGCGGACTGACAAGTCGGTCCGATCGCACCTCGGCCGAGGGCCCGGGCCAAGCTGAGGGCCCGGGCCCAGGGGCGGACTGAGCCATCGGGCACTCCCCGAGGGCCCCGATGGGAAGGGGGGTCCCGGATTGGCCCTGCGGTCCAGGCAGGCATCTGGTCTCACATTTGATTGGGCAGCGTGTGGGATCAATCTCCCGCACGCTGCCCGGAAGTAAAGGCCCTGCGGAGCAGAGGGGGGTAGTGGAGGAGGAGGGAGAAGAGGCTGCCTGACCAGCAGCTCACATGGGGATATGCTGGCTCCGCCCCTTCCCCCTCCACTGCCGCTCGATGCAGAGCCTCCCCTGCTGTGCAGGGAGAGGGGAGTCAACGGAGACAAGCCAGGAGACAGACCAGGATTCTAACCTGTGAGTATAACAAGCAGGTGTGTGTTTGAGCAGAGTGTGTGAGAAGAGTGTGTGTGTGAGCAGTGTGAGTGTGTGAGCTGTCGGTGTGTGTTTGAGCAGAGTGTGTGTGTGTGAGCAGAGTGTGTGTGGGCAGAGTGTGTGTGTGTGAGCAGTGTGTGTGAGCAGTGTGTGTGTGTGAGCGCAGAGTGTGTGTGTGAGCAGTGTGTGTGTGTGAGCAGTGTGTGAGCGCAGAGTGTGTGTGTGTGAGCCGTGTGAAACCTATGGGATTCACTTGTTTAAACCTGTTGAATTCAAACATCGAATATCAGAGAATTGCAATGTAATTTCAGTGCATGATAGTCTTCTATGGGACGATGTCAGTGCCTCTAAACACCACCGAGTTGCGGCAAATTGCATTGTATTTCACTATCAATTCGCCTGCAGGGACGGACTGACCCATCGGGCACTCGGGCACTGCCCGAGAGCCCGCGGGTCGGTAGGGGCCTGGTTTGACCAGGCACAGTGGGCCCCGCCGGTTTCCCTCAGCTCCAGGAAGCCATGTCCTAGCGGCGCACTGTATCTCACATTCTCAATTGGAGCAGGCACGTTGCATTGGGGCCACCCCTCACATGATGCTGCATGTTGAGAATGTGGGATTCAGTGTGCAGTGCAATCCTCCCCATAGGCCTAGTATGCAGCTTCCCCACGGCAGCACCTCCCTAGAACTGGAGGTATGTGTAGTGCACTGTTCCAAGGGGGGGCTAGGGATGGAGCTGGAGTCTTGGGTGCCAGACCTCCCCAAAAGTAGCCGGCCCCCTGACAATCCGAAGAGCTGAGTTGCTGATCAGGTGACCACTAGTGCAGGCTCTAGAGTCTAAAGCTTCCTGCTGTCGGCATGTGCATGGGCAGCCCATACAGTGTAATACCGGCCTGCTCACTCCAGGGCTAACCTCTCCTCATCTCCTGCACGCTTCAGAGAGAGTGAGGCAGTGGCACAACTAGAAACCAGAGGGCCCCGGTACAAGAATCCATGAAGGGCCCCCTACCCCCTCCCCCCCAAAAAAGATAGTATTGCCCCCAGCTCACATGGATATATATATTGCCCCCAAGCTCACATGGATTTATATTGCCCCCAAGCTCACATGGATATATATATTGCCCTAGCTCACATGGATATATATTGCCCCAGCTCACATGGATATATTGCCCCCAGCTCACACAGATATATTGCCCCCAACTCACACATGGATATATATTGCACCAGCTCACATGGATATATTGCCCCAGCTCACACATGGGTATATTTGCCCCAGCTCACACATGGATATATTGCCCCAGCTCACACATGGGTATATTTGCCCCAGCTCACACATGGGTATATATTGCCACCAGCTCACACATGGGTATATTTGCCCCAGCTCACACATGGGTATATATTGCCCCAGCTCACACATGGGTATATTGCCCCCCCAGCCACTTAGGGATGCCACTTGGGGATGTCTCCTGCTTTTGACACTGTTGACCACCCCCTCCTTCTACAGACCCTCAACTCTCTGGGTCTCGGTGACACTGCACTTGCTTGGGTTGACTCCTATTTATCCAACAGGTCCTTTTGTGTGTCCTTTGCTGGTAACTCCTCCTCATTGCCTCTATCTGTTGGTGTACCTCAAGGCTCTGTCCTTGGTCCTCTGCTCTTTTCCATCTATACCTCCTCTCTGGGCAAAATCATCAACAGCTTTGGCTTTAATTACCACCTCTACGCTGATGACACTCAGATCTACCTCTCTACCCCTGATCTCTCTCCCCCTGTCCTTTCAAAGGTCAGTGACTGTTTATCTGGCATCTCCTCCTGGATGGCCTCCCACCACCTAAAGATCAACATGTCAAAGACTGAGCTCCTACTTATTCCTCCCTCCAATGCCTCCCCACCTCCTGACTTCTCTATCACGGTGGAGGGTATCACCATCTCCCCATCAAACCAAGTTCGCTGCCTTGGAGTTACACTTGACTCTGCTCTTTCCTTCATCCCCCACATCAAGTCTCTTTCCTCCTCCTGCCGATACCAACTGCGTAATATTTCTCCCCACTACCTGTCCTCACTAATCACCAAATACACCCCAGCCCGCTCCCTAAGGTCAAACAGTGACCTGCGCCTAGCTTCTCCCCGCATCACCTCTTCCCATGATAGACTGCAGGATTTCTCACGCGCAGCCCCCACTCTCTGGAACGCTCTCCCTCGTACTGTCAGACTTTCCCCTAACTTCTCTTCCTTCAAACGCTCCCTGAAAACATTCCTATTTAGGGAAGCCTACCACCCAACTCACTGACGCAACCATCAATCACTCTCACCTTACAGTCCTCTCCTCCTGTTTCCAACCCCAACCCTCCCAGATTGTGAGTTCCTACGGGAATAGGGCCCTCATCTCCTCCTGTACTGTTTGTCAAATGTTGTTCAATGTATTGTAACCCTGTCTATACTGTGCTTATTGTACAGCGCTGCGGAATATGCTGGCGCTTTATAAATAAAGAATAATAATAATAATAATATTTCCCCCAGCTCATGGATATATTTGCCCCAGCTCATGTATATATTGCCCCTGCTCATGGATATATTGCCCCAGCTCATGGATATATTTGCCCCAGCTCATGGATGTATTTGCCCCCAGCTCATGGATATATTTGCCCCCTGCTCTTGGATATATTTGCCACAGCTCATGGATATATTTGCCCCAGCTCATGGATGTATTTGCCCCCAACTCTCACCTTGCTCTGCAGCCACTCTTCTTCTCCCTTCGAGCGCCAGCATGCAGCTTGGACGCTCGCCTCGAACCACCTGACCAGCGGAGCCGAGTTCTCGCGAGATCTCGTGCCCTGGTCAGGTGGTTCCCATCCCATGCAAGCGGCCAAGCTGCAAGCCAGCGGCCGCTCGTAGGGAGAGGAAAGGCTGGCAGCGCTGCTCCCAGATTCCGGCGCTGATTGCCGGAATCTGGGGGCGGCGCTGGGCCCCCCTCCAGGAATGCCAGGGCCCGGTCGCAACCGCGACCGCTGCGACCCTGTTACTTCCGTCACTGGATTGAGGTGAGTCAGGGGAAAGCTGGGCATGGTGGGGGTCCCTTGAGATTGCCAGGGCTGGTGGCAGCAACATGTGAGCTTGCCAGTGTCCTGCTTCCCACTCTTCAGAGGTTTCAGGCCCTGATCTGTCCGAGTTTTCAGTGATTGCTGAAGTGGAAGCAGCTCCCAGCAATCATTTACCCTGCAGGCACCTCTTCAGACCCTGACAGGCCAGTCACAGCATGCTGGGAGTGAGAGTCTGTAACTATCCTGGGTGAGGGAGGCAGGGGGTGCAGGGGTTACAGACAAATGTTAGGAATTTAAAGGGAAACATAGTAAAGAGGTTTTGAATGTTTGGGCCTCCTTAGATAAGAAAATAAAATCAGCCCCTCTCATGGACTGCAACAATCATTTATTTCTTATTGTATTATCTAATTATCTTCACAGGTAGTTTGTAAACATTTTCGATAGGACCTCTATGCAACATTATGGGCTCTATTACAATCCTCGTGCTAAAACGGGGGCGGTAGGGAGGAAAAACTGCACCCGCAGTTTATTATCCGTTGGTCTGTGTAATGTATTTTATATGGAATCTTAGACGGCTTAATTTATTTAAATAGCAGTACGGATTATCAAAAGAAACATATATACTATGGGCTCTATTACATTCCTAACGCTAACAGTAGCGCTCACCTGCGTGAGCACTACCATTAGCTGCGGTATCTACCGCATATTACATGCGGTATCTACCTTGCGCTTCTCAGGGCGAGGTCACTGTACTTTGAGCTCCCTATATTTAACATGGGGAGCGCAAAAGTGTTAATCAGCGTTGGTATTACAAAGTCCCAGCGCTGATTAACGCCTGGCTCTGGTTAGCGAAAAGTTAACCAGAGCCAGAACCTGGTGTTAACGGATTCCGCTTCTGCAGAATCCGCTAACACCAGGCTTAAAAAGTAAAAAATGAAGCACATACTCACCCTCTGTCCCTTTTTCTCCCTACCGCCCCCGTTTTAGCGTGGGGATTGTAATTAGGGATGCACCGATCGGTGCCGATACTGCTGTTTGCACAAGTACTTAGTACTCGTGCAAATGGCCCGATACACCCCCCCCCCGATCCCGGAAGCCAGCGCTGGGCCAGCTTGCCGGTATTCGCAGGGCTGGGGAAGCTGGCCGCGTGCATGAAAAGCACTCGGCCAGCGTTCCCCTCCGGCAGCCGCAATACTCACCCTCCGAAGGTCTGGTCGCACGGTTGTGATGCGTTCACGTGGCCGCCGGGCGCCTCTAAAAAGTGGTATCGGTGCATCCCTAATTGTAATCGTGCCCTATGTGTTTAGCTCAGGTTATAGTGGACAAAGCAAAAGGTGGTAGGGGGTCTTGCAGTGGTTTGAGCCAGGCTTTCACACGAGAGCTGCCGTCATTACTGCTTACTGATATGCACCACTTCCAAAGTTGCAATGTTATAGTTAAGCTGTAAATAGGTAAATAGCTAGCTTTCATTATTTAATATCTGTCATGGAACTGACGTAGCGATCCCCGCGTCAAACCCCAAGACTTTCATTTCCATGGCGAAAACCCCAAAAGACATAGACCGTTGCTTTGGGGAAGACCTTATGTTCACTCATATTGTGTGGTTTTAAATGTATTGTCGCTGAACCCCTGGCTCAGAGACTGTGGACTGTATTAATCCCTCGCTCCTCTGCTATTCCCCTCAGTTAAGCTATTTGTCTGTTAGTGTTTTAAAGGGGTGTTTTGTGACTCATCCCCCCCCCCTATCAGCATGTAATCAAAATGCCTGTAAACCTGTCCCTTAGGCACTGTGTTATCTGACACCAGGGTTAACCTGGGATTGAAAGCCTGAGCTGGGTTTGAAACCCCAGCCAATCATCATCCAAGGAGCTAGAAGGGCCAACCAATCCCATTACTGGAATACACCTCATTGCCTGTAATGGAGCCATCTGCAGAAACTTTAAACGTCTGCGCCCCGAAAACTAACTGCTCCAGCGGGGTGATATTTCAAACGTGGGGTGATCCTCATGCGAGCTACCGTTGTGGTGATTTTCAGGAGGGAGCTCCATTGGGAACCCACTTTGCTGAGCCTTTCTTGACCCCAGGAGCTTAAGTAGCCCTGACCATGCGGCATCCAAGGGGGATATCTACTATATGCTGCCATTCGTGCACCTACCCCCAGATCTGGGTGCTTTTTGGACTGTGACACCGTAGGGACCCGAGCTATCAAACGGTGCCCCTGGTTTGCCGCTGCTCCTCTGGAATCCCCCCAAACAAGGACCTGTGCTCTGTATGACTGCAGGTACAGTTAATTATAAGGCACCACCATGTCCCGTAGCACTGTACACTGGGAAAGACAGGATAACCAATATACATGCAAGTTAAACACATAGAACAGTACCAGAAAAGCCCCTGCTCAAGAGCTTGCACTCTGAGAGGACCTGATGGGGAACTGCTGAATGACGGTGCCGTAATGTCTGGGGGGCGGGAATGTTAACTGTTGTTATCTGATTGTGAACCAAATAAAAGCAGGTCATGTGAAATGGCCAGTGTGTATCCTGTGATGAACATACAGCCTGCCTGGTGTCTGTCTCAACTACGCTACAGCTATAATCACTCTCAGAAGGCACAGAGTGGCATTCTGGAAATGCAAAGAGGCTCCAAGGCAGGCAGTCAGAACAAGCGGGTCTGGAGCTGCGGATCAGGCTGCTCGAGGCACTGAGTTCCGAGCAACTCAGAGGCCGGGCTGATCCTGGTAAGGGGGTGTCTGGAGAGCCAGGACAGACGGGAAGAGACGGCGTCCCGTCACATTGGTGGCAAGCGGTGTGGATAGAGGCTCTTCAACACCAATATACCCCGAGATGGCCAACTATTCAGCCTGCAAGCAGGACACCCTGAAGGACCTGCTGGAGAGCCATGGATGGAACAGATACTGAAGTAAGGGTCAAAGGCTCAAGTTTGGTGCAACCAGGAGCGAGATGGAAACGCTCAAGGAGGTAAAAAGACGCCTCAAGCAATATGGTCCAAACCCTAGCATGGACCTGTTCCAGAGCGTTTGGAATGAGGTCTGTTTATTGCAGAAAGGGGAAGCTGTGCGGGACCAGGAAGATTTTAACCCTCTGCATGTGGATTACAATAAATACAAGGTCCCAGGCTGGATTGAGCCTGGGGACATTCGTAGCCAGGAGGAGAACTGGCTGGCAACTACACCACACACCCAGAGGGTGTCTACAGACTTGGATTGGCAGAGACCAGAGATTTTGGAAGCATCGGCTTCTGCCAACGTCAAGACCCAAACGAAATATGCCTCCGCACCAACCGTGACCATCCCCCCACCCTCAAGTAAGGCTAAAAAGAAGCGGAGGGGTGGACGGGTGAAAGAACTGGAGGTGGTGCTGGAGAGCGAATGCAAATGTTGTGAACCGCTTCGAAGGGAGGTAGAGACCTTGAAAGGGCAACTAGACTTTGCAACCCAGAGCGAGAAAGAGACTGGCCTGCAATTGCACCGGCTACAGGATGAGCTGCAAGATGGCCAGAGAGAGCTGGATGAGGTGAGACTATCCAGAGATGCCGCGGAGGTGAATGTACAGCGCCTGGAGATGGAGCTCACTGGCTTACGGGACGTACTTACAGCTGCTGAGCGAGCCAAGGATAATGCGGTTCGGGAGCGAGAGGAGGCCATGGCCATTGGCGTTTTAAAAGTCCAGACAGCCTTGGGGGAAAAGTGTCTCCTGGAATCCCAGATTATGGAGCTGACAGAGAAGCTGAAAGATGAGCAAAGTAACGCTGAGCGAGTAGGCGAGAATCTTAAAAAGGCCAGATTGCAGAATGACCAACTGAGAGCAGACAGAGAGGCAGAGCAAAGCAAGGCTCAGCTACTCGAGAAGTCATGTCAACAGCTGGAGGGTCAGTGCCGAGAACTAAAGGCTGAACTCCAGGCTTCTATCACTGCCTGGGAAGGAAAATGTCAAGAGCTTCAGGAGCAGCTTGATGCCGAGACCCAGCAACGCCATAGTATAGGTGAGCAGTTGCGACACTCTGAAAGCAGGCTGTACACTGCACAGCAACAGCTGGAAAATGAGAGGCTCCAGACAGAGCTGCACCACCAGGTACAGGCCGAGCTGCAAGCTTCCGTTATCGAACTGAAAGCAAAGACTTTACAGCTGAACGCCAAGATTAAACAGCAGCAGGCTGTCGGCGAAGAGGCTGCGCTCCTTCCCACTGCGCAAGGGAGATGCAGTACAGGTGGTCTGGATCCCCATCTTGAGGGGACAGGGATTATGGAGCCTGTGGACTTGATTTTGTTCAACGAGAAACCTGAGGCGCTCACAGTGGAGTTGGCAGAAATCCTAAGGCTGGACGCTGTGCTGGCATTGGAGTGTGCCTTGTCCCCGACGAACCTGGAGACCCCTATGGACCAAGGTGGTGCCAGAGAGGAGACCTCTTCTCACCTGCGCAAGAGACCAGGAGGACTGATGAGTGACCACCCTGGAAAGCTACCAAATTCCTGGCCCCATGAAGAATTGCACACTTTTGGGATTGTGGGGATTGCCGTGGGCTGGGCCCTTTTTAAATGCTTGGGAGGGGGGCAGCAGCAGAAGGGGAGACTGGGGACTGTGAACACAGAGTGGGTTCTGTTCCTGGGTCTGCAGAGGTGCCCTGGGGAGAGAAAGATGTGGGGAGGAATCCCAGTGTGCCCGCCAGCGAACGTTTTATGTCTGTGGACTGTGGTGGCCTGTTACCTGGCAGACACTACTGCAGTGAATCTTTGGGCGCACTGGACCAGAGGGATGGCTCGTCTCCTCCCAACAGACTATGGACCAAGGTATGGACTATTGCTCCAACGACCCCGAGTCGACCCGTTGGGGTCCAACCGTGGCCGTCGGACTCCTTTGGGGAGGGGAGATATGTCATGGAACTGACGTAGCGATCCCCGCGTCAAACCCCAAGACTTTCATTTCCATGGCGAAAACCCCAAAAGACATAGACCGTTGCTTTGGGGAAGACCTTATGTTCACTCATATTGTGTGGTTTTAAATGTATTGTCGCTGAACCCCTGGCTCAGAGACTGTGGACTGTATTAACCCCTCGCTCCTCTGCTATTCCCCTCAGTTAAGCTATTTGTCTGTTAGTGTTTTAAAGGGGTGTTTTGTGACTCTTCTCCCCCCCCCTATCAGCATGTAATCAAAATGCCTGTAAACCTGTCCCTTAGGCACTGTGTTATCTGACACCAGGGTTAACCTGGGATTGAAAGCCTGAGCTGGGTTTGAAACCCCAGCCAATCATCATCCAAGGAGCTAGAAGGGCCAACCAATCCCATTACTGGAATACACCTCATTGCCTGTAATGGAGCCATTCTGCAGAAACTTTAAACGTCTGCGCCCCGAAAACTAACTGCTCCAGCGGGGTGATATTTCAAACGTGGGGTGATCCTCATGCGAGCTACCGTTGTGGTGATTTTCAGGAGGGAGCTCCATTGGGAACCCACTTTGCTGAGCCTTTCTTGACCCCAGGAGCTTAAGTAGCCCTGACCATGCGGCATCCAAGGGGGATATCTACTATATGCTGCCATTCGTGCCCCTACCCCCAGATCTGGGTGCTTTTTGGACTGTGACACCGTGGGGACCCGAACTATCAAACGGTGCCCCTGGTTTGCCGCTGCTCCTCTGGAATCCCCCCAAACAAGGACCTGTGCTCTGTATGACTGCAGGTACAGTTAATTATAAGGCACCACCATGTCCCGTTGCGCTGTACACTGGGAAAGACAGGATAACCAATATACATGCAAGTTAAACACATAGAACAGTACCAGAAAAGCCCCTGCTCAAGAGCTTGCACTCTGAGAGGACCTGCTGAATGACGGTGCCGTAATGTCTGGGGGGCGGGAATGTTAACTGTTGTTATCTGATTGTGAACCAAATAAAAGCAGGTCATGTGAAATGGCCAGTGTGTATCCTGTGATGAACATACAGCCTGCCTGGTGTCTGTCTCAACTACGCTACAGCTATAATCACTCTCAGAAGGCACAGAGCGGCATTCTGGAAATGCAAAGAGGCTCCAAGGCAGGCAGTCAGAACAAGCGGGTCTGGAGCTGCGGATCAGGCTGCTAGAGGCACTGAGTTCCGAGCAACTCAGAGGCCGGGCTGATCCTGGTAAGGGGGTGTCTGGAGAGCCAGGACAGACGGGAAGAGACGGCGTCCCGTCACAATATCTGACTGCAATTCCCAAATGCTGCCCTGTGATACATATGAAATCAAGCCGGTGCAACGAAACTCACAGTAATGTATGCTGTGTGTATGAGCGTATCAGAGCTCCACAGCCAGGGCCAGATTATGGGTTTCATGGGCCTGGTGCTGAGGATTTTGGTGGGCCTTTTTATAAATACTGAGGAAACAATCGGCCCGCACGGCTTTCTCTTTTAGAGAGTGAGGCGGTACACTGTGCATATGTCTTGCTATGCCAACGTCAGAGCGACTGGGAAACCTGACTGGTGACTCTGACATAGTGTGCTGTGACTCAAAGTGCGATTTACAGTGAACCAGGACACAAGCCTCCTGTTGGATTAGTGTGTATAGCCCATATGAGTCAACCACTACAACTCAACTAGAGAAGCAAGTAAGGATGGACCGGATCACTATATGAAGCAACCATATATACATTTGTTAAAGGAATATGATTGCTTCATTAATGATCTGGTCCATCCTTACTCGCTTCTCTAGTTGAGTTGTATTGTATTTCTAGTAGGGGTTAGGCCCCGGTGTGGACCTGTCCAATATATTTCACATTGCTATATGAGGGCCCTCATCTCCTCCTGTACTGTTTGTCAAATGTTTTTCAATGTATTGTAACCCTGTGTATACTGTGCCTATTCTACAGCATGCGGAATATGCTGGCGCTTTATAAATAAAGAATAATAATAATAATTGCTAGTTCTACTTTTGAATCATTGCTTTGGTTATGAGTCAATCACTGCCTGGTGGCAGACTGACAATACTTGGGGCAGCGGGTCCCCCAGACTAAGTTTACAGGGTAATCCAGACGTTGATTACTTCCTTGCACATTCTAGACACATTCCTTGCTCGATGTGCCTAGAGGGTGTCAGCTATACCCTCCTGGCGAGGCCTAATAAGGCCGAAACGATTGTGGGGGTTGTTGCACCTCTTTAAAACATTGTGAGACCTGAGCAGGCCGGCGTAGAGTAGGCCCCACCGTAGAGCAGGCCACTAGCGCCATTGATCGTTCTGAGGACCCTCACAAACCTCTCTGTTTCTCATATATGGAGGAGCCCCTAAAAAGACACCCGCACACCCTGAATATATTGAGGAGCCCCTAAAAAGACACCCGCACACCCTGAATATATTGAGGAGCCCCTAAAAAGACACCCGCACACCCTGAATATATGGAGGAACCATTAAAAAGACCCCCGCACTCCCTGAATATATGGAGGAGCCCCTAAAAAGACACCTGCACACCCTGAATATATGGAGGAACCCCTAAAAAGACACCCACACCCTGAATATATAAAGGAGCCCCTAAAAAGATACACACACACCCTGAATATATGGAGGAGCCCATAAAAAGACACCCGCACACCCTGAATATATGGAGGAACCCGTAAAAAGACACCCACACACCCTGAATATACGGAGGAGCTCCTATAAAGACATATATTTACGTAGCAGCAGCATCCTTATCTTCTTATGTCCTGTGCTGTGCCTGGCCAGAGCAAATGCTTCACTCTGTGCAGGGAAAGGGGCAGCACGTGGCTTCAAAGACAGCTCTACCACTCAGCCTCTGCACATAGGAAAAGCTGCGATTTCATCTTACGTGCCGGGTTCTGCTGCAGGGCTGATCAAAGCGCACCCGGCACTCATTATCAGCCGGCCGGCCAGCTCCTGCTATTGTGGGCCTATTTTCAGAACTGGGCCTGGACCGGCCTCTCCATCCGCCCCTATGTTAATCCGGCCCTGTCCACAGCAATAAAACTCCCGCTCACACACACACCGTACATTACTGTGAGTTTTATTGCTGTTGAGCTCGGTGATACGTTCATACACACCGCACATCACAGAGCTTCACAGCAATAAGACTCACAATATTGTGCATTGTATACGAGCATGAGGTTTATTGCTGTGGAGCTCTGTGATACGCTCATACACACTACACATTACTGTGAGTTTTATTGCTGTGGAGCTCTGTGAAACGCTCATACACACTGCACATTACTGTGAGCTTTACTGCTGTGGAGCTCTGTAATGTGCAGTGTGTCAGGATTGTACAGCATCTTTTAAAGTGATTGTCAGTTTCCCACATTTTCCACAGGGACACTGGCACAGCCTTAGCTAAAGTGAGTTGGTGATGGGTGCTGCAGCAGAGTGCTGGCCATCGGTAAGTCTGAAAGGGGCACAATGGATTCCCAATTCGCTGCTGGGTCCAAGTGGATTTTCTTCACTCAAATTTCAAAAAGGTTATTTTAATGAGTTCCGAAATAATTTCTTTAGCACAATAATGTACATGTGGGTGTTGCATTGTAGGGGGTGGGATTTTTTATGGGTGTGGCTTCCTGTGGGTGCGGAACAAGGGGGCCCCATGATCTCCTATTGCCCGGGGGCTCCATTAGTTGTCAGTCCGCACCTGTTCGCCTGTATTTGGCAAACTGACACCTTGGTGAACAGACAGATTGCCCAAAAATTCACTGTTCGGTGCAATTTGAGGCCAATTCGCAGGTTAGTGATTAAAATGTTTAAGTTTAAGAATACTGTAAAGTTAAGTGTTCAGGGTGTGTAGAGTGTCCTTTTAACGAGACAGACCTACAGTCCTCATAGATGCACATATCCGAGATCCCCAAGCATGCCAACTTGCTGCTATGCTTGCGGGGGGGGGTATATTTCAAAGTTTAAAACCGAGTAAACCTCTGTCCAGGCTCCTTTGCTGTTGTTACAATCAGGCAAAAACCTTAATAGTGCATTTATTTTATTTGTTTTAAACAATACCCACTGCCCTCCAGGAAGAAATATTATGAGCATACACATAAATTATCATTATTTCTTAATATAAGAAGAAATGACAGAAAATCTCTCTCTCAGTACATTTTCTTGTACACTCTTTCTTCCTCCTTGTGAGAGAAAGTTGTAAAATCTGTCAATTGTGGATATCCACCGACATTTAGGCTGGACGTCCACTGGATCCATAGTCGTGCGACCGACTTGG
The DNA here is from genome assembly GCA_009667805.1 of Leptobrachium leishanense. Classification (NCBI taxonomy): domain Eukaryota; kingdom Metazoa; phylum Chordata; class Amphibia; order Anura; family Megophryidae; genus Leptobrachium; species Leptobrachium leishanense. Next base: position 65,826,432 of record CM019073.1, on the reverse strand, counting down.
TCGTCAGACTAGGAACGATATCTGTCGTGCGACTTGGTCTGACGAGGGTCGTCCACTGCATCAGACTTGCAATCAGCGACTATGGACAACTACGGACCCAAAAAACTGTTTATTCTTGTTTTCTTTTTTCTGAGACTATTGCATATTGCATTCTGCTTTTGGAATCACTGCAGTCCTTTGTCTGTGTGCAAAAATGGACATGGAGGAGCTGGATGCGCTAGTTCAGTGTATGAATTTTAATCTCTTTGAGCAGCTGAAAAAGGATCTAAAATTTATTCAAACGCTCCCCTAAGACTTTCCTATTTAGGAAAGCCTACCACTTGACTCAGTGACGCAACCAGTCCATCACTCTCACCTCATCACGCTCACCTCTCAGCCTATCACGCTCACCTCGCAGCCCATCACTCTCACCTCGCAGCCCATCACTCTCACCTCGCAGCCCATCACTCTCACCTCGCAGCCCATCACTCTCACCTCGCAGCCCATCACTGGCACCTCGCAGCCCATCACTCTCACCTTGCAATCCATCACTCTCACCTTGCAGTCCTATTTTCCTGTTTCCTCCCCCAACCCTTGCAGATTGTGAGTTCCCACGGGAATAGGGCCCTCGTTTCCTCCTGTACTGGTTTGTCAAAATGTTGTTCTTTGTATTGTAACCCTGTCTATGCTGTGCCTATTGTACAGTGCTGCGGAATATGCTGGCGCTAAATAAATAAAGATTAATAGTAATAATTCACCCTGTACCCTACCCAAACATGGCGAGTCCCACCCATCTCCCATACACAAAATATACATTTAAATATCAAACAATTGAATAGAATATTGTTTGTAACTCCCCTAATCAATTTCTCAGCATCCATCTCCTTCCCTGATCGTCTGGCTGTCTGCGTTGCTTGTGCGATATTTCCAAAATTTTTGGTCTGATCACTAGTCTGCAGCAGACTTCAAAAGTCGCTGAAAGTCGCAAGTCGCAAGTCTCCTGGACGACGGTACATTAATAATAGTGTTGTTGAATTGGTCTAACGACACGGACGACTTTGTGTGATGTCATTGTCGCACGAATACGGATCCAGTGGATGCCCATCCTAATTAAGGGCACTATCGTTTGCCTCTCGCTAAAAACAGGAAAAATCACTTTTGCTTACTGTACTTTCAGTGTCCTATGTTAAATTAATTTTCTATTCATATTTACCAAGACATGTAATCTAGATTTCTGGTTTTCCATCATGTAAGGCATTACGCAGTGCTACGCTAGCTATTGGAGATAAATGATGACATCAGACACAGATTTTGTTCTTCAAACATCTGGTATTCCTTTGTTAGATCAGCTTTTTTAGAGAATAAAGGACATACAAAAAAATCTCAAATTTACAAGACAATATGATTTTCTCAACGTCACAGATAATTGCCGTAGTTGAACCCACGAAACGTATTCATCATATATGGTTATACATTGACAGGACAAAGAGATATCTTTATTTTCTTCTTCTGCCCAGCAACTAGAATGGGGGAGTCTGTCTGAACAGTTAGGGCCCTATTACATTCTTAACGCAAAAACGCACGCTAAACGCGTGTTTTTTTTGTGCGAACCGTTAAACGTTAACGCACGAAAATCACCGCTGGAATTACATTCCTCGTGCATTTTTTCATCCGTCGAGAAATTGCTCTCGTAAAACCGACACGCAAAAATGCGCGCAAAGTACCATTGCGTGCAGAAATCAGTGAGCGCAATGTAATTTTTAATGCAAGTCCGTCATTTCGTGCGGAAGACAAGGTAGTGGCCGTCATTTTTAACAGATCTAGTAAAAAAAAATTTGCGCATCGACGTTCTCCGTTGTGAATTCGCAGTTCAGTATGGTCAGGTTGTTACAATTTGCCGTTACTACCAGCTTTTCAAAGACGTTAAAATTATGCGCGCAAACGTTGTCCGTTAAATTTTGCGCTAAGATTGTAATACCATGTGCGCACCAGCTCACAAACGCATTTGCGCTCACAATGTTAAGTATAGGATGTGTGCACTAATTTGCGCTCGCAAAGGGTTTGCGCAGGGTCACTCGCGTTAGACGTTAACGCGCATTTTGTGCGTAAACGTCCTCATACGACGTTCAGCACAAAGGGTTTTTGCCCACGCGCACAATTGTGCGCAAAGAATGTAATAGGACCCTTAGCGTCCTGTTTCAGGACAATGGCTTGTCTGTATTCCAAATTCTTACGTTTCAAGAGGATATTGCGAGCAAGCATTTTAAACTGAGCAAAATGGGCATGTCAACTAAGGGAAGCTTTCATGTACAGGGAATTAAAAGATAATTATTTTACATCCCATACTTAACATGAGGAGCACGAGAGATCTCTAGTGCTTTTCTAATTAACGGATCACTTGGTGCCTGTGCTAATTTCTGGAGGGATGCTAATTTACCTACTGCTCAACCCATGGTGCTTGTGGAGAATTAACTGTCTCCTGTCCGTCCTTTTAGTTCTTATCTCGAAACCCTGTCTCGAGCTGATATTGACACCTTAGATTAAAATCTCATCAACGTTGAAGGAGAGATGATTAGAATGATAAATTAAGACACGGAAGCCTTGTAGTCACTCAAAACACATCTCTGGTTCTATTTGTTTGAACACATTATTTATACATTTCTGCAAAAGAGGCTGTGTTTCTCATCTCATGCTCTAATTGGTAGAGCGGGAGACAGTGGCTGGAAAATCCCCCCCTAACATACAGAACACGTGATTTCGAGGAAATTGCAGATCCTTTCTTCAGAAATGAAACTAATTCTGTAGGATACAGAAACGAAACTTAACAACAGGGATTCTGCATATATATGTCCCATATTAAACTAAAGAAATATATATAGGTTGCTACCGATCAGTGCGAGACGTTTGGTGCTCCTATTCCCTTCAATCCCCTCTTAGAATCATTCTGTTTTAACATATGATTCTTTAAACAGTCCTTGGACAGCGTGAGCAGGGGAACAAATCCCTCATTACTCACACGAGAAACATTAGAACCAGGGGGGTTGTACCTGTCACGGAACGGATAACACATGACAGTCTCCCAATTCCAGTCTTCGCTACTGTCCTCCTAGAATCCCATTTCTTTGCCTATTATGGATTATGCGACGCAGCTGCACATACTGAGTCCCCCAGGGGTGTTAGAGGGAAGACTAAGCATCATATTGGATGAGGTGGCTTTATTTGCCATCTGTTTTAAACAGGGCATTAGACAATAAACAATAATAGCGATACAGAGAATAATTAGTAGTAGAATAATGCCTAGCTGGGTTAGAGCCTGGCGCCATCCCTTGAACCACCCAAAATATTGGTCCCAGGGATTGTCTATTCCCGAATTACGTTTCATTTCTTCTGAAAATTCTGTCAATTTTTTTATGGCGCGGGTAACCTTGCCAATGGGGCCCACATTGTCAGGGATGTAGGTGCAGCATGTACCCGTCCCTTCGATCATCTTACACACGCCTCCCTTTTCGGCTAATATGTCCAGAGCCATCCGATTCTGGAAAGTCATAATAGAAGTCGATTGTAACTGCTCCGCAAGACCCTGTTGAGCATCTCGCGTATAATTAACAAAACGCTGCTGATTATAGTACAAATAATTAATCCAATCTACATTCTTGTTAATAGTAACAAGGGGGGCTAGGAAGGACTCAAAGCCCGCCTTGACTTGATCCCTTGCTTTAAACTCGTTAGGGACCCCTCTTGGAACCCCAATTGCGTCAATATAGACGTGTGGGTCAAGACTTCCCTGGGGGTTCGGAGCCTTTCGCTTTATGCGCTGAGTGGAAAAAGTTGGAATTTCCTCGGGGTCTGAAACAATATGGAATCCCATAACTGCTTTGGATAGGGCACACTCACCGGACCACTGAAGGGGTAGGCGCGCCCTAATCTTGAGGTCTCCACATATCCAGTAGAGATCCCCAATTAGAAAAACCTGATTCTGCAACTTAGTACTGTTTATAGTGCTGTATTTAGCGCAATACCCCTCAGGGAAAAAGGTAAGGTTCCTACCCCTCTCAATAGATCGGTAGCAAGTATATTCCCCAGAGTAAATATATATCCCTTCTCCCGGCTGAGGAATTATACCAAAAAGTCATTTGTCCTTTATCTTGTGTCATGTAAACGTCTTTGGTTTGGCATTGCGGGCAATTTAAGACCAGGAAAAGAAAGAAACAAATAATGCTGAGCTGTAAGGGACTTGTGGTGGGGCTGGGCAACAGGGGTTGGGACAGCTTTGGCGAGGGTGGTAAACATATCGTTTCAGTCTTTTTCTTTCCCAGCATGAGATTCCACATTCTTCGGAAAGAATCCTTGGTCGTCATCTTTCCCTTGTTGGAGGACAAGACTGCCTGCCCTCGTGAGTGTCTCCTGGTCCGGGTCCTCTTCCTGATGGAGGCCAAGGCTATTAGCTGCCCCCGTTAGTGCCCCTTGCGGGATTCTCTTGATCCTGGAGGCGTGGATCCAGACCGGGCTATCCTCCGTCAGTACAGCTGTGCGAGTAACGGCTACCACCGTGGTCTCTGGTCCATACGTGAATTCCTCCGGCCTTTTTCCCTTTTGGAGTCTCTTTACCAGGACCTTGTCTCCTGGATTGAACAAGTGGGTTGGTGTGTCTGAAAGAGAAAACCTAAAAGTAACTTCGTCTCTGGTTTCCTCGAGTGGTTATTAGCTGCCTGACATACTCATCCCTTATCTGTTCTAGGTCCCCTGTCTCCAGTGCCAGGGGTATCCGTGACCATGGCAAAGGAAATAGGCACCCCATCAGTATCTCAAAAGGGGAATAATCTGTGTTCCTATTTACTGACATCCTGATTTCTGCTAGGACTATTGGGAGCACTATTTTCCATTTCTTGAATGTCCCTCCTGTGGCCTTACGTAACCTGTCCTTGAATGATCCAGTGTGTGCCCTGCAGTGTAGTACTGCTATCTGGGATGGCAAAAGAATGCTTGCTAGGAGATCCATGACCAGGGATAAATGGGAAATCTTCTTTCCATCTGCTGCCATAAATCCCCTCTTTTCCCATATCATTCCATGGTCATGGACAACCCCACAAGCATATTTGGAGTCTGTGTAAATAGTGACAGTCTTTCCTTCATACAGCCGGCAAGCTCTAGTAAGGGCTATGAGTTCTGCTGCCTGGGCTGATTGGTAGGGTACAGATTTTGCTTCGAGTATCTTATCAGGGAGTTGGACCACTGCATATCCGGCATGGTATGTCTGGTCATTTGGTCGCGTGCAGGTGCAGTTCGTCAACAAACACTACGTCAGCGTCTGGTACTGGAATGGACATAAGGTCAGAGCGGGGTGCTGTATCAGACTCAATACTTAAAAAAACAGTCATGGGCCTCAGGTAGTGAGTCAGAGGGTTGTTTAAGGCCTAGTATTGCATTAAGAATGGGCGCTGGGCCTGCAATACTGGAGCTGTACTCTATGTGTAAGGCAGGGTTGCTGAGCAGAGTGACCGCATAGCCGCTGAAATGCTGGGAAAACATATACTGGGTGTGTATGCCTCTAAGTAAAGCCAGGACATCATATATTGTGTGTAGGTAAGTTTTGCATCCTAAAGTGTACTGGCCTGCCATACTGACAGCCATTGCGCATGCAGCTAGAGCCCTCAGACATGCCGGCATCCCTTGCACTGTGACTGGCAGTATTTTTGAAAAAAAAACAAACGACTGGGCGCAACCGGCCACCGTGTTCTTGCGTCAGTACCCCGGCCATGGTTTTACAGTTGTCCCTTGCAAACAAATAAAATGGAAGAACATAATCGGGGAGGCCGAGCGCGGGGCTTGTCATCATTGCATTTCTGAGAACCCTAAAAGGCATTTAACATTTCGTTTGACCATTTTATCATATCGGATTGACCCAACAGGGTGGCTTGTCTCAGAATGTTATCGTAATAGGAGCAGTCAGGGATCCACTGTCTACAATAATTTATCATACCCAAGAATGACAGCATGTCCTTCTTGGTTTTCGGGTTGACCAGGCCTGTGACAGACTGGACTCGCTTCTGACTGATGCTCCGTTCTCCCTGTCTGAGAACAAACCCCAAATATTCGACTTGCTTTTTACACCATTGCATTTTCTGTAGAGAGACCTTATGCCCACATTCTCGTAACCATTTTAATAGAGATACACCATCCTCCCGGCTGGCCTCCTCCGAAGGACTGCACACGAGGAGATCATCCACGTACTGCAGCAGGACAGAACCATGGCTGGGGTGCCAGGATTTCAGAGTGGCCTGTAACACAATGCTATAGACCACCGGGGAATCAACGTACCCCTGGGGCATTCTAGACCAGGTAAGCTGTGTGCCTTCGAATGAAAATGCAAAAAGTAGTGCCGTGTCTGGGTGCACAGAGATGCTAAAAAATGCATTCTTGAGATCAATCACTGAAAAATATGTGTGTGCTGCCGGTATGGATGACAGAAGTGATGTAACATCTGGGACAATTGGTGCTATTGGAATCACTAGGGAATTAACTGCGCGCAAGTCTTGGACGAACCTGACAGTGCCGTCAGCTTTGTTTACAGAGTTAATAGGGGTGCTGTATAGAGATACCACTGGTTTTAAAATGCCGTCTTTTAGAAAGATTGTGATGTATCGGGCGCAATCCGTCCTCTTTTTCTTTGGACAAAGAATATTATTTCTGGTAGACAGAGTTGCAATTGTCATATAGTCTGGCTTTATATGGAGTGCAACTAATCAGTCCAGTGTCATAGGGACCGTTGGACCACAACTGGTCCAAGTCCCGGAGTTCAGTGGGTAGCGTTTCTGTAATCAGTAAAAAATGATGGTGCATGTCTAAGAAGAGGGGGAGTGTTGGTGAGTCAAAATAAGACCCCCTGTTCTGGAATATATTGTGACTTCTAGTTTCCCAAGGAGATCCCTCCCCTTGTTTTTGTTTGCATGCAACCGCTATGGGCAAGGATGACCGTGCTTTGTAAACCAGGGTCATTTCGTTTTCAATCTCCTGCCACATTTTATTAATTCCATCTTCATCGTTTAAAATATAATTATCAGATGTTGGATGTTTTTGTATCTCAGAAATGGAAGGGACGTGGCTCCACTTCCATCCAGCCTGTTTATCTATAATAGCGTCTATAATTAGTCTTATGTCTTCCTGCGTAAAATTGCGGCCGTTACAAGCCTTTTTTAGATAGTTGAGTGTGCCTAAAGGGGTCTCTCTTGGCTTTGGACAGTGTGTTAAAATTTTATTATTATCTTCTATATCCAAAGCCTTTTTTTTTTTTTTTTTTAAATCTGTCTCCAACGGTCATAAAAGGAAGATGAAGAACATCATCATATTTGACTGGTGGACTGATCGGTGTCCCGGCCTGAGTGCGGGTTATGATCTGGGAAGGCTCACCACTATTGCTAAACAAAGGGGGCGCACTTGGTTCAGGGTTTTTTTTTTTGTGTGTTCTCCTGTTTAGTATCATCGGACTTGGTGGGGGCTGAGGATTTGTGGTCCTCCATTGCTCCCACTGCACCCAATATCTCAGTGTCAGAAAACCGCACTAGGGAAAAATATATTGAGTGCTTATAAGGAGAAGGGGGTCGAGGTCCCCAGTTGGCACGAGGCACTTCCTGTTTATTGCGTGGTATACTTTGTTCTATTTTATGTTCTCTGGAACAATCAGACCTTGTTGAGGGGGCCTTTTTGCATTGTTTAGTCTGTCTATTAAACTAATGACTTGCCAAAATTAACCACTGTTCTCCTCCCAGTCTCATGTACTGCATGTCCCACTGAGGGTCTCCCCGGTAATAGGGCCATGCTTCGGTGTCATCAAGGCATAACCCCTTTACCATATCCATGTGGAAAAAACTGTTATCACCTTGTCTGGGGAATGGGTTAAAACTACCGACTGCCTCCGTCCATCCCGCCATATTATCCACCCAAGGATTAATAAGGTAGTAATCTGTCCCTCCTACTCTTGCTACATAATCTTTACAGGATTCCCCTACTAATGGTAAAGGATATTCTTTAACCTTGCTATTTTGAGTACCCATGGTTAGTTGTACAATTAAATATTCAGACAGATAAAATAGAGAAAGAAAGAAGAAAAGAGAGACTCTTCACAGTGCTCGAGAAAAAAACAACTTATATACTTTAACAATATATATCTATATATCACTTTTGCTCTGTAAATAGCACATACCCACACTGGCTGCAGCCATATATCACATATATACACTAACTGCACAGAGCACATATACACACACAACTCTAAATCCACATTCATAACATTTATACACATATATAATTAAACCGGTAATACAGGAATGACGAGCGTCCGTCTTACCTTACAGACCACTCGGCACTTTAACTTATACTTTAACAATATATATATCTATATACTTATTGATAAGCATGCATCAAATATACAGTTTTAGATGTTAATCCAAGGTTGCCTTGGGTATCCCAGATACCCTAGATACGGAGCAGTCCCTGACATACTTCCGTACGGGAACTCTGTCCCAATTTAGGCTAGGGTCAGACGAACGCATTTTTCACGTCGTCCGTGAAAAAGTTCGGTCGAACGAACGTACGTATTTTCCCCCGGAATACGCGATAGCGGTCATACGATGCGCCTTTTCGTCCGTGATTTTGTACGGATCATCAATAAAACACTTTTTGAGTCTGGACGTTATGTTGGCCGGACATTAGCAGCGTCTGACGTCTCCTAATCACGCACACACGCCGCTATGCGGCCGCAGCGCACTCTGTACGTCAGTAGTAGCGTTTGACGTTCTCGAAAAAATGCGTTCGTTGGCCACTTGCGTTGCGCGGACGAACTTTCGTGCGGCCGTTCGTCGTATGTTCCCCGGCATTGGACGTCATTTGCTGCTAGTACGGCCGTGATTTCGTGCGGCTAAACGCACGTTAAAACTGCGCTAGTCTGACCCTAGCCTTAGTTATGTCTGTATCCCAGATACATTAAAAAAAAAAAAAGAAGAAAGAAAAGGCACGGACCAATTTAGCTCGTAAACCGAGGTCAGAGCCCTCGTCTGGACAAGAAAAATACTCACCAGGACGAGGGGTGACAGGTTATCTCGGCAGCTGCCTCCAAATCTGTGGAGAATTAACGGTCTCCTGTCCATCCTTTTAGTTCTTATCTCGAAACCCTGTCTCGAGCTGATATTGACACCTTAGATTAAAATCTCATCAACGTTGAAGGAGAGATGATTAGAATGATAAATTAAGACACGGAAGCCTTGTAGTCACTCAAAACAGATCTCTGGTTCTATTTGTTTGAACACATTATTTATACATTTCTGCAAAAGAGGCTGTGTTTCTCATCTCATGCTCTAATTGGTAGAGCGGGAGACAGTGGCTGGAAAATCCCCCCCTAACATACAGAACACGTGATTTCGAGGAAATTGCAGATCCTTTCTTCAGAAATGAAACTAATTCTGTAGGATACAGAAACGAAACTTAACAACAGGGATTCTGCATATATATGTCCCATATTAAACTAAAGAAATATATATAGGTTGCTACCGATCAGTGCGAGACGTTTGGTGCTCCTATTCCCTTCAGTGCTAACTCCAAAAAAACAGGTACTTGCCCACACAGCTTCAATCGCACATCACCCTCTGCAACAGAACTTGCTTCTGGACCCAGAACCTAAGAATTTTACCAGGAAGGATACCTTGAGATTTCTCTCGGCTTGCTTCTGGACTCAGAACCTAAACTTCAATCTCACATCACCCTCTGCAACAGCGCTTACTTCCGGACTCAGAACCTAAGGTATCAGCGTTCAACATGTCTTCTGCAATTCTACTCCACAATCTCGACTTTAATCCTACTGTTCATATTTTATGCTTGCATGCTATTAATATTTTGGCTGATTTCTTGTTAAATTTTTGCCCTGCTTTGTTAAACCCATGCTCTCATATTGCCTCCCCACCCCCTTCCTATGTTGTAAATACCTGGTGTAACCGATGTAAATAGATGTGTGTCTCTTTAATAATATATGTGTTAATTCCCCTAATTTCCCGCATTTTAGAGAAACTCCTATAGTATTGTAAATGTCTCACCCTAAGGAAGCTTTTGGTTTATTTTTATTGTTAATTTTAACAGCCATTTAGGATGTGATTCTAATATGCAAATGAGGCATGACCTCATCCCCTGTCAGCCCGGGCTTTTCTCCAGAGCATGAGGAACTGCTTGGAGGTAGGAAGTGTTTATGTGCAGGCTCTCTGATTCACATTCCTTAGAGGTTTAACCCTATGTAAAAGTTCTCAAACTGTTTTTATGTTTTAGATTTAACCATATGTATGTGTATTTGTCATGATAGCTTTATAGGAGATTCATGAATCTTAATTTATGTTTACTTTGTAATCATACAGAGTAAAACAGCTCTTTTGTATAGCACAGGGTTTTAATGGGAAAATGTCAGGAAGTAAAGTTCAAAGCCTGTGCAGGTGGAAGTTGCAGAGGATGTTTTCATGCCGTGTTATTTATATGTGTCAGGTATGATTGATTTGTTTTATTCTCATTCTATGATTTATTTGTATTTTATTTTTGTAATATATATGTAGCGCTGTGTTTAAAACCTTACTGTGGCAGTACCTATTTTTGGCCACCGGAGGGAGACAAGCGCGATAAGAGACACTGAACATTGGGACTACGTTTCCCGGCATGCTTTGCGAACAGACACAGGAAGTGGGTGGGACACAGACGCTGTACATCCTGAGCCTCGTGGAGATAGCTGGCAGAGCGCGCCAGGGAGTGAAAGAGAGAGGACACAGTGCTGCAGAGCGGAACAGTGACTAGGCCGGAGCGCAAGTGCGGCCTATCAGGATTCCAAGTGGGGTTATCCAGCCTCGCAAGAAGGAGACCCAGTGATCCACAGGCATTACCCAAGCTGCTGTCAAGGAAGCGGAGGACCCTCGAGTTAGGAGTACCGCAGGTCCATAGGATGGGAGAGCAGGCGGTAGCTGTACCAGTCACTGTCGGAGAAAAGAGAGCCAGACAATGGATCCAGTAGCCAGTATCCCAGCAAGGCACCGAGTGGAGTCCTGGGTCAGAGGAACCTTGGTGATCGAGCAGATGGGTGAGAGGCCTCCAAGGCCGGTTTTATAAAGTCAAGAAAGCACGCTGCTGTTTATTTCTAAAACCCACAGGCCCCAACTTGACTAGTCGAAGACATCGTCTAAGAGATTCACTGGCCAGTTGAATAGTACCCGGGTACCATAACACACACGCATACACTCACAGTCCGGGACTTAACCTGTGCGGGACTCACTCCCTAACATCCCAAAAAGGGGTAAAGATTCACATATTATTTTGTTTTCCGCTGCGCGTTTCTCGAATTACGAAGCATTGTATCTTTTCTGTTCGGCTGCGCATTTTCCCGAAATACGAAGCCTCGTATTTCTTTTTCTGCTGCGCGTTTACCGCGATACGAAAAACTGTAAATATATCTACGAACACCATGTCTCATTATCTGCCTTTTACTTTAGTAAACTATATAATTTATAAAATCTACAACGGTGCTGGAGTATATTTATTCCCTAGTGTGGGGAGACTGACCCGTGGTTCATTTTCAGCGGTTCCTCCGGGAGTGAGCGCTACATATATATATATATGTATTTATTTTATTGTATTGTATTGTAAAGCGACTATATCACCCAGCTTTGTCAGAACATGAGGGAGCTGCTTGGAGGTGGAAGTTGCTGAAGATGTTTTCATGCCGTGTTACTTATTTGTGTTTTACCCAGATTAAAACCGCATGTTCCCAGCAATCCAGTTGCCGGTAGGGTTCCCACCCGTACGGTTTTGACCCGTACTGTCTGGGTTTCGAGTCATGTGTACGGGTTTCAGATTCTGCTTCCCACATGTGTTTGCCGTGATACCTTCGGACCGAGGGGCATGAAACAAAGCAGCTGCACAGCAGGAGAGGTTAATCACTCGCGCTGCCTGTGTGCGAGGAGAGAAGGAAGCTCCACCCCCAGCTGTTGCTGCTCTGCTGGAGCCGGTGAGTGCAGCTGTGGGTCAGTTCCCCCCTCCTCTCCTACCTGGCTATGCAGCGTCCGAGTGTCTGTCTCCTCCATGGCGGCAGCTCCTCTCTTGCTATACAGGCATAGAGCTTGTATGTAAAGGGAGCAAATGGCTGTTTACACATAAATGGCTGCTTTTTTAAATAAGATGCACAGCTCAAAGCCCCTTACAAATGGGTCCTTTTAATATGTAAACATTTCCCCCCTTCCTCTCTCCTTTTCCACCCCATCCCCCTCTGGCATCTCCCCCTTCATTCTCTTTCTCCTCTCCCTCTCTTTCTCCTCTCTCCTCTCTCCTCTCCCTCTCTTTCTGTCTCTCCTCTCCCTCTCTTTCTGTCTCTCTCTCTCCTCTCCCTCTCTTTCTGTCTCTCTCTCTCTCTCTCTCCCCCTCTCTGTCTCTCTCCTCTCCCTCTTTCTGTCTCTCTCCTCTCCCTCTCTCTGTCTCTCTCCTCTCCCTCTCCCCTCTCCCTCTCCTCTCCCTCTCCTCTCCTCTCCCTCTCTCCTCTCCCTCTCTGTCTCTCTCCTCTCTGTCTCTCTCCTCTCCCTCTCTGTCTCTCTCCTCTCCCTCTCTGTCTCTCTCCTCTCCCTCTCTCTCCTCTCTCTCTCTCTCTCTCTCCTCTCCTCCTCCCTCTGTCTCTGTCTCTGTCTCCCTCTCTCCTCTCCCTCTCTGTCCCCCTCTCCCCCTCTCTTCTCGCGCTCTCTCCTCTCTCTGCTCTGCTAGGAAATTTTGGATGAAAAGGGCTGATTTGTGAGCTGCATGTGGTTGAAATGGGACATGAAAGGGAAGGACAAGTATATGTATAGGTGTGTGAGTGCCTGTGTATGTCAGTGTGACAGAGCTTATGCCCGGGAATTAATATTTTGACACGCAGTGCCCAGAGTGTTCGGGTTTGGCTTTGAGAAAAGGTGGCAACCCTAGTTGCCGGTCTCATCTTTGATGCTCGAGAACACACAAAACACAAAGCAGAGTTCATACGAACGGGCAGCGAGGGTGTAGGCCGGTTACACTGGCATATACAGGTCTAACTCTGCAACCTCTTTATTCACACAGCTTCAATCTCACATCACCCTCTGCAACAACGCTTGCTTCTTGACTCTGAATCCCATCCACCCTCCCACCCAGTGCTGGCCTAAAATTTGTAACTTCCTTTCCAGCTGCTTCCACTTTGCAAATCACCCTATTTAACCCAAGGTTCTAGTCCTTCTCATGAAATGTTAATCTGTATATTTGTGTTTTGTTTTTAATATCTTGCATTTATTACTTTGTATTTCTGTAACAATTCAATGTTCGTGAACCCAGGACATCCAGGGCCGGCGCTAATGTAAGGCAGCACAGGAGGCCGCCTAAGGGTGCTGGCCTGTTGCCAGGAAAAGGGGGCACAAAAATCAGGATCCCCTGTCACTGGCTGGGAATCCTGATTTTATAACAACCCTCAAACCTGGCGCTGCACTGCCGCTATCTTTGCCTCCCGACTCCACCAAGATCCTGGCGAGTCAGTCAGCCTCCTCAATGACATCATTAGGGCGCGACCCACCCCTACGCAAGGCCACAATTCAGGGGAGCCAGAGGGTGCCAGGATCCCTGTTCTGCACAGCCCAACTCCTGAATCCCTTCAGGAGCTGTAAGCTGGCTCCCCTTTCGCTGCCTGCATTATTCAGGGCACCGAGGGACAGACTGCACAGCCTGCCTGTCCGTGGCTCCCAGCGTGCTGGCCTGCCCCCTCCAGCAGGTCGTGGCAGGCAGGTAAACAGACAGGGTTCCCTGTCACTCTCTCTCTCTCTCTATTCAACATGATCTCTCTGTGTCTTTCCCTTTCTGTCTTTTCATCTCTCACTATTACATTCTCTTCTCATTCACCCTCCCCTTCCCTCTCTCTCTTCTTCACCCCACCTCTCCTTCACCCCCTTCCCTCCCTCCCTCTCTCCTTCAGCCCCCCTTCCTACCCTCTCTCCGTCAGCCCCCCCTCACCCCCCTTCCCTCCCTCTCTCCTTCACCCCCTTATTCCCCTCTCTCCTTTACCCCTCCCTCCTTCACACGCTCCCTCCTTCACCCCCCTTCCCTCTCTCCTTCACTTCTTCCCTAACTCCTCCCTCTCCACTTTTCTCTTCCCTGTCCAACATATTGTTTTTTACCTCTTTTAGGTTGAAGTGTGACTCACATCACACACAGGCACCCACAGATATCACACACAGACAACTCCTACACACCGCACATTAATGTGAGTTTTATTGTTGTGGCGCTCTGTGATACTCTCATACACACTGCACATTACTGTATCACAGAGTGGCACAGCAATAAAGCTCACAGCAATGTGCAGTGTGTATGAGGGTATCACAGAGCTCCACAGCAATAAAACTTACACTCATACACACTGCACATTACTGTGAGTTCTATTGCTGTGGAGCTCTGTGATACAGCAATGTGCAGTGTGTATGAGGGTATCACAGAGCTCCACAGCAATAGAACTCACAGTAATGTGCAGTGTGTATAAGTTTTATTGCTGTGGAGCTCTGTGATACGCTCATACACACCGCACATTACTGTGAGTTTTATTGCTGTGGCGCTCTGTGATATGCTCATAAACACCGCACATTACGTGAATGGGCTGGCGTGGTGGGGGGGCACCAAAATAGATTTTTGCCTAGGGTGCCAAAAGACTTTGCACCAGCCCTGCGGACATCACCCAGGACATACTTGAAACAAGAGAAATCTCAATGTGTCCTTCCTGGTAAAATCCTTTGCAAATAAATAAATTAATTAAATAAAATGAACAGGCAATTTACGGATATGCAGCACAGATGTTCTCTTGACCCCATACACTATAGTAATGGATCTGGTCAGCAATGTCGCAGTTGTTGCATTAGGCTATGATATACACTATATTGCCAAAAGTATTCGCTCACCCATCCAAGTAATCAGAATCCGGTGTTCCAATCACTTCCTGGTCACAGGTATATAAAATCAAGCACCTAGGCATGCAGACTGTTTTTACAAACATTTGTGAAAGAATGGGTCGCTCTCAGGAGCTCAGTGAATTCCAGCGTGGAACTGTGATAAGATGCCACCTGTGCAACAAATCCAGTCGTGAAATTTCCTGGCTCCTAAATATTCCACAGTCAACTGTCAGCTGTATTATAAGAACGTGGAAGTGTTTGGGAATGACAGCAACTCAGCCACGAAGTGGTAGGCCACGTAAACTGACGGAGCGGGGTCAGCGGATGCTGAGGCACATAGTGTGAAGAGATCGCCAACTTTCTGCAGAGTCAATCGCTACAGACCTCCAAACTTCATGCGGCCTTCAGATTAGCTCAAGAACAGTGCGCAGAGAGCTTCATGGAATGGGTTTCCATGGCCAAGCAGCTGCATCCAAGCCATACATCACCAAGTGCAATGCAAAGCATTGGATGCAGTGTTGTAAAGAACGCTGCCACTGGACTCTAGAGCAGTGGAGACGCGTTCTCTGGAGTGACAAATCATGCTTCTCCATCTGGCAATCTGATGGACGAGTCTGAGTTTGGCGGTTGCCAGGAGAACGACACTTGTCTGACTGCATTGCGCCAAGTGTAAAGTTTGGTGGAGGGGGGATTATGGTGTGGGGTTGTTTTTCAGGAGCTGGGCTTGGCCCCTTAGTTCCAGTGAAAGGAACTCTGAATACTTCAGCATACCAAGCCATTTTCGACATTTCCATGCTCCCAACTTTGTGGGAACAGTTTGGAGCTGGCCCCTTCCTCTTCCAACATGACTGTGCACCAGTGCACAAAGCAAGGTCCATAAAGACATGGATGACAGTCTGGTGTGGATGAATTTGAATGGCCTGCACCGAGTCCTGACCTCAACCCGATAGAAAACCTTTCGAATGAATTCGAGCGGAGACTGAGGGCCAGACCTTCTCGTCCAACATCAGTGTGTGACCTCACAAATGCGCTTCTGGAAGAATGGTCAAAAATTCCCATAAACACACTCCTAAACCTTGTGAACAGCCTTCCCAGAAGAGTTGAAGCTGTTTTTTGCTGGGAGTTATTCATAGTTTGTAAGCGGTTGGTTATTAGGGTGACCATTTGGACCATATTTAAAGGTATGCTAGTTCTTGCAGAGAGGAGCACATGGAAGTGTCTTGCGCTGATACATGTAATATTTATATGGTGCAGTAAGGAAATTATTGTCGCTCACCCAGCCTTCCTTTTGGATCTATTAAATGCATTCTGTTGGGTGGCATGTGTCATGCAATGCCCATCAGCCTTAATTTATATAGATATGCATCAAAACATGGATGATATGGCCCCCTTGGAGTATTTTAATAATGCAGGGGTGTGAGGGCTCTTCATTGGATGTGTTCATACTAGGGATGTGCGTTTCGTACCAATTAGTTTTTTTCACGAATCGGGCCGATTCGGTGCCTCGGATTCGGACGATTTTCCGAATCAGATCGGATACAAAAACGTCCGAAACAAAACGATTTCCGATTCGAAACAAAATAATTTCGTATGGACGTGAAATTTGTGAAATCGCAAGTCATTTTCGTTCCATTCGGGATTTCGGTTCCATTTGGGTAATTTCGGACATCATATTTTTCGGTTCTGTAATTTCGTATCGTTTCAAATGATCCGATATTTCTGTCGATACGGTAATTCTGTTGATTCTATCATTTTTTATAAAATAAAGATCCTTTTTTTCTTATGAATATGCATTGCACAACTTTATTTAATCATATTAAAATGGTATGAAAAGGAACAAAAATGAACAAAACGATTTAAAAAATGCAAAAATACTGACCCAAATGGTCTGATTTTTAAAACCTTTTGTTCTGGTTTTACTTTTAAATGGAAAAAAGCTGAACAAAATTATCTTAAACAAAAAAAAAAAACAAGAACAAATAAAATGATTTAAAATGGAAAGAAAATAAAAAATAAATGCAGCATATGAATCCGCACACTGCGGGGAAGCGCCTCTCTGCGGTATAATTAATGCACCATATGAATCCACACACTGCTGGGAACAAGCACCTCTCTGCGGTATAATTAATGCACCATATGAATCCACACACTGTGGTGAAGCGCCTCTCTGCGGTATAATTAATGTATATGTATATGTATCCTGTCTGTATATTATAACTTAAAATGTAATAAAATTTGAGTTTTCAATCATTTACAAGGTGTGAAGTGTTTGTTTTCACATTTTGACATGCGAGCGTTTACGGTTATATTTTCCTATGAGTTGCGCTTGTTAATAAAATTAGAGATGGAGGACTTGTTGCATACATTTTTTTGGGGGAAAATTACATGGTTTTTAACAAACGCAACCCATACAAAAATCGGTAGTGCAGCATCATTGTTCACATTATAATTGAAATGGGAACAATATTGCTGCATTAGCAAAACAAAAAAAAAAAACATTTTTTTTAAATTAATTTTTTAATATTTTCATATTTTATTTTTTATTTGTTATATTTTTTCTTAATTTTTAACATGGTCATGTTTGGTATGGTTGGAAAGGCCGATCCAACGATACCAGACATTAACCCCCTAGCTGCCACGGATGGTGACAACTAAGGGTTAACTCCAGAACTTACTCTATCCGAACTCCCGATGTGAAACATCGGGACTTTGGATAGATTTACTATTTATTTATTTTCACTTCGGGATAGTCGAAATCTATCCAAAGTCCCGATGTTTCACATCGTAACTTCGAATAGAGTAAGTCTTCCGTCCGTTAACCACTTAAGCATTCTGATTTTGTAAAGATCAGCACCCTGGACAGCAACAGGGTGGTATTATCCAGGGTGCTGATCTTTACAAAACCAGAATGCTTAAGTGGTTAACGGACGGAAGACTTACAGGGTTATTCAAAGAGAATGGAAAAGTCACCGCACGTTCGGTGACTTTTCGTGCTCTTCAATTCGGGCCGATTCGGCAATCCCATTTTGGTGACCCTGCAGTGTATTCAGCAAGCACCACAGGGCCATCGAAGTGCAGGGAAAGTCACTGCAAACCCGACGAAAACTCACCGCAAAAACCCGAAATCCACAAAAACATCTGGTTTAACCCACCGAAAATGCTGGGAAAACCCGAGCAGAAGCCGATCACACACAGCGCAGCCGCTGGAAAAAGTCATCACTGCAGACGAATGCAGTGAATAAATTAGAAAAACTGTTTGCTTGAATGTTTGAAAAGTGAAACGTTGTTTGCAAAGAAACTACTGAGCAAAAATGTCTGAAATTTACATATGATGTCCAAGGAATGATAATAAAAAGGGCTGTTATAGAAAAAATAAGTAAAGTTAAAAAAATCTGACTTTTTAAAAAAAAAAGAAATCCAGAAAAATGCTTAAAATATCCTTAAAAAATCTATAAATAGACTCTTTACTGCAGAATATTATAATGAACGGTTTATTAGATATTGAATTA
Organism: Leptobrachium leishanense; assembly: GCA_009667805.1. Lineage (NCBI taxonomy): Eukaryota > Metazoa > Chordata > Amphibia > Anura > Megophryidae > Leptobrachium > Leptobrachium leishanense. The sequence continues at coordinate 65,808,002 of CM019073.1, read as the reverse complement.
AAACAGGAATATTTTTAACATTGAAGCCTATGGGATTTGCCTGAATAAACCTGCCAAATTAAACCACCGAATGGCAGGGTATTTCGGGAACCTTTCACTGCTGGTTTGTGCTCTCTGAATAGCCGAAGCATTGCTTTTTTTATGGGGAATTCACTGCCCTCGAACTGCCCTTGGGCCGGTGCTAGGCTATTTTGCGCCCTAGGCCAGACCAGCTACTTCTGCCCCCCCAAAAAAAACACGTGACATGTGTGAGCGTATCACAGAGCTCACACATGGGCATATACTGCCCCCAGTAGCTCACACATGGATATATACTGCCCCCAGTAGCTCACACATGGGTATATATTGCCCCCAGCAGCTCACACATGGATATATACTGCCCCCAGCAGCTCACACATGGGTATATATTGCACCAGCAGCTCACACATGGGTATATATTGCCCCCAACAGCTCATACATGGGTATATATTGCCCCCAACAGCTCACACACGGGTGTATACTGCGCCCAGCAGCTCACACACGGGTGTATACTGCGCCCAGCAGCTCACACAAGGGTATATATTGCCCCCAGCAGCACACACATGGATATATACTGCCCCCAGTAGCTCAGACATGGGTATACACTGCCCAAGTAGCTCAGACATGGGTATATACTGCCCCAGTAGCTCAGACATGGGTATATACTGCCCCCAGTAGCTCACACATGGGTATATATATTGCCCCCAGTAGCTCACATATGGATATATACTGCCCCAGTAGCTCACACATGGGTATATACTGCGCCCAGCAGCTCACATATGGGTATATATTGCCCCCAGCAGCTCACATATGGGTATATATTGCCCCCAGCAGCTCACACACGGGTATATACTGTGCCCAGCAGCTCACACACGGGTGTATACTGCGCCCAGCAGCTCACACACGGGTGTATACTGCGCCCAGCAGCTCACACATGGCTATATATTGCCCCCAGCAGCTCATACATGGGTATATATTGCCCACAGCAGCTCACACATGGATATATACTGCCCCCAGTAGCTCACACATGGGTATATACTGCCCCCAGTAGCTCACACATGGGTATATACTGCCCCCAGTAGCTCACACATGGGTATATACTGCCCCCAGCAGCTCATACATGGGTATATACTGCACCCAGCAGCTCACACAAGGGTATATATTGCCCCCAGCAGCTCACAGAAGGGTATATATTGCCCCCAGCAGCTCACACAAGGGTATATATTGCCCCCAGCAGCTCACACAAGGGTATATATTGCCCCCAGCAGCACACACATGGATATATACTGCCCCAGTAGCTCAGACATGGGTATATACTGCCCCAGTAGCTCAGACATGGGTATATACTGTCCCCAGTAGCTCAGACATGGGTATATACTGCCCCCAGTAGCTCACACATGGGTATATATTGCCCCCAGTAGCTCACATATGGATATATACTGCGCCCAGCAGCTCACACATGGGTATATACTGCGCCCAGCAGCTCACACATGGGTATATACTGCGCCCAGCAGCTCACATATGGGTATATATTGCCCCCAGCAGCTCACACACGGGTATATACTGTGCCCAGCAGCTCACACATTGGTATATCTTGCCCCCACCAGCTCACACATGGGTATATACTGCCCCCAGTAGCTCACACATGGCTGGGTATTATGCAATGGGTCTCTCCGCCATCCGCTGTCATGCTGAGCTATCACGCTGGGCGCATGCTCTGGCCTCTGGGCGCAGTTTGATCATGGAAGACAGCTCGCGGTGGCTGTCTATGCTGAGGGGGTGGGGTTATCCCCACTTCCCTCACTCTCTATTGGACAGCCACCGCGAGCTATCTTCCATGATCAAGCTGCGCCCAGAGGCCGAACTTCGAACTTTTTGGGACGTTCGCCAAAAGTTCTAAAAAAAATTTTTTTGGGAAAAAAGTGTAAAAAATGCTTAAAAAATCTAGAAATAAAGAGACTCTTTACTGCAGAATATTATAAGCAATGGTTTATTAGATATTGAATTAAAACGGGAATATTTTTAACATTGAAGCCTATGGGAAACATTCTTGTTACTAAAACATCAGGCAGACACGGCCCTCTAATCAGGCACTGTAGAGGGCAGCCTGCGGGGGCCTCCCAAGGATCCCCTTGAGGAGCATGCGGCCGCCGGATGACAGAGCTGCGACTGTGCAGGCTAGCGGGCTAGCACTGCGACTGTGCGGGTGAATGTGGCAGAGACAGGCAGCGCAGGGAGGGACCTGCGGCCACGGCAGACCCCCCCACAAGCAGGATCCAGGGAGCCCCCACTGACCACCAGGCTAAGGTAAGGTGACACATTTCTAAAAAAAAATAAAATCCGAGGACATTTTTAAATGTCCCCGGGAACATAAAATAAAACCTTTTTTTTTCTTTCTCTACCTGACTGAATGTATTTAATTATATTTATTAGATACATTCAGCCAGGTAGATGGGCATGGCATGTGTTTTTTTTTTTTGTGTGTATATTTTTAGCAAATTTATAGGGGAAGGTAAGGGCAGGTATGATATATATATATATATATATATATATGTTGTGACGTTTGGGTGCCCACAGAGCACGTGCACAATGTCTTTCACAAAACAGTTTTATTCACCCTTTCAGGGCAGTCAAAAAGGCAACATAATAAGTACACGCTTTGGGTCAGCGAAATTAAAGCAAAGTCCTGATCTTCAGCACAAATAAACAGAGAAATAATAGTGGCTCACCAACGCTTTAAACCGTCCCAAACCTGAGGAATCCTTTCCCCAGTATGTAGAAGCCTCTCCAGCAAGGCACAGCACGTCTCCTGCTTTTGGAACACAAATACACAGCTTCCACTGATTACTTTCCTTTTTCCTAAACTCTCCCACAATCCTATCTGGGAGTTGCTGGCTTTAAAGATCTTCCTGGACAGGAAGATTAACCCTGTGGTTGCACTTAAAGGGACCACAACCCAAATAGGGGTGAAACATAGTGTCCATCCAGGACCCAGCCCTGCCGACCTCTACAATATATATAAGATATATATCTATATTCTTATAACTATATATATCCAGACTTGTATTACACACACGTTTTAGCAACTAATTGCCCCCCCCCCCCATTTGGCTGATCCCTCCAGGAGGCATGTTGAACCCGATAGAGCAGAGAATAATAAATATATCCTCTGCTCTGTCGAGTTCAACATTTCTTCTGGAGGGATCAGCCAAATGGGGGGGGGGCGTATTTAGTTGAGATTGTCCACATGCCACCCCCCATGTGCGTATGTGTATATATGGTCTGAGGTCTGTGGGTGGGTGTATATATATATCTATATCTCTGCGTGTTGATATATATGTATATGTCTGTGTGGTATCAATGCATCCCTACTCTATACACGGCGCTCCGTGTCCCTATAATATATATGATCCCGGGTTCCCTTTTTTTTTATCTTTATACTATTCCTTTTAAATTAACAGTAAATTTTGATGTATTTTATTCAGTAGAAACTTTTTTTTGCCTATATAACATGTGCTTTGTGAAAATAAAACGGTTTTGTGTGTACATTTTTAATTTAGTTAGTGGATTCCTGTCCAGTGCGGTGAGAAGCAAACGTAATGTAGTGTAGATACGCTGCGAGGCGGAGCGGAGTGAAGTCAAGCCTGCAAAATGTTTGCTTCTCTTCGCTACGCTATGCGTCGTTACACGCTCAGTGTGTCTCAGCCTTTATTCCTGCATTGCTAGCTTACCGAATCAGTTTGTATACTTGTTACTGACCCTGCTTGTTCTGAGGACCCTATCTGTTGCTGACTTTGCCTGCCATTTGACTATTCTCTCTGTGTATTCCCTGCCTGTTCTGTTTGCTTCCTGTTGCTACTGGTGTGCGCCGATTCTCACCATATACAGTAGCGCAGTACAAGTGCCTAAACATTGCTGACCCGGTTTTGTTATAGCTGCTGATGTAACTGAATAGATCGGGGATCTCTTCTGCATTGCCAAAACCTCCACCACTGCACTCTTCCACAATACCACAGAGGGGTTACTTACGGTGTGAAGGCACTTGCTGCCACCAAAGGCACAATATTTGGGTGCACTGCCACTGACGCCTATACCAGATTTATATAATTTTAATATTTGACTGCAGGGTCCAACCCTGCACTCTTCCACAATACCACAGAGGGGTTACGGTGTGACGGCACTGTTGCCGACACTAAAGGCCCAATTTTAAAGCACCTATTGTTACTTTCATCCAAAGCCTGCATAAGTTTCACCATAATTTAGCCAAAAAATCACTAAACTTGTTTTGCGTGTCCTAAAATGTCTCCTCTTTTCATACAGACTGCCGCCCCAATCAGTTGTTTATGAATAGATTAAAGTAAAACCATTTACCGTCATTTGAAATGTCATTTGTTTGTTTTTAAATGTTTCTATACATCCTATAAATCCATCACTTCACGAGCAGGTTATGGGGACCTCCTAGGCACAATATTTGAAGGAATTTTTCATTTTTATTCTTAACCTTTATTTCATGGAAAACTCCCTGTTCCTTTAAAAATGATTTTTTTTATCTTTTTGTCCTTGTTTCCTGTCCCCCAGGGCACTACCCGGACCCCCATACACCTTTTATGGCAAATATCTTGCATATATGCCCTCTTGGAGGGCACTCTAAAAATCGAACTTTCGAGTCCCATTGACTTGCATTGAGTTCGGTTCGTGTTCGAGTTCGAACTCGAACTTTTGAAATTGTTCGAGTTTGAATGCGAACCGAACACTGGGTGTTCGGCTCATCACTACTTGTAAATGATTGTATATTATAACTTAAAATGCAATCAAATTAGAATTTTCAGACAGGATACATATACATATAACACAGACGTATACATACATTTTATATCAAGTCTTCATATTTTGCGTTCTCTTTTCTTTACTAAAATACAGCAGCAAAGACCATTTGATATAGCAACAGTAATAACCAATAAGTTAGACAAGGTTGATAGGGCACGCTTGCGGGCCGAATGCCCTCGCCTGACCTTACCAGACAAGGTGTCCCTTACTCCGGAGTTCAACGAGGATTTTGTCACCTTCATGGGTAAGGCTAACAGGGATCCTCATTGGGGTCTGGAACAGGGTTTCCGCATCGCCCAAGATAAACTGCTGACATCTCCGGTCCCCTTTCCCTTATTTTTGTCATGGCGGAAGAAGCGCTGACTAACGATACCCCGCTAGACCCTGCGATGGTCTGAGAATGGGCACAGTGTGCTCTCTGTCTTTTGGGCAACGCCAATGTTGGCATTTCCTCCGAACAATGTAAGGCGGCACTTTTTCGATTCGATGCCAAGCTTACCAGTATGTGCACAGAAGAATTGGGTCCTGCAGCTAAGGGGTTGCTGTTTAGGGACCCCTTTTTAAAAGAACTAAACTGTAATGTTAATGTTTAAACAAACCTACAAAAGGTCCAGTCTAATATGAAGAGGGTCTTCCACTCCCAGACGCGTTTTTACTCCAGGGCTGGTGCACCAAGAGGTCGGGTCACCAGCCATTACAACAACACTTCCTATAGACCTCACGTCAAACCAAAGCACGGATGTGCAATATCGACCCAGCCCGATTCTGGCTCGGAGTCCCCGTCGGTCGCGGCTTCAGCAGACCCAGACGTCGCTATTCCGCTGGTGAGTACCCCTGTGCTCCCGCTACCACATATTCCGTTCGCGGGTCGTTTACTTTATTTCTTCCGCAAATGGCGCGAGCTGACGTCCGACTCGTGGGTACTAAGGACCGTGTCTGTTTATTTAATAGACTTCTCCCAGGTTCCTTTCCAGTCTGCTTCCCCACCCCCTGCCCATTACTCCTCACAAGAGGCGACGTTGATAGACAGGGAACTTCGCTCCCTGCAGGCGAAAGGGGCCATTCTTCCCGCGTTGGATCACCTACGCTTCATCAGCAGCGTGTTCTTGGTACACAAAAAGTCTGGGGACATCCGCCGGTCATAAATTTAAAAGCCCTCAACTCCTTCGTGTCCTATCGCCACTTCAAGATGGAGGGCATACTCCTCCTCAGAGACCTCCTCCGAGACGGCGCCTGGTTCACGAGACTGGACCTCACAGACGCTTACCTTACGGTCCCGGTCCATCCCGCTCACCGGCTGTACCTGCAGTTCTACTGGCACTGCAACCTCTTGCAATACACCTGCCTGCCGTTCGGCCTCAGCTCCGCGCCATGGTGCTTCACGAAGCTCCTCAAACTGGTCATGGCCTTCATACGGGCTCAAGGCATCAGGACGATCGTGTATCTGGACGATATACTGATACTGGCTCAGAATCCCGTCCAATCCTCACGCCACACGACCCTTGTGGTTACACTTCTACAAGACCTAGGCTTCATCATCAACACGGACAAATCAGCGCTGTGCCCAGCCCAAAACATCAACCTACCGGACTTCGTACTGGAATCTGACGCCAGCCAATCAGGCTGGGGAGCGACCTGCGGATCCACGTCCACGGGCGGTGCATGGACACCCGAGGAACAGCAGCTTCACATCAACTGCTTGGAACGTATTGCCGGCTCCTTCGCCGTCTGCAGCTTTACCCAAGACCTCAGGGACTGCTCTCTACTTCTCCGGATGGACAACATCTCTGCAGTCCAATACGTCAACTGGCTGGGGGGCTCCCGCTCCAAGCTCCTGTCGGACCTTACGCTATCCCTCTTCAACTACTGTCTGGAACGGAACATTTCCCTCACGGCAGAATACCTGCCAGGTTCCTCCAACTATGTGGTGGATTGATTTTCAAGATATTGGAAAGACTCCAGCGACTGGAAACAGGACGTTGCGACGTTACAACACTTGTTGATGCTGAGGGGGCCCTTCCATCTCAATCTTTTTGCTTTCCGCTTGAACCATCAGATTATTCTTATGCTGCATTAATTATACTGCAGAGAGGCGCTTCCCCGCAGTGTGCGGATTCATATGCTGCATTAATTATACCGCAGAGAGGAGCTTCCCAGCATTGTGTGGATTCATATGGTGCATTAATTATACCACAGAGAGGTGCTTGTTCCCAGCAGTGTGTGGGTTCTTATGCTGCATTAATTATACCGCAGAGAGGCGCTTCCCCGCAGTATGCGGATTCATATGCTGCATTAATTATACCGTAGAGAGGCGCTTCCCCACAGTGTGTGGATTCTTATGCTGCATTAATTATACCGCAGAGAGGCACTTCCCAGCAGTGTGCGGATTCATATGCTGCATTAATTTTATTTATTTTTTCGTTTTAAATCCTTTTTTTTTTCGTTTCTGATAATTTTGTTCAGCTTTTTTTCCATTTTAAAACCTTTTGCTCTGGTTTTTATTTTTAAAGTCAGACCATTTGGCTCAGGATTTTTTCGTTTTTTAAGTTGTTTTGTTCATTTTTGTTCCTTTCATACCATTTTAATATGATTTAAATAAAGTTGTGCAATGCATAGTCATTATTATTATTATTATTCTTTATTTATAAAGCGCCAGCATATTCCGCAGCGCTGTACAATAAGCACAGTATAGACAGGGTTACAATACATTGAACAACATTTGACAAACAGTACAGGAGGAGATGAGGGCCCTATTCCCGTAGGAACTCACAATCTGGGAGAGTTGGGGTTGGAAACAGGAGGAGAGGACTGTAAGGTGAGAGTGATTGATGGTTGCGTTAGTGAGTTGGGTGGTAGGCTTCCCTAAATAGGAATGTTTTCAGGGAGCGTTTGAAGGAAGAGAAGTTAGGGGAAAGTCTGACAGTACGAGGGAGAGCGTTCCAGAGAGTGGGGGCTGCGCGTGAGAAATCCTGCAGTCTATCATGGGAAGAGGTGATGCGGGGAGAAGCTAGGCGCAGGTCACTGTTTGACCTTAGGGAGCGGGCTGGGTTGTATTTGGTGATTAGTGAGGACAGGTAGTGGGGAGCTGAGTTAGTGAGGGTTTTGTAGGTAAGGATAAGGATTTTGAACTTAATTCTGCAGTGGATGGGGAGCCAGTGAAGGGACTCGCAGAGGGGAGCGGCAGAGACAGAGCGGCGGGTGAGGTGAATTAGCCTGGCGGAGGCGTTCAGGATGGATTGTAGGGGGAGAGGCGGGACAGAGGGAGGCCAGATAAGAGATTATTGCAATAGTCGAGTCGGGAGATTACCAGGGCGTGTATGAGTTGTTTTGTGGTGACAGCGGTAAGAAATGGCCGAATTCTGGAAATATTACGCAGTTGGTATCGGCAGGAGGAGGAAAGAGACTTGATGTGGGGGATGAAGGAAAGAGCAGAGTCATAAGAAAAAAAGGATCTTTATTTAATAAAAAAACGATTGAATTGTCAGAATTACCGTATCGACAGAATTATCGTATCGACAGAAATATCGGATCATCCGAAATACCATTAGTTTAAGTCAAAACGGATAGACACTTTGAAACGAATATAACAGACGATCCGAATACACGAAAATGTTCAATATCACGAAAAAAAGTCGATACGAAAAACGAGCCAATCCGAAAACATGAAAATGTCCGATATCACGAAAAAAAGTCGAAACAAAAAACAAAACGAAACGAGCCGAAACGGTCCAAAACGAAAATTTTAAAAATCCGAACGAACCGTACCAAACACAAAATCGGTGCAGATCACTAGTTCATACTTATACAAGCTTGTGAGGGCAGAGGATAGGTATGGCCCGGCACTCTGCACTGGGAAAAAACAGTTCTATCTTGACCACATCTGCATTAGCGTGGGTCTCAGAGCAGGTCTTAGCGTTTCCCTAGTGTGAGCTAAACAACCTTCTACACAGATTCCCGTGGACAAGGTTATCTGTTAAATATGGGTAATATCTAGGTTTGGCTTGCCTACGTGTCGGTGTATTGAACTGATAATGCGTGGTAACTATTATCAAGTTGATTACTTGGGGTAATGTGTCTAGGCAAGACAGACCGAAATCTGTTTATAGAACTTGGGAATGATAGGAATCCCTCTTATACACAATGATGAACAATAAGTGTGTAGATGTGTTGATATATCACAATCATGATGACGTTCTTTTAGCAAAAATACATTACTGGTACAATGTATTATATATTCAAGCAGAATATGTTTATAAACATTTGAGATGATGAAAATCCCTTTTAAACACAGTGATGAGCAATCAATATGTAGATGTGCTGATATAGTACAATCGTGAAGACGTTTTTTTAGAAAAAATACATTACTGGCAGGATGTGTTTATACAAGGGTTCAAGTTTCAGGTCTGGTGGAGGGACGCTCAGTGTTCTACTGCCACCTAGTGGCTAAGGTTCGTACTGCGGTTGCCGCTCGTGGAGAAAAAAGCAAGTCACTGGTCTCTTTCCTTCTCTCGTTGTGTGGGTCTTGTCCTCCATAGGATTAAGCACAGAGAGAGGGTACACATAGCGCAACACTATATAGATGGTTTTCTGTGGTGGAAAACGGGGGGCTGATTAACTCACGTGGTTCAGAGTCAGGCCCGTCTTTAATATTGATTGGACCCTGGGCAAACATTTTCTTGGGCCCCCCCCCATAGCCCGCACACCGCATGATTTTTCTCTCCACCCCCAACATCCAAAAAACCCCAAAACAAATACACAAATACATCTTGGACTTATATATTATAAGACTTATATATATTTACACACATACACATAATGTATAAACTGGACAAAAAGGAAATTCAGCATAACACATAGCTTTTTCTTTTTACAGTAAGCGCAATAAAGCTGTGGAATTCTCTGCCTGTTTAGGTGGTTGGGTCAGAGTCTGTACAGACTTTCAAACAATGACATTAATGTGCAGTGTGTGAGCATAACATCACAGAGCTCCACAGCAATAAAACTCACAGAAATGTGGGATGTGTATGACCATATTTCAGAGCTCCACAGCCATAAAACTCACAGTAATGTGTATTGTGTATGAGCGTATCACAGAGCTCCACAGCAATAAAACTCACAGTAATGTGCAGTGTGTATGAGCGTATCAGAGCTCCACAGCAATAAAACTCACAGTAATGTGTGCTCTTAGCAGTGAGCATATCACAGAGCTCCACAGCAGTAAAACTCACAGTAATGTGTATTGTGTATGAGCGTATCACAGAGCTCCACAGCAATAAAACTCACAGTAATGTGCAGTGTGTATGAGCGTGTCAGAGCTCCACAGCAATAAACCTCACAGTAATGTGTGCTCTTAGCAGTGAGCATATCACAGAGCTCCACAGCAGTAAAACTCACAGTAATGTGTACTCTGAGCGTATCACAGAGCTCCACAGCAATAAAACTGAAAAAAATTATATATTCTAATAATTATATCATTACTAACTTTGAGAATTAATAGATCTCATTAAACAGAAGTATCTGTAAAACAGTTTAATCTTTATTAAATTGTAGAATACAAATGACACCACACTGGTCCTTATGCCTGGTGTCCTTTTCATTCTACATTTAATAATGATTATGCAATATTATATACTTTCGTCATAATACAGGTATGAATGGCATATTCTAGAGATCAAATAGTTCTCAAATTTAGTCTGTATTCCTTGGATTACACATATCGCGGTGCCATTAACTATAGATTATCATTTCAAATTTCTAGACTTTTTGGAGGTTCACTGCTTTTTAGTCTTCATTATATTTTCATACTTAAATTTATTTTAATTGTATTAAAATGATTATTAAAAGTTTTTAAAATAATGATAATATATTTATATTAAAATAATTATAAAATGTTAAAAAAAATGCATGTGAAAATCCATGTTTGCCCATTCCATGCAAACTGTGAGAGCTCAGGTAAGAACCTGCATTTATTTATACGACAGTAGTAAGCTATAAAATGAAAGTGCAGTATCTGGGGTAGTGAGTGGAGAGGGTTAACTTCCCTTACCCAAAGAAGTTTAAGCTCACTCCCCACATGCTGCTCCCGGAATGCAGCCTGAGGCGCGTTCAGTTGCTCAGCCGCTGCAAGTGCTAAGTTAGCAACTTGCCACTGAACGCTGTTCTGCAGATCAGTACTCGGCACTGCTAATTTAGCACTTGCATCCGAGTGTGATGTGGGAAAGATGGCCGCCTCCACGGAGCAAATAATCCAATAAGGAAATGTTCAGTTTGTAGGTTTGGTGGAGCAAAACACAAAATATTTATTAGAACATGGTAAACATTAACATTAAAGATGTAATAAAATGGACACAAGTGGATTTTGCAGAAAGAGCACCTTTCATCAAGCAATCCTCTGCCCTTTCGCTTCCATATTCACAGCCAAAGCGTTCAGTGAGACGGCTGCAGCAAACTGATCTGCTGCAATGGAACAATTCAGCAGCTGCTGAGGAACTGAACGCACTTCAGATCACTGACAGATAAGTGCTGCCTGCTTGAAACCATGGGCAGCTCCTTCTCCCAAACCTCTGCAGCCCCCAGAGTCAGATTGCAAACTCAGAGGTTTCATTTTTCCCTATACTGTATTAGGCTGTGCACACAAACCTTGCTACACACAGATTGTGACAGTCAGCCTCTGCACAGCTCTTGCTGCATTAAGGAGAGGATGCCTCTGAGCTGAGAGCTGGAAGGAGATTGTGATGTGCAGCCAGTTTTTTAGCAGGACCTGTCCTGTTTCTCCTAGGGCCCCCCCTCAAATATCAAGGCCCCCCTCAAATACCTTCTTTTACTCCAGCAGCATGTGGAGGCTCATGGCTCTGTCTGTGGAAGGAGGGGGTGGAGTCAGCACAAGGAGCTGCAGCCTCCATGTGAAGTCCTTTGATTAGGGTGTGTCCAGGCCTATGCAGTCAGGAAACCTCAACTGGCTTCCTCCCATTTGGCCCGCCCCCTGTGGCACGCCCTCTCTGACATCATCAGAGGGGGCCCACCGGGCCTAGGTAGGCTGCAGTGCTTCCAAAGAAGCCTGGGGCCTACAAAAAACACAGAGCCACCACTGTAAAACGGCCACAGCAGCCCAAAAACGAAGCAGCCTGCTTTCGGCGCCTTAGCTATGACTGGGCCTGGGGCACCTGCCCCTTTTGCCCCTCCTTAAAGACGGCCCTGTTCAGAGCCTATTGGGACGCCAGGCTCAGACTTGCTCGCTATCCCAGTCCATCAAGGTGACTGGATCCCTTCTTTTGGTTCCTCTTTGTCTTGCCAGAAATTTGTCTGTGGTCTCCAGATCCTCTTGGCTGGCAGCCCGAGGGTAGGTGCGGGGCTACCGATGGTCTGCCTTCCTCTCCTCTGGATAAAACACAGGATGCAAGTACAGGGGTAAAAGGGATTTATTATTAAAAATTAGCAATACAGTAAATATAAAATAAAAAAAGGGTGGTGGGATAATCCAGGACGCGTTTCGCCTTCTGGCCTCTTCTGCTGGAAGATTTCCCTATCTCTGCGGTCCTTCTTTTATATTAAATGCGGTAGTCTTCTGGGAACTTTCGTTTTCGATTTTGCGCGCCGAATTCCGCGCATGTGTGCGAGCCTCCGTCTGATTGGGCCAATCACGTGGGAAGAGTGAGCCAATGATTGTGTGTCTTTTTCCTCTGGAGTTGCGGAATCGTCCTTGCATTGTATACTTTGGAATTGGAGTCATTTTTTAGGAATCGCAGAACAAGGAGGAGACAACATACTTTCTTAAGTGGTTCATGGTACATAATAAATAAATTAGGATGGGTAAACGAAAAATTGCAAAAGGGCAAATAGGTGCGTGACCAACAGCAGATTTTTGTATAATTCGCAAAGGGTCTCTCGCCTCTGTATGTTGAAGTGTATTACGTTTGCGAGTCGTAATTATGCTTTGGGTATATGATGGAAGAGGTAGCCCTTATTGATTAGCATGGAAGGGGGAAGGGTTTATCAGAGCAGGGTAGATTAAGAACCACTGGTGTATTTTGGCCTAGGCCGACTAGGCCCAGGCCTAGGGCGGCACTTTACAGGGGGTGGCGGCCCGCACTGGGTGGCCCCACCCCAAAAAAATATATTTTTTTATTTTTTTTTACTTTTGCAAAGTATTTTACCCGGAAGGATACATTGAGATTTCACTAATTTACACTTTCAATTTCACTTTCCAGGGGGCAGCAAAAAACCTCACCACTAAATGGGTTACTCACAGAGCACCGAAATGACGCCAACTTTTTGGTGTTCTGTAGTTCCCTGCACTTAGGAGAATAAAATTTCCCCACCCTGCAGTGAATTCACCATTCACCGCAGGGTCCCCAAAGTGCATGGAGTCGGCCGCTGAATGCTGCCACCGCAAACCCGTGGCCTGCTGTTTTCAAAAGAACTACTGAACGAAAATGTCTGGAATTTACATATAAGATCCTATGATTGATAATAAAAAGTTCTGTTACACAAAAAAGAAAAACTGCTATTAAAAAAAAGGGGGGTAATTTTGCCCAAAAAAATCTGAAAAATGACTGAAAGGTACTGAAAAAAAATCAGTAAGTAAAGACTTTTTACTGCAGATTAAAATAATAAATGATTTATTAGATATTGCATAAAAACGGGAATATTTTTAACATATGGGGTTCGCCTGAATAAACCTGCTGATTGAAACCACCGAACATCAGGGCATTTCACTGTCATTTCTCTGAGTCTCAGTAGCACATGACTGGCTGAACCACGTGAAACGCACGCGCGCAGCTGCCCGCCCTTTCGTTAACACAGACTCTATTCTGGACTGAACACCCACCGGGAAGGGAATCAAAGCTACAGTGCACCCTCTGACAGTGGCACCCCACTGCTGACAAGATGGTTCCACAGCATAATTGCTGTGTGCTCATATACACTCGGTTTGCTGGGAGTTTTACTGCAGTGGATTCTTATGCACTCATACACACCGCACATTGCATTGCTGGGAGTTTTATTGCTGTGAATTCTGATGCACTCATACACACCGCACATTGCATTGCTGGGAGTTTTATTGCTGTGGATTCTGTGATACACACTGCATATTACTGTGAGTTTTATTGCTGTGCAGTTCTGTGATATGCTCATACACACTGCACATTTCTGTGGGTTTTATTGCTGTGCAGCTCTGATATGCTCATACACAGTGCCCATTTCGGTGGGTTTTATTACTGTGCAGCTCTGTGATACGCTCATATGCAGTGCACGTTTCTGTGGATTTTATTGTTCAACCAATTAGAGCGGCTGTGATCCAGTTTACTTGACATGCGTGGCTGTTCTTTGTAAAAATGCTTGAATTTAAACATTTCATAATTTTCTTTCTCAATAGATACATTTGAAATGGTATACAAAATATACAAGTCGGCACTTGGTATCCACTTTTAATATAAAGAGAGGAAAAGGCGGAGCTCTAAGAGGAAAAGGTGGAGCTTAAACAGGAAGGGTGGGGATTAACCAGGAAGAGGTGTGCCCTTGACAGGAAGGGGTGCCTCAAATTTAAATTAGGGGGTGCACGATTTTAGTCAGGCCTAGGGCAGCACAAAACCTAAATACACCACTGTTAAGAACATATTAGATTTTATTGGTGTTAGCCCTGCAGTTCTTGCATATTCCCTAAGTAGTAACAACATGCTGGGTGTATGGTGAATACCTTTATATATCTGTGGCTGGGTTCTTCCTTTGCAGATACATAAATGCGGAGAGGGGGGGACCTCTTCTGATAGATATGTTCTGGATGCATAATATGCTCCAGGTATATAATGAAAGTGAAAAAGTATCTAATGAAAATCAAAAAGTGTCTATGTTCCTTCTTCACAGATGTGACTGATAAAGGAGATAAGGGAAAGGAATGTAAGCATCTTCTTTTTGAGATGGCTAAAGGGAAGGTTTGAATGATATTGAAGTGTGGTAAGGTCCGAGTATCTGTGATGAGGAGTAGGAATGGATTTCAGTGGATGGATTCAGGTTATGTCTCTCTTTACTGCCATTAGTGTAGTTAGGGGCTATTTTATGGACAGAATTTATAAGAAATGGCATAGTTCAAATCCATATTTAAACCTTTTAGGATGTAGAGTATCAAATTCGTAGATACATCTAATTTCTTCTTGTCTGATTTTTTTGGCTAAGTCGCCTCCTCTTCTGTCATTCTGTATCCTTTTGATAGCCATGAATTCTAGATGTTGTGGGTTGCAGTTATGTGCTTTTTTAAAATGGGCAGGGACACTGTGTGTTTCCAGGCCTTTCTCTATGTTCCTCACATGTTCCCTTATCCTGACGCCTAGAGCCCTGGTGGTTTTTCGTATATATTTCAGGCCGCATGGGCATATCAGAGGTAGCTAACATTTGTGGAAAAACAGGTGAGTATATCTTTTATTTTCCAGGATCCTCTTCTGTTGGTGACCTTTGTTATGTGTCTCTTTTTATTTCCTGTACTTCTGCAATTTATGCAATTTCCACATCCGTAGAATCCTGTGTTCTGTTTGAAATGGTTGTTTGTTTTCCTTGGTGCATATTCGCTTGTAGTCAGTTTAGATTTCAAATTCCTCGTCCCTCTGCATATGAATCTCGGTTTCAGGGGAAGGATATCTTGTAATAAGGGGTCTTCCCTGAGAATGGGCCAGAATTTCTTGACTACGCGTTTAAATTTCTGGTCTTGTTGGCTATAAGAAAAGAGAAAAGGTGTTTCGTTTTGGAGTGGATTATGGAGGGTTTTGTCTTTATATTTGAGATATTCTGTTCTGTTTATCTGGATTATTTCTTCTTTGGTCTTCTCTAGTTCCTCTGGGTCGTATCCTTTCTCTACGAAATCCTTGGTAAGTTTCCCTGCCTGGGTATTATAGTCTTCGATGTTTGAACAGTTTCTCCTCATTCTGATAAACTGTCCTTTTGGGACACCTTCCAGCCACCTATCCAGGTGGCAGCTGTCTCGATCGATATAGCTATTGCTGTCCACCTTCTTAAAGTATGTTTTAGTGCATATCTCCTCTTCTTCTATGTAGATCGTCAGGTCTAAGTAGTTTATGGCTTCCTTACTCCAGGTAGTGTCTAGTCTGATATTGGGGTCCTTCAGACTGAGTTCTCCGAGAAATACCATGAGTGTTTCTTCTCCTCCTTTCCATATCAGGAAGAGGTCATCTATATACCTTCTGTAGATGACAATATCTCCTTTGTGTTCCTCTATTATGTCTTTTTCCCAGATGTCCATGTACAGGTTTGCGAAACTTGGCGCAAAACGTGTTCCCATCGCCATGCCTCTGACTTGTATATAATGTTCATGGTTGAATGAGAAATAATTATTCTTAAGGATAAGTCTGATCCCTTCCAGGATGAAAAGTTTCTGTTCAGGTAATATGGTCTCGTCAGCTTCCAGATGTTTCCTTATTGCTTCGATCCCTTCCTCGTGAGGGATGTTGCTATGTAATGCCTGGACATCACTTGTTATTAGAATGTATCCTTTTTTCCATGATATCCTTTCCAAGTCTTGTATGAGGTTGAGTGTGTCTCTCAGGTGGAATTTGGTATTGAGTACTATTGGTTGTAACATTTTGTCTATGTACTCAGAGATACGGCTTGAAATGGAGTCTATCCCCGAGATGATCGGTCTCCCCGGTGGATTCTGAGCATCTTTATGAATCTTCGGGAGGTGATAGAATGTTGGTCGCCTGGGGTGTTGAATCTTCTGGTATTTATATTCCTTATCGTTGAGAATCCCTATTACGTGCCCTTCATCTAGGTATTGGTGGAATGCCATGGTGATTTCTTCTGTTGCATCCTTCTTGACTCTCTTGTATGTGCTTTCATCGTTAAGTATTTTGTACGATTCTCTTTCGTATCTCTCCGTAGTTTGTATTACTAGGCCTCCTCCTTTATCTGCCGGTTTGATTATAATTGAACCATCTTTTTTTAGGTCATCTAGTGCTTTTCTTTCTTTCTTCGAAAGGTTGTCCCTATTGTTATTTTCTCCATTTCCCTTGTCACCATTTTTTCAAATGTTGAAATTTCGGGTGTGATCATTGATTTGGGGTAAAATTTCGATTTCTCTTTTAAATCTGTATGTTTGTATACCTGCATCGTTTGTGCCCTTTCAATAGGGTTTTTCAAAAAATACTTTTTCAGACATAGTTTTCGCTTAAATCTCTGTAGGTCGATGAAGGTATTGAAATGATTCAAGTTTTGGGTAGGGGCAAATTTTAGCCCTTTATTCAGTACTTTTATTTGATCCGTGACAGGAGACATAATGCCGTGTCCCCATATAGGCACCATAAGACACCAAGATCTTGGAAGATATCTTTTAGAAGAAATAGAATCTTTTCAAATCGTAATGGACATAACAGGAGACAAGAAGTATATGAGCATAGAAATTCCCCCTATTACCCAAGATGGAATAATAGGAGAAAGCCCTCCTATAGAGCAGATCAAAACTTTAGAAGACCAACAAGACAGGGAACTTGGAGACAAAAAAGACCAACATATAATCAAAGAAATAGAGAAACATTAAACTGAAGGGATGGATATCAAACAATCAAGGATGATATATACCATCCAAACAGATATAAAAACCTCAAAGAGAAAGAAGAGAGGAAAGAAGATGAGGAGGTTTTTCGGTTCACCACCCGAAAGAGAAAAAGAGGAAAACGGATCAAAATCGATCAGACTGGAGTCCAGAATTAAGAACAAGAATTGGAAGAGACAAAGAGAATTACAGATCCCCGGGCAAAAAAGCAAGACGAGAATGAGAGGAAAAAGAGGACAGCATAAAGGAACACAACAAAAAGAATAACCAAAGATAAACAACCAACGGCCAATTCGGATGGCATCTTTAACCTCACAGATATACAACTAAGCACGGATCAAATAAAAGTACTGAATAAAGGGCTAAAATTTGCCCCTACCCAAAACCTGAATCATTTCAATACCTTCATCGACCTACAGAGATTTAAGCGAAAACTGGGAAATGGAGAAAATAACAATAGGGACAACCTTTCGAAGAAAGAAAGAAAAGCACTAGATGACCTAAAAAAAGATGGTTCAATTATAATCAAACCGGCGGATAAAGGAGGAGGCCTAGTAATACAAACTACGGAGAGATACGAAAGAGAATCGTACAAAATACTTAACGATGAAAGCACATACAAGAGAGTCAAGAAGGATGCAACAGAAATCACCATGACATTCCACCAATACCTAGACGAAGGGCACGTACTAGGGATTCTCAACGATAAGGAATATAAATACCTGAAGATTCAACACCCCAGACGACCAACATTCTATCACCTCCCAAAGATTCATAAAGATGCTCAGAATCCACCGGGGAGACCGATCATCTCGGGGATAGACTCCATTTCAAGCCGTATCTCTGAGTACATAGACAAAATGTTACAACCAATAGTACTCAATACCAAATTCCACCTGAGAGACACACTCAACCTCATACAAGACTTGGAAAGGATATCATGGAAAAAAGGATACATTCTATTAACAAGTGATGTCTAGGCATTACATAGCAACATCCCTCATGAGGAAGGGATCGAAGCAATAAGGAAACATCTGGAGGCTGACGAGACCATATTACCTGAACAGAAACTTTTCATCCTGGAAGGGATCAGACTTATCCTTAATAATTATTTCTCATTCAACCATGAACATTATATACAAGTCGGAGACATGGCGATGGGAACACGTTTTGCGCCAAGTTTCGCAAACCTGTACATGGACATCTGGGAAAAAGACATAATCGAGGAACACAAAGGAGATAATGTCATCTACAGAAGGTATATAGATGACCTCTTCCTGATATGAAAAGGAGGAGAAGAAACACTCACGGCATTTCTGAACATTTTAAATGATACCTTCATGTCACAACTGGTAGAAACACCAACTAGAGAGGATTACTGTCTGGACCTGGTTATAACAAATAATGTGGATCTTTTCTCAAATATTAATGTAAAGGAACAGTTGGGAAACAGTGACCATAACATGGTGACTTTTGAAATTAACTCAAAAAAACACATTCATAAGGGGCATGCTAAAACATATAATTTTAAAAAGGCCAACTTTATTAAAATAAAGGAAGCTCTCAATGTTATTGACTGGCAGAAACTCTTTCACGGGAAAAACACTGAGGATAAGTGGAATATCTTTAAACTAACACTTGAAAAGTACACGTCACAATATATTCCACTGGTTAATAAATATAAAAGAAACAGACTGAAACCAATGTGGCTTAGTAGGAAGGTAACTAAGGAAATGAAAAATAAAAAGAAGGCATTTAAAGCTTTTAAATTTGATAAATCTGAGGCATCCTATAAAGCATATAGGGCAGCCAATAAAGCATGTAAAAATGCGATTAGATGGGCTAAACTAAAAAATGAAAAAGAAATAGCCAAAGAGCGCAAGACCAACCCTAAAAGATTCTTTAGGTACATAAATTCTAAAAAACCCAAGAGTGAAAATGTAGGTTCACTAAAATCTGAGTCAGGGTTATTGTTAACGGAAGATCAGGATAAGGCAGAAATTTTAAATGATTATTTTTCTTCAGTATTTATCAAAGAGAAACCTATAACAGGAGACATGAAATTCATTAATAAAAACTTACTAATACAAAGTGACTGGTTGACTCAGGACAAGGTTTTGCAGAAATTAAACAATGTGAATGTGAATAAAGCCCCAGGGTCAGATGGAATTCACCCACGAGTACTGAGAGAGCTATGTGTTGAAATATGTAAACCTCTGTTCTTAATCTTTCAAGATTCTTTTCTTTCAGGAATAGTACCGAAGGATTGGAGAAAATCTGACGTGGTCCCTATATTTAAGAAAGGTTTAAAATTTGTGCCTGGGAATTATAGACCTGTGAGCTTAACATCTGTGGCTGGGAAAGTATTTGAGGGGTTACTAAGGGATAATATTCAGGAATTTATTGGGAGGTATAATGTAATTGGCAAAAATCAGCATGGTTTCATGAAACACAGATCATGTCAGACTAACCTAATTACGTTCTATGAGGAAATAAGTAGAAGTATAGATCAGGGGGTCGCAGTGGATGTGATTTACTTAGATTTTGCCAAAGCTTTCGACACAGTTCCACACAAAAGGTTACTATTTAAATTGAGAAAAAATGGTCTAGATGAAAATACTTGTTCTTGGATAGAAAACTGGCTAAAAGATAGGGTACAGAGAGTGGTCATAAATGGTACATTTTCAAGATGGACACCAGTGGTAAGCGGTGTCCCTCAGGGGTCTGTTATAGGACCAATACTATTCAATTTATTTATAAATGACCTTGAGATAGGCATTGAAAGTCATGTATCAGTGTTTGCAGATGACACAAAACTAGGAAAAGTAATACAATGTGAGCAGGATGTTACTTCGCTGCAGAGGGATTTAGATAAATTGGGGGACTGGGCACTTAAATGGCAGATGAGATTTAATCTAGATAAATGCAAAGTTATGCACTTTGGAGTGAAGAACACGCAAGTAATTTATACCCTAAATGGTACGGAGTTAGGGAAATCCAAGCAGGAGAAGGATTTGGGAATAATCATAGACTTCAAACTAAGTAACAATGTGCAATGTCAAACAGCAGCCGCCAAGGCCAGCAAAGTATTGGCATGCATTAAAAGGGGAGTTCACTCACGGGATGAAAACATAATTTTGCCTCTGTATAAATCAATGGTCAGGCCGCACCTTGAATATGCCATGCAATTTTGGGCACCTGTCAATAAAGCTGTGGAATTCTCTGCCTGTTGAGGTGGTTGGGTCAGAGTCTGTACAGACTTTTAAAAAACGACTGGATGACTTCCTGAAGACACAGAATATTAAGGGTTATAATATTTAATATGTGGGTAAAAGCTTCTTGATCCAAGGAGAAATCTGACTGCCATTCTGGGGTCAAGAAGGAATTTTTTCCCAGTATGTTGCATATTTCAGACTGGGTTTTTTGCCTTCTTTTGGATCAACAGCAGTAGGTTATGTGGGAGAGGCTGAACCCGATGGACGCATGTCTTTTTTCAGCCTATATAACTATGTAACTATGTATTTCTCGGAGAACTCAGTCTGAAAGACCCCAATATCAGACTAGACACTACCTGGAGTAAGGAAGCCATAAACTACTTAGACCTGACGATCTACATAGAAGAAGAGGAGATACGCACTAAAACATACTTTAAGAAGGTGGACAGCAATAGCTATATCGGTCGAGACAGCTGCCACTTGGATAGGTGGCTGGAAGGTGTCCCAAAAGGACAGTTTATCAGAATGAGGAGAAACTGTTCAAAAATCGAAGACTTTAATACCGAGGCAGGGAAACTTACCAAGGATTTCGTAGAGAAAGGATACATAGAAACATAGAAACATAGAAAAATGTCGGCAGATAAGAACCTTTCGGCCCATCTAGTCTGCCCAATTACATGGATACTTAACCTGGGTTTATCTTTTGTTTAGGATAGCCTTATGCCTATCCCATGCTTGCTTAAATTCAATTACTGTTTTGGCCTCTACCACTTCTACGGGAAGACTGTTCCATGTATCCACCACCCGCTCAGTAAAATACGACCCAGAGGAACTAGAGAAGACCAAAGAAGAAATAATCCAGATAAACAGAACAGAATATCTCAAATATAAAGACAAAACCCTCCATAATCCACTCCAAAACGAAACACCTTTTCTCTTTTCTTATAGCCAACAAGACCAGAAATTTAAACGCGTAGTCAAGAAATTCTGACCCATTCTCAGGGAAGACCCCCTATTACAAGATATCCTTCCCCTGAAACCGAGATTCATATGCAGAGGGACGAGGAATTTGAAATCTAAACTGACTACAAGCGAATATGCACCAAGGAAAACAAACAACCATTTCAAACAGAACACAGGATTCTACGGATGTGGAAATTGCATAAGTTGCAGAAGTACAGGAAATAAAAAGAGACACATAACAAAGGTCACCAACAGAAGAGGATCCTGGAAAATAAAAAATATACTCACCTGTTTTTCCACAAATGTTATCTACCTCTGATATGCCCATGCGGCCTTAAATATATAGGAAAAACCACCAGGGCTCTAGGCGTCAGGATAAGGGAACATGTGAGGAACATAGAGAAAGGCTTGGAAACACACAGTGTCCCTGCCCATTTTAAAAAAGCACATAACTGCAACCCACAACATCTAGAATTCACGGCTATCAAAAGGATACAGAATGACAGAAGAGGAGGCGACTTAGCCAAAAAAATCGGACAAGAAGAAATTAGATGTATCTACGAATTTGATACTCAAAAACTCAAGAGGCCCCCCCCTCCGAATTTATGTATCTGCAAAGGAAGAACCCAGCTACAGATATATAAAGGTATTCACCATACACCCAGCATGTTGTTACTACTTAGCCCTGTAGTTCTTGCATATTCCCTAACACCAATAAAATCTAATATGTTCTTAATCTACCGTGCTCTGATAAACCCTTCCCCCTTCCATGCTAATCAATAAGGGCTACCTCTTCCATCATAAACCCAAAGCATAATTACGACTCGCAAACATAATACACTTCAACATACAGAGGCGAGAGACCCTTTGCGAGTTATACAAAAATCTGCTGTTGGTCACGCACCTATTTGCTCTTTTGCAATTTTTCGTTTACCCGTCCTAATTTATTTATTATGTACCATGAACCACTTAAGAAAGTATGTTGCCTCCTCCTTGTTCTGCGATACCTAAAAAATGACTCCAATTCCAAAGTATACAATGCAAGGACGATTCCGCAACTCAAGAGGAAAAAGACACACAATCATTGGCTCACTCTTCCCACGTGATTGGCCCAATCAGACGGAGGCTCGCACACATGCGCGGAATTTGGCGCGCAAAATCGAAAACGAAAGTTCCCAGAAGACTACCGCATTTAATATAAAAGAAGGACCGCAGAGATAGGGAAATCTTCCAGCAGAAGAGGCCAGAAGGCGAAACGCGTCCTGGATTATCCCACCACCCTTTTTTTATTTTATATTTACTGTATTGCTAATTTTTAATAATAAATCCCTTTTACCCCTGTACTTGCATCCTGTGTTTTATCCAGAGGAGAGGAAGGCAGACCATCGGTAGCCCCGCACCTACCCTCGGGCTGCCAGCCAAGAGGATCTGGAGACCACAGACAGATTTCTGGCAAGACAGGAGGAACCAAAAGAAGGGATCCAGTCACCTTGATGGACTGGGATAGCGAGCAAGTCTGAGCCAGCCAGGCTCTGGACCACGTGAGTTAATCGGCCCCCCGTTTTCCACCACAGACAACCATCTATATAGTGTTGCGCTATGTGTACCCTCTCTCTGTGCTTAATCCTATGAGAACAAGACCCACACAACGAGAGAAGGAAAGAGACCAGTGACTTGCTTTTTTCTCCACGAGCGGCAACCGCAGTACGAACTTTAGCCACTAGGTGGCAGTAGAACACTGAGCGTCCCTCCACCAGACCTGAAACTTGAATCCTTGTATAAACACATCCTGCCAGTAATGTATTTTTTCTAAAAAAACGTCTTCGCGATTGTACTATATCAGCACATCTACATATTGATTGCTCATCACTGTGTTTAAAAGGGATTTTCATCATCTCAAATGTTTATAAACATATTCTGCTTGAATATATATAATACATTGTACCAGTAATGTATTTTTGCTAAAAGAACGTCATCATGATTGTGATATATCAAATCAACACATCTACACAATGGATTCCTATCATCCCCAAGTTCTATAAACAGATTTTGGTCTGTCTTGCCTAGACACATTACCCCAAGTAATCAACTTGATAATAGTTACCACGCATTATCAGTTCAATACACCTACACATAGGCAGCGCCAAACCTAGATATTACCTATATTTTTCATATCTCCAACCAGCAGGTGTGTAACACTGCCTTTCCATCTAGGACAGGCAGCAGCCTACGTCTTTTTAAACAGGCGCCACTCAAAGGATAACCCCCCCCCCATTTGTCTAAGGTTATCTGTTAGTAGGTCATCAGGCGCTAAGTTTTGGCGACTCGCACAAACTTTTTTCTTTAGCGAGATAGCGTTTTAGCTCACAACAGGTGATAGGGCCCTTGGTTGGTTACATGTGGACATGAACATTATTACTACTAACAATGACATGGTTAAAAACAGTAAATCGTGGGCCTGGCGGTCACCGTGCTGTTCTCGGCCAGGAAGCAAACCTCCTCTCGAGATGGCGGCCGACCGCCTTCTCGCCACCACCCACTGGCCTCAGATGACGAGCTGTCAGATGAGACACCTGCGGCAACAGACACGGCCACAATCCTGACGCAGATGATATCATTTCTTGCCGGGGAGATTGATCGGCGTACGAAGATAGTGCAGGCGGATCTCCTAGCACTGGGGACCCACACAGCCGCTCTAGAGGTACGAGTTGACAATATGGCTGACGAGCACAAAGCGGTAGTGGACAGCACTAACTCCATGCTGCGCAGAATGGAGGAACTGGAGTTGCAGATGGAGGACATCTCGAACCGCACGCAGCGCAATAATCTCAGAATATGGTGCCTCCCCGAGAGAGCTGGAGAAGGCTCGCTGGGGGACCTCATGCTCGAGCTGCTGCACCCCCTGGCCCCCGACCTACCAGATCAAGCGTAGACTTTGGACCGTGCACACAGGGCCCTGCAAGCGAGGAGTCCTGATGGAGAGCGCCGAGGGATGTCACAGCCCGCTTCCTGCAATACTCTACTAAAGAATTTATCATGCAAAATAACCGGGGAGCTTCCATCTCGTACAAGGGAACCCCTATACTCCTGTTTCAGGACCTGACCCCAATCACCTTACAGCGCCGGAGGGCGTGGAGGCCCGTAACAGACCTGCTTCGGACGCACAAGGTATCCTTTGCCTGGGGCCACCCGCTAAAGATTCTGGTATTTCAGGAAGGTTGCACCTACGTTCTGCAGCCTGGAACTGACCCCACAAGATTTTTTCCCCCACC
The DNA here is from genome assembly GCA_009667805.1 of Leptobrachium leishanense. NCBI lineage: Eukaryota > Metazoa > Chordata > Amphibia > Anura > Megophryidae > Leptobrachium > Leptobrachium leishanense. The sequence continues at coordinate 65,783,151 of CM019073.1, read as the reverse complement.
ACATTATGGGCAGCCCATCAGGCTGTACTGCGCGGCCATTTTATTAGGATGGTCACTTATCGGTAAAAGCAGAAATTGCAGCTGGCGATGGACCTCCAAACGCAGCTCAAGCGCCTGGAGCAGCAACACAAGGCATACCTGACGCCTTCTGGGTTCGAGACTATGTGCGAAGTGAGAAGGGCACTGAAACAAGTCTTTCTAGATGACGTTGCCAAGTCCTTGCTATGGTCCAAAAAGACCTTTTATGAGAAATCCAATAAGCTAGATACGTTATTAGCTTGAAGCCTTCGGCCCAAACGGGAACCATAGACCCGTGAGGTCCGTCAGAACGCGAGAGGGAACAGTGGTGATGACTCCTGAGGCCATCTCCAAGGTTTTTACAGCGTATTATGAGGGACTGTATAATCACTCCATGGGTCATGGCGTGGGCAACGCACGTACTGTTGGTTCTATAGACTCGTTTTTGGACTCGACGACTCTGAAATCCCTCGCCGACGCACAGGCATCTGCCCTTGGTGAGCCCATTACTGCAGCAGAGGTGCTCCGAGCAGTGGCGGGCTTGAGTGGGACGAAGGCCCCGGGACGGTATGGCTTTCATGGGGGATTATTACAATACATTTAAGAAGGTCCTACTTCCACATATGGTCACGCTATTTAATACACTGCACAGTGATGGCCACTTTCACCCTGACATGACCTTGGCTGACATCATCCTGATACCGAAGGAGGGGAGGGATGCGATGAGCCCCACAAATTATTGCCCCATTTCCCTCCTTAACTTCGATGTCAAGGTCCTGGTGAAAATACTGGCAGACAGACTTAATCCCCTTCTGAATTATTTGATACATCCTGACCAGTTGGGTTTTGTCCCTGGTCACCAGCTTTATGAGAACACCCGCCGAGGGGCGGACCTGGTATGGTGGGCTGATTACACGCGGACGCCTTCTCTGTTCCTTTCTTTGGATGCAGAGAAGGCGCTCGACAGGGTTGAGTGGCCTTTTCTCTTCCGCCTACTGAGACATCTGTGTATGCCTGACACTTTCCTGAATATAGTTCACGCCCTGTACCGACATCCGAGGGTGCACATTAGGATCCCAAGGGCCCCTCGAATGCCTTTCCCTATTTACAACTCTATGAGGCAGGGCTGCCCTCTGTCCCCGATCCTGTTCATACTGTCCTTAGAGCCTCTCCTGTCGCAGATCCTTGACTCTCCCCACGTACGAGGCGTCACTTTAGGCTCTCAACAATTCACAGTATCCGCATACGCAGATGAAATCCTGCTGTCCCTGATGGACTACACTCTACGATCCACCTACAGGATCTCCTGACCACATGCGGCAGCATTTCAGGGTTTAAAGTGAACCTGACTAAGTCGTGCACGATGCCCCTTCATTTACCTCCAGGGATAGTCAGGTATCTAGGTGATAGATTTCACATCCAAACTGCAAAGACTGCCCTTTCGTACTTGAACGTCTCCTTATCCAGGGACCCTGCCCACCTTATTGATGCCAAATGATGACGGATACGGAAGGACCTGGAACATTGGGTGGAGAAGCCGATCTCCTGGATCGGTCGCATTCACGCTATTAAAATTAATATCCTCCCTAGACTCCTGTTTTTCTTCCAGGCTTTGCCACTTACAGTCTCTATGAGGGATCTGGCGGGGATCCAGTCTGCGGTAGATGCCTTCATTTGGCAACATGGGAGACGAAGAGTTTCCAGGAAACTGCTCTACTGCCCGAAGACCCGAGGTGGTCTGGTGCTCCCCAATTTCTACATGTATTTTTGTGCTGATCAACTGGCACAGGTGGCTGCTTGGCACACACCTGACGATGACAGGCGTTGGGTGTCACTGATAATGGCCCTTGCCGCACCTGATCGACTGCATATGCACATGTGGCTCCCGAAGTCCTCTAGGCCGATGCTCCGCACCACCTGTCCAGCAATAGTTAATTCCTTGGGAATCTTTGACCTGGCTTGCTCTAAATTCTAACGAAGGACCTCCCCATTTCCGATGACGCCGTAACCTCGCATTCCCTCCTGGGATGTGCTATTCTGACTTCAAGGCTCTGGACGCAGCGGGCCTCAGACGTTTCCGAGACGTGGCGTCAGGGGATGGGTGGCGACTTTAACTCATTTATCTGCGGAGACCGCTCTACGACCTTTTGACTACTTTGGCTTTATGCAGGAATGACATGTGACGGAAACCCACTCCTTCTGCCTGTCCTGGCTCTCCAGACACCCCCTCGTGGCCGTCAGCCCGGCTACTGGGAATGCAGCGCCTCGAGCAGCTTGACCCACTTGCTTCTGCCTGCTGGGAGACCTGGGCTGGCTGGCAGGGATCTGTGCCAGTGCTGGGCTAAAGTTTTTAGCAGCTTCTGGGGACCTGCAGGCTATTCGCTCTCTCTGCCGATTCAATCTCTTGACTTGTAGCCCTGATATTAGGTCAGTCTTTCAGATGGCCGCTTGGTGCCTTCTGATGGTGAATGGAGGGGAATAGTGCAGTGGAATAACACCCCAGACAAGCTGAATGTATCAACCAAGAACTCTATGCTTTACTGAGAAAACCATATTTATATGGTCCAACAGGGATCATTTACATACCAAAACACCAACCTTGACTTACTACACTCTAATTATATTAGGTCAGTTAGATATTTACAGTAAACAATCCTTAGCATTCAGTTATCACACATTATTTACATAATCTATAGTTCCAATAGATCAGATTGCTTTTTCAGTCAAACACTGCCCCAGACTCATGACTCCTCAAACAGATAACAGTTAGACAAAGAGAAAAGCCCTCTTGCATAATCACACATTACTCGAAACCTATTTACATTCTACACAAAGGAAAGGTCTGCACCTTCAAAACACATCTCTAAGTTTACATTTAAACTAAAACCAAGCAATTTACAATACATTTAAAATCACACCACGCAATGTAAATGAACATAAAGAGCCCTATTACATTCTTCACGCAAAAACGCATGGTAAACACGTGATTTTTTGTGCCAAGCGTCAAACGTTAACGCACGGAAATCAACACTGGAATTACAATCCGCGCGCATTCTTTCATCCGCCGAGCAATAATGCGCATTAAACGGACGCGCAGTTTGTGCGGGCAGCAGAAATCAGTGTGCGGACTGTTTTTTTCACGCGAAAAATGCACGCACAACTTCTCAAATTTATTGGTTTGGTATGTGTAGAATGTGTAACTATACTTTGCTGTATTTTTTTTTGGGCTGGTGTATTTGAGTTCGCCCAGGTCCGTCAGATTTGCCCTTAACACCAGCTTTCAGGAGTTGCTAAAATCATGCGCGCAAAGGCTGTGCGTTACAGACTGCGTATAGATTGTAATACCACCCGCGTACCAGCGCACCAACGCATTTGCGCTCACAATGTTAAGTATAGGACATGAGATATACGGTGTCAGGATCGGGTAACCCCGCTTGCAGACTATAAGCCAACAGACCCTGACCAACCGGTCCTTAGAAATGGCCGGGTTATGGTCAGTAATGCTGAGAATGATGAACACAAATAATGTGGTGGAGTGCAAAGAAAAACAACCTGCTGAATAAAGTAACCCACAATGCTCTAGCTAGCCGGTACTTAATAATGGCCGGGTTAAGCAGGGCAAACCAACAAAACACACATAGGCAGGGGTTAAGAAAATAGAGGTCCGTTTATACTATGCCAGAAATCAGGGCGCCAGAATATAGGAAGTCGAGACAAGCCGGGATCGTATAAACCAGGAAATCAGTCAGAATAGGAATCAAGAAATAACAACAAGGCACTAGGAGTAACAGGAAACACGCTAGGGCAACTTGCTAAGAGAAAGGAAGCCCTTTAAATAGAGCCACAGCACTACCAAATGGTGCTCAGAGGAGACACCCTGCTCTGCTATAGGATAGCTGGTCATGTGCTGCGATTGGTTGTCCTTCCTGCATGTTGCATCTGATTCGCGGGCAGCACCATTCTCTGTCCTGTAGTACACAGTACCCTGGAATAAGGCTTTCTGGATATCAGCTGCTGTGACGGCCACAACATTTCCCCCGGACATGGGGCGAAGGTGCAACATTTCCCCAGACATGGGGCGAAGGTGCAACATTTCCCCAGACATGGGGCGAAGGTGCAACATTTCCCCAGGCATGGGGCGAAGGTGCAACATTTCCCCAGACATGGGCCACCATGACAGCACCCCTCCCGATGGCAGGCCCGAGGGCGAGAAGGGTAGCTGCGATGATAGGCGGAGACCAGCCCGGGGCATGAACATCAGAGGCAGCAACCCAGGAACGTTCCTTCGGACCGTACCCCCTGCAATTCACAAGATATTGCAATCCGCCTCTAGACCACCTTGAATCGATGAGGGCCTGCATTCCTCCTGACCCTGAACTTGGACAGGAGGAGGCTGGTTCACGGGAGTGGTATACCGGTTACAGACAAGGGGCTTGAGTAGGGAGGTATGGAAGGAGTTGGGGATTCTCAAGGACTTAGGCAACTCCAAGGCATAAGAGACAGGATTAATGCGTCGGAGGACCCTGTACAGACCGATAAACCATGGTGCCAATTTGTGAGAGGGCACCCGGAGTTTGATATGCCAAGTGGAGAGCCATACCCTTTGACGAGGGACATAAGAAGGTCCTGGTCGTCTGTGGCGGTCTGCAAACTTCTTATGGGCTAAAGAAGTGTAGCGCTGTGGTTAATTCTTTACTGTGGCAGTACCTATTTTTGGCCACCGGAGGGAGACAAGCGCAATGTGAGACACTGAATGTTACATTGGGACTACATTTCCTGGCATGCTTTGGGAACGGACACAGGAAGTGGGTGGGGCAGAGAGACTTACATCCTGAGCCTCGTGGAGAGAACTGGCAGAGAGCGCCAGGGAGTGAGAGAGAGAAGACACAGTGCTGCAGAACGTAACAGCATCCAGGCCGGAGCGCAGGTGTGGCCTAACGGAGTTGCAGATTGGGTTACTCAGCCTTACCAAAGGGAGACCCAGTGATCCACAAGATTACCCAAGCTGCTATTGAGGAAGCCAGAGGACCCCGAGTAAGGAGTACCGCAGGTCAATCGGACTGGGAGAGCAGGCGGTAAGCTGGACAAGTCGCGGCAGGAGCAGAAAGCTAGACAGCGGATCCAGAAGCCGAGAGAGCCCAGTCAACATCGAGCGGAGAGACGTCCTGGGTCCAGCGGAGCCTCAAGTATCTGGCGGATGGGTGAGAGGCCTTCTAGGCCGTTGAAAAACCAAGAAAGCACGCTGCTGTTTGTTTCCAAAACCCACAGGGCCCCAACTTGACTAGTCAAAGATACCTCTTAAGCAATTCACTGGCCAGTTGAATAGTGTACCCGGGTACCATAACACACTTACATTCCAGGACACAACCTGTGCGGGACTCACTCCCCGATCACAAAGGGGTTAAATATATTTTTCCATTTATTTTCCGCTGCGCGTTCCTCGAATTACGAAACATCGTATTTATTTTCCGCTGCGCGTTTCCTCGAAATACGAAGCATCATATTTCTTTTCCGCTGCGCGTTTCCCGAATTACAAAGTACTGTAAAAATATACGAACACCGTGTTATTCATTATATGCCATTTATTCTAGTAAACTATATAATTTATAAAGTCCACAGCGGTGCTGGAGTGTATTTATTCCCTAGTGCGGGGAGACTGACCCGAGGTTCAATTTCAGCAGCTCCTCCAGGAGTGAGCGCTACACGTGGGGGCTCGTTTCCGGGATCCAGTCTCTGGAAAAAACGCATCTAAAGGGTTAAATATGGATCCAGATACTGTTGCCGAATGGTGTGAGGAGCACAGTAGTCAGTTAGAATTGTGTATAGTCATGGATATTCCCGCAGACACTTGGGCCGAAGATCAGATTTGCCAGGCCGTGGCCGCGCTGACACCAGATCATCGGGGGTTAATCCTGGACATTAAAGAGAACCCAGATACCTCTCACACGTATGTTCTTTTTGAGTGGAGAAAGGGTGTTCCAGAGTGTTTTCAGGGTGCGAGCGTGAAGCTGACCGATGAGGTGGAAGTCCAACTGATTCAGCCAAGTGCGCCACGTGGCGAATCCGCAAGTGTTCCTGCGCCCAGTCGTTGGCCATGATCGGGCCTGAATTTATAGTGGCTATTGGAGATTTGCTGGCTAAGTGTCAGAGAACAAGCCCTCCGCACACTTACTTCGGTTATCGACGGTTGAGAAATTTTACAGGAAACGTACCAACTCCGGCGGGAGACGAAACCTTCGAAGAATGGGTGGAACAGGCGATGCAGGCTCTGGATGAGTGGGACGTCCCTGAAGCCCAGAAAAAGCAAAGGATCACCGAGAGCTTAAAGGGACCTGCGTCAGAAGCGGTGAGAAACCTAAAACTGAGTAAGAAAGACTGCACTGCTTTAGATTATTTAAACGTTCTGGAGGAAGTTTTGGGTGAACGGAAAAGGCCGCAGAGCTTGTATATCAGTATGAACACACCTACCAGAGAAAAGGTGAGAGAATGACCGAATACATGAGGCACCTAGATAAGATTCTGCACCAGATACTCCTCAAGAAAGGGGCCGAACCGGCCGAAGTGGATAATATCCGAATAAAACAGATCCTGAGGGGCTCTCAACCTCTAGATCCAGTGATGCTGCAGCTGAGAAGCAGAGCAGGTAATCAAGAACTGAAGTACCTGGAATTGATCCGAGCTGTCAGAGAGGAAGAGGCTTTACTGGAAGAAAAATCCTTCAGGCGAGGGGAAAAAGCTTACGCGCAACCTATGAGGCATAACGACTGTTTGCAGCCTGAAAGCGACTCTTTAGATACCTACAGATCCGACGTGGACGAGCAAGAGCATCTGATCACTTTCAAATCCACAGAGAGGGCTGTCAGAGAATTAAACCTCTCCGAACATGGTGAGTTGCACAAAACTGTTAAGAAAGTACAAGAAGCTCAAGCTGAATTGCAACAGGCGCACGCGGAACTGTGCCGAGTATTGTTGAAGGTGACCGAGATGCAGACAGAAATGCAGAAGTTCCTTACAGGCATGCAGACAACCTGAGTTGCTGTGGCGTCTAGCCAGGGGTCCTTCAACTGAATCACAGCAGGCGACTGCGTCTCCGCTCTCTAAGAAGAGATGTTTCGGTTGTGGAGAAATGGGCCACTTCTGCGCACAATGCAAAGGCCGAAAGCCTGAAGGGAATAGAGTTGAGGAGCTCTTGAAAGCTTTAGAAGGACTGTTATCTACCTCACCGGCGGGAAACGCCAGAGGGCACAAGTGAAGGAGCAAACTAGGCGCCCGAAGGTTGAAGCCCGCTCCAAAAATCAAGCCAGGACTAAGAGGGCGAGAGGACCCAAAGTCCGGCAAATTGCTGAGCCTGCCAGGACTGAAAGAGTCACTCCCTTAGCATCCGGACCTACATCATGGGGAAGCAATGCACACCCAAAACCTACACGTGCCAAGAAGAAGGCCAGGGTACAACAAACTGGGTCTAAGTGTCCTGGTGCCACCACCAAGTTTCCTGACCAGCTGATAGGTCCTTCTCCTATTGTGCCAATCCAAGTGGAGGGAGTCTACACGAAAGCCCTGTTGGATTCAGGGGCTCAAGTGACATTGATCTACCGAGACTTCTACGAGAAACACTTGAAGCACATTCCTCTACAGAAATTGAAGGACCTGGAAATCTGGGGTATCGGAACGGAGAAACTCCCCTATGACGGGTATCTACAGGTGAAGTTGGAGATCGGATCCGAAGTCATCGGACAGTCTGGAGGTTGTGATGCGTTAGCCATTGTGTGTCCTCGGCCTTCAGGGGCAAACAGGAGTTCCATGATAGTGGGGACGAATACTGATTTGGTGCGACATCTCCTGACACCTATCGTATTGGAAGAGGGTTCTACTCAAGGAGTACACCCAATGTTACGTCCAGTCTATCAGAGGATGGTCGAAGAACAGAAGGTACCTGCCGAAGTGGGGCGCCTATGGAGATTAGAAGGAACAGAGAAGGTTCTGCAAGCAGGAGAAGTAGCGTCTTCAGAAGACTGAAACGTCTTCAGTCTCAAGTTCTGAAGTGGAGAGAATTGTTCTCGAAAGATGAGTTCGACGTAGGCCTAGCTAAAAGTACTGAGCATCGCATTCGATTACAAGACAAGCCGTTTCGTGAAAGGTCAAGAGGAGTTCCGCTGGGAGACTTGGATGATCTGCGAGAACAGCTCAATGAACTGCAAAGAACCAAGGTGATCCAAGAGTCCATGAGTCCATACGCATCTCCAATAGTGATGGTCCGGAAGAAGAATGGTTCTGTCCGCCTATGCATAGACTATCGCACGCTGAATCGGAGAACCATCCCAGACCAATATGCTACTCCTCGGATAGAAGATGCCTTACAGTGTTTGTCTGGAGCAAAATGGTTTAGTGTACTAGACCTGCGAAGTGGGTATCACCAGATACCAATGCATCCGGAAGACAAAGAGAAGACTGCGTTCATCTGTCCACTGGGGTTCTTTGAATTCAACAAAATGCCTCAAGGCCTTACGGGGGCTCCAGCCACGTTCCAACTGTTAATGGAGAAGACAGTTGGGGACATGAATCTGATCGAAGTATTAGTATACCTGGATGACATAATTGTGTTCGGGAAGACTCTGGAAGAACATGAGGCACGTTTGGAGAAGGTCTTGAAGATGCTCCATGAAGAGGGATTGAAACTGTCTCTGGAGAAATGTCAATTCTGCCTACCGTCCGTTACGTATTTAGGACATGTGGTCTCAGCAGAAGGTGTTTCAACAGATCCTCGGAAGTTGGAGGCCGTAGCTTCTTGGCCTAGACCCCCGAAATGTCACTGAACTTAGATCTTTCTTGGGGTTCTGTTCCTATTATCGAAGATTTGTAGGAGGATTCGCAAAAATAGCTCAACCACTGAACAAACTCCTACAGAAGGAATGCACAGAAGAAGGCTGCAAGGTCTCTGACCGAAACCCGTCTGCTCCAGGGCCAAGGAAAGCTCGAGAGTCCATTCAGGAAGAGTGGACTAGTCAATGTGAAGGTGCTTTCTTGAAGCTGAAGGAGAGTCTAACTCAAGCTCCTGTCTTGGCCTACGTGGACCCTCACAAGCCGTATGAGTTACATGTGGATGCCAGCAGAGTAGGTCTAGGAGGAGTCCTGTATCAAGAGTATGGTGGATTGCTGAGGCCTGTAGCGTACATGAACCGGAGCCTTACACCTTCAGAGAAGAACTACCCTACCCACAAGTTGGAGTTCCAAGCCTTAAAGTGGGCAGTGGTAGACAAGTTAAAGGACTATCTGTATGGAGCTGAGTTTGTGATAAAGACGGATAACAATCCTCTTACCTATATTCTTACTACTGCAAAACTGGACACAACGGGACATCGGTGGTTGGCGGCTCTGTCAGGGTTTCGGTTCAGCCTGAAGTATCGCCCTGGGGTGAATAATCGAGATGCTGATGCTTTGTTGAGAAGACCCTACGCTGCAGAATGGACTCAGTTAACTCCAGACGGGGTACAAGCTTTGTGTCAAGGAGCAGAGCGCCGGGTCAAGGGAGGGATTGAAGCGGAGGCCATAGGAGTCATGGCTGCGGCTGTTCCTGAGTTCTACTGCAACCCTACGCAATTGAGGGATGAAAGTCTACCTACCTTTTCAAAACAGGACCTGAAAGCTGATCAGGCCAGGAGATCCTTTGATTGCATTAACCATAAAGGCCCTAACTGCGAACCAGCGGGAAATTCTGCTGTCCAATTCCCCAGATGGAGCCAGATTGGTCTACAAAGAGTGGGAACGGTTGAAGATGTTGGATGGGGTGATCTACCGAACCGGCCCCTCAACCAATGCTGAAGAGACCCAACAGTTATTCCTTCCCACTAAACATAGAGTGTGCTGCGATCACTACATGATGAGCATGGACATTTGGGCGCTGAAAGGACTTTTAAGCTGGTGCGAGACAGGTTCTATTGGCCTTGCATGAGAGCTGAAGTGGAAAGTTACTGCCATTCATGTCTGAGTTGTATTCAGAGGAAGACTCTACCGACCCGAACCGCTCCAATGAGCCATCTGCAGAGTCAGGGACCCATGGATTTGGTGTGCATTGACTTCCTGTGCTTAGAGCCGGATGCTAGTGGGCAAGGGAACATTTTAGTAGTGACTGATCACTTTACACGTTACGCCCAAGCCTTTTCCACGAAAGACCAACGCGCTCCGACAGTAGCAAAGGTTCTGATGGAGAAGTTCTTTGTTCACTACGGCCTACCAAGGAGAATACACTCTGATCAGGGTAGAGACTTTGAAAGCCGACTTGTTGGACAATTGTTGGAACTGTTGGGAATCCAAAAGACCCGAACTACACCATATCACCCTCAAGGTGATGCTCAGCCTGAGAGGTTTAATCGCACACTGCTAAATATGCTGGGGACATTGTCAAACACAGAGAAGCAGAGTTGGAGTCGTCACATAGCTACTCTGGTGCATGCATATAACAGTACGGAGAGTGATGCCACAGGATATTCACCGTACCGTCTTATGTTCGGAAGAGAAGCTCGACTGCCGGTTGATTTGGCGTTTGGGTTATCTCTAGACCAGACGTCGGTAGCTTCACATAGAAATTACGTGGATAGACTTCGAAAGAATCTGACCTCTGCGTTTGAACAAGCCCGTTTGACCTCAGGAAACAGGGAGCAAAGGAACAAGAGGAACTGATTGATCCAGAACCAAAACGCTCTGTTCGACTGCCCCAGCGACTCACCTACGACTCACCAGGACATAGCACTGAAGAGGCCGTCACCACAGTGCGAAGGTTGCCCGAAGTGTCTGCTATGTTAGCTGAGGTAGCCCAAAGCATGAGTCAACTTGAGGAAGTGTATCTAACCCACTGTATGCTTACTGCTGAGCCTGTATATGTTGCCTAAACTGTGTTGAAATGTAATGTAACTGTTGCACCTCCTTGGAGAGACCCAAGAGTTCTAGAAGGGGGAGAGTGTAGCACTGTGGTTAATTCTTTACTGTGGCAGTACCTATTTTTGGCCACCAGAGGGAGACAAGCGCAATGTGAGACACTGAATGTTACATTGGGACTACATTTCCCGGCATGCTTTGGGAACGGACAAAGGAAGTGGGTGGGGCAGAGAGACTTACATCCTGAGCCTCGTGGAGAGAGCTGGCAGAGCGCGCCAGGGAGTGAGAGAGACAAGACACAGTGCTGCAGAACGTAACAGCGTCCAGGCCGGAGCGCAGGTGTGGCCTAACGGAGTTGCAGATTGGGTTACTCAGCCTTACCAAAGGGAGACCCAGTGATCCACAAGATTACCCAAGCTGCTATTGAGGAAGCCAGAGGACCCTGAGTAAGGAGTACCGCAGGTCGATCGGACTGGGAGAGCAGGCGGTAAGCTGGACAAGTCGCGGCAGGAGCAGAAAGCCAGAGAGCGGATCCAGAAGCTGAGAGAGCCCAGTCAACATCGAGCGGAGAGACGTCCTGGGTCCAGCGGAGCCTCAAGTATCTGGCGGATGGGTGAGAGGCCTTCTAGGCCGTTGCAAAACCAAGAAAGCACACTGCTGTTTGTTTCCAAAACCCACAGGGCCCCAACTTGACTAGTCGAAGATACCTCTTAAGCAATTCACTGGCCAGTTGAATAGTGTACCCAGGTACCATAACACACACACACACTTACATTCCGGGACACAACCTGTGCGGGACTCACTCCCCAATCACAAAGGGGTTAAAGATATTTTTCCATTTATTTTCCGCTGCGCGTTCCTCGAATTACGAAAGATCGTATTTATTTTCCGCTGCGCGTTTCCTCGAAATACAAAGCATCGTATTTCTTTTGCGCTGCGCGTTTCCCGAATTACGAAGTACTGTAAAAATATACGAACACCTTGTTATTCATTATATGCCATTTATTCTAGTAAACTATATAATTTATAAAGTCCACAGCGGTGCTGGAGTGTATTTATTGCCTAGTGCGGGGAGACTGACCCGAGGTTCAATTTCAGCGGCTCCTCCGGGAGTGAGCGCTACAGAAGCTTTTTTGCAAAGTGGATTGAATCCGCGTCCAGGACTGACGTAGGAGTTGTAAGTGATCGTTAAGTGCAGGAATGGGTGATTCAGACGGAGTGCCAGGTAATAAAGCAGGATGGAACCCATAGGTCGCAAAGAACGGAGTATGACCAGAGCTGTCATGTACCACGTTATTCCTAGCCAATTCAGCCCAAGGTAATAAGGAACTACAATTATCTTGTTGGTGGGAGATGAAGAACCGTAAATATTGTTCTAAGGACTGGTTGGTACATTCAGCAGCACCGTTAGACTGTGGGTGGTAGGCAGAAGAAAAGGATAAGTTGATACCCATTTTTTTACAGAAGGATCTCCAGAATCGGGAAATGAACTGAGTACCACGATCTGAGACTATTTCTTGCGGTATCCCATGTAACCGTACCACCTCCTTAGCAAATATACCGGCTAGCTGTTCTGAAGAAGGAAGTTTTTTCAGTGGAACAAAATGGGCCATTTTAGAAAAACGGTCAATAACAGTGAGAATGGTGGTATTACCCTCAGATGGGGGTAGGTCCACATTAAAGTCCATGGATAAATGGGTCCATGGTCTCGAAGGCACAGGGAGAGGTTGTAATAGACCTACTGGAAGATCAGCAGGGGTCTTATTCTGGGCACACACATTACAGGATGCAATAAACTCTCGGATATCAACACGAAGAGTGGGCCACCAATATAGACGAGAAATGGCGAGAATGGTCTTATTGACTCCTGGGTGACCTGCAACCTTTGATGCATGCATAACTTGTAATAACTTCCTTCTCTCGTTCTCTCCTACATAAAATCTTTCTGGAGGTAGAGAGTTAGGGGCGGCATTCTGATAGGACAGAATGCGCTCGATCAACTGAGAAGACACTTGCATACACACAGTGGCGATTATATGAGTACTGGGTATGAGAGAAACCGGTTCGGTGTGAGGCAGTTCCTCTTCCTCAAACTGTCTGGAAAGAGCATCCGCCTTGGTATTACGTGACCCTGGGCGGTAGGTGATCAAATAATTGAAGCGACTTAGGAACAATGACCATCTGGCCTGGCGGGGGGACAGTCGCTTCACGTCTGCCAGGTAGGCTAGGTTCTTGTGGTCAGTTTGAATGATCACTGGAATTTGTGAACCCTCCAACAGATGTCTCCATTCTTTTAAAGCCATAATAGCCAAGAGTTCTCTGTTGCCAATGTCATAGTTTCTCTCTGAGTCGGACAACCTCTGGGAGAAGTAGGCACAAGGGTGAAGTGGGGCATCCCAGGTGTCTCTCTGGGAAAGTACTGCCCATATACCAGATTCTGATGCGTCGACCTCCATTATAAATGGTTTAGAAGGATTAGGATGTGCTAGAATAGGTGCAGAGGCAAAGGCCATTTTTAAATCCTCAAAGGCTTTAAGGGCAGCGGGAGCCCAGTTGGTTGTATTGGCCCCTTTCTTGGTCATAGAGGTGATAGGAGTAATTACAGAAGAAAAGTGTGGGATAAACTTTCTGTAATAATTGGCGAATCCAATAAATCTCTGGATAGGTTTCAACCCTTTGGGTAAAGGCCAAGATAGGATGGATTCCAGTTTTTTGGGATCCATTAAAAAACCCTTGGATGACACGATGTACCCCAGAAACGGAACCTGTGTCACATGGAATATGCATTTTTCTAGCTTACAATATAAACCATTTCGTATGAGTGCCGAGAACAGAACGCATGTGATCATAATGTGTATGTAGGTCAGGAGAGTGCAACAGAATGTCATCTAGATAGACTATGACACATGAGGAGAGGTAGTCCCGAAGGACGTCATTTATAAAATGCTGAAAAACCGCAGGGGCGTTGCGCAACCCAAACGGCATGACCAGATATTCGTAGTGGCCGCTATGGGTGTTGAATGCGTTCATCCACTCGTCTCCCTCCTTTATGCGTACCAGGTTGTATGCACCCCTAAGATCCAATTTAGAAAACACCGTGGAACCTCTAAGACGGTCAAAGAGGTCAGAGATTAGAGGAATAGGGTAGGCATTCTTGATGGTGATACGATTCAACCCTCTATAGTCTATGCACGGACGGAGGTCACTTTCTTTTTTGGCTACAAAGAAGAACCCTGCCCCAGCTGGGGAAGAAGATCTTCGTATGAAACCCTTCTCCAGTGATTCCTGGATATATTCCTCCATGATACTATGTTCCTTTTGGGGACAGTGGATAAATTATCCCTTTAGGGGGAATGGTACCTCGGTATAACTTGATAGCACAGTCATACGGACGGTGCGGGGGTAGCTTATCGGTTTCTTTTGTCAAACACTTGTTTAACAGACAGATATTGCTCCGGAACGGTAGAAGACAAACGTTTTGCAGTAGGGGTATTGAGTAATCTGATAGGTAACATAGAGGGAAAACAAGAGGAGGAACAGGTGGAACCCCATGCAACGACCTTTCCCTTTACCCAGTCAATGTGAGGATTATGTTTTTGTAACCATGTGAGACCTAAAACGACTGAACAAGACAGTGATGATATGATCTGAAACACTATGGATTCGTCATGATGATCCCCAAGACACATGGAAATAGCTTTTGTCTCTTGGGTTATAACAGGAGAGGCAAGGGGCCTACCATCAATGGCCTTTACCATTAAGGGTTTGGATCTAGGGGACAGAGGAACAAGATGACCTGAGGCAAAGGACTCATCCATAAGATTATCAGCAGCCCCTGAATCCAGCAATGCATCACAATCGAATTTGACAGAACCCCATGTTAGACAGACAGGAAGAAGTAATCGTAGTGAGGTCTGTTTGGGACACAAAGTAAGAACACCTAAGGCTGGTCCCCTCCTAGGACTTAGGTGCGAGCGTTTTCCGGGCGTGATGGGCACTTAAGGCGTTGGTGCCCCCAAGTCCGCAATATAGGCAAAGACCCTCTCTACGTCTATAGGACTTCTCTTCTTCTGTCAATTTAGTGTGACCCAATTGCATGGGTTCGGTATCAGAGACCTGTGACGTGCGAGATGGTGGACTAACGGAACCTCGTGTAGGAACCCTAGCAACGCTTTTTCTGGGTCTCTCTCTGTGTTTAGCTCTATCCCTGATTCTAATCAATATCAATCACGTAATCGATCAAATCCTCTAACTCCTCAGGCAAATTCTTAGCTGCTATCTCATCTAGGATAGTATCAGAAAGGCCCTCCTGGAAAAGCAATACAAGGCAATCATTAGTCCAATCAACCTCTGCTACTAGGGTTTTGAAGTCTATGGCATAATCTGCAACAGACCTGGAACCTTGCTTAATTCTGAGCAGGGATCTCCCAGCCCTCTTGGAACGACCAGGAGGATCAAAGGTGCGTCTGAGAGCACGTACAAAGTTGTGGTAGTTATAGACCACGGCATCATCATTTTCCCACAATGGGTTAGCCCATGCTAGGGCTCTACCAGAAAAATTATTTATCATAAATCCCACATGGGCACGATCTGAAACATACATTCTAGGGTTTAGTTCAAAATGAATGCTGACCTGAGTCAAAAAGCCACGACACCCAGTCTGTTCCCCACCAAAACGAATTGGAGAAGTCATGGATACATGGGAGGCAGGTAAAGCAACCTCAGGTGTGTGGGATTGCAGGACCGGGGCAGAGGTCGCCACCTGTGGTTCAGGCTGCAAATAGGCAGTACGGACAAGAATAGTTTGTATAGCCTGAGCAAAGGCATCCATGCGGTGGTCTAATTCATCGACACGAGAGGCACATGCAGCGAGCTGCTGACCTACGTCTGCAGGGTCCATGGCCCTAGCGTAACCCCGCTTGCAGACTGTAAGCCAACAGACCCTGACCAACCGGTCCTTAGAAATGGCCAGGTTATGGTCAGTAATACTGAGAATGATGAACACAAATAATGTGGTGGAGTGCAAAGAAAAACAACCTGCGGAATAAAGTGACCCACAATGCTCTAGCTAGCCGGTCCTTAATAATGGCCGGGTTAAGCAGGGCAAACCAACAAAACACACATAGGCAGGGGTTAAGAAAATAGAGGTCCGTTTATACTATGCCAGAAATCAGGGCGCCAGAAAATAGGGAAGTCGAGACAAGCCGGGATCGTATAAACCAGGAAATCAGTCAGAATAGGAATCAAGCAATAACAAGGCACTAGGAGTAACAGGAAACACGCTAGGGCAACTTGCTAAGAGAAAGGAAGCCCTTTAAATAGAGCCACAGCACTACCTATTGGTGCTCAGAGGAGACACCCTGCTCTGCTATAGGATAGCTGGTCATGTGCTGCGATTGGTTGTCCTTCCTGCATGTTGCATCTGATTCGTGGGCAGCACCATTCTCTGTCCTGTAGTACACAGTACCCTGGAATAAGGCTTTCTGGATATCAGCTGCTGTGACGGCCGCAACATTTCCCCGGACATGGGGCAAAGGTGCAACATTTCCCCAGACATGGGGCTCAGGTGCAACATTTCCCCAGACATGGGGCTCAGGTGCAACATTTCCCCAGACATGGGGCTCAGGTGCAACATTTCCCCAGACATGGGGCTCAGGTGCAACATTTCCCCAGACATGGGGCTCAGGTGCAACATTTCCCCGGACATGGGCCACCATGACATACGGTAAGCTCACGCAGCGTTCACGCAGGTTCACCCACGGTAGACGTATATGCGTGTTTGTTGCACTGACATTTTAATACGATGTTCATCGCAAAGGGTTTTGCCCCTCGCGTTAATGCGTTTTTAAGCGGGCGCAAACATATGCGCGAATATTGAAATAGGGCCCAAAGTCTTTCCCAAAGCAAATGTCTGTGTTTTTGGGGGGTTTTGCCAGGAAAATGAAAGTCTTGGGGTTTGAAGCAGGGAGTGCTACGTCAGTTCCATGACATATCTCCCCTCCCCAAAGGCGTCCGACGACCACAGTTGGACCCCAACGGGTTGACTAGGGGTTGTTGGAGCAATAGTCTATACCTTGGTCCATAGTCCGTAGGGAGGAGGCGAGCCCCCAAGCTTCTCCACCTGTCCTGGCTCGTATCACGTTGAGGTGTAAAATAATAAATTTAGCTAATCAAATCAATTTCCTGTTTATTGAAATTCCATTTATGGTAATTATAAACTGTTTTCTTCCCATATAGCAAACAAGGCAACAGCTGCGTGTAACACTGATCAGCGGAGATCTCAGCAAAATCAAACACAAGTCTGTGTTAGTCTTAAGAGAAATCTGACCTTCCTTTGTTAGCCAGTTGTATTTATTAGATTTCAAAGAACTTATAACCAATGAAAACATTCGTTTGTAGACAAAGTTTCATATCCACCCCACACAGGAATGTGATATAACAGCCAATCAGTACAGATACATTTCTACATCAGAATTTAACCAACAGACAGGCATAGGCACTTATTACCATATATGGTTCAGACATGTTTTTCTATATCAGATGTCACATAGATTTTGCAGGCATTTCTATTTTGCCTGGAAAGAGTTAACACAGGATGTCTATTTTAATCAACACCCCTGGTCAGCCTCGAGAGGAAAGGAAGCTAAACAGAAAATCTGCCCACATCTTGTATTCAAACAGGAAGGAGGGGGAAAACCAGACACAGCTTTAAACTGATTTAACACAATGGGCAAGCTACAGATTTTGAAGACAGTCCCTATATATATTTGAATATCAGAAATTACAAGATTTAAAGATATATATTCATACAGGAAATTAAAATCTAACAATTCTTTCCTTTGATCACATTTCACCTGTGATCATCTAAAAGGGTTAACCAAAACTAGACAATTAAACTAATTATACCTGGGGCCACAGTGTCATCGCCTAATACCTTTAGATCATTCTAGATGCTCAGAGGGAAAGAAAAAAAATCTGGTAATTACTCATAAAATACCTCAGTACCTTTACGATGTACAAAAGGCATTCCCCAAGGAGGCCCTTTATGAGCATAAAATACACTTATCTATCTAGATTCACTTTTCCAGTGAACCACACTTGGAGCCTGGGCCAAATACCTAATCTAGACATTGTCACGAAAAAACGCGCGCTGCGACGAAGGATGCAAGGTTAAGCAACTCACTATCTGTCTATCCTATACCAAATAATGACTACGCATTTACTCTCGACCCAGAGTACCGACTACGGCCCCTATTACATGCTTTGCGCAAATGGTTTTTGCACACGCAAAAACTTTAGCGTGCCCAAATTAACGCGGTAGTACGCTCTGAGCGCAGTTTTTCAGCCTTCAACTTTTACGTGCGCAAATCCGACGCGCAAAGCCGGGCGCAAATGACCGTTGCGTGCAGGAATCGAAGGGCAATCAGAATTAAGAACCACCATTTGCTAGGTTTTGGTTGTTGCGCCTGTCAAAGTCAATCTGCGTATATGTGCTGCAACAAAAATAAAAAATTAAACAATTTATTAATTTTATTGCTTGGGTATGTGTAGAATGTGTAACTGTACTGTGCTGTATTTTTTTTGTGGAGGTTCCTTTCGTTTCGGCCAGAACGTTCAGATTGTAAATTAACACCAGGTTTTCAAAGTCGTTACGAACTTCGCGCAAATGTCATTCGTACAACGTTGCGCGAAGATCGTAATACCATCCGCTCCAACGCATTCTCGCTGACAATGGTAAGTATGGGATGCGCAAACGCACTTGCGCTCGCACTGGGTTCTTGCAGGGTCAATCGCGGTAGACACTAACGTGCATCGTTTGCGCGAACATCGTACTACGACGTTCCACACAAATGGTTTTGTCCTCGCGCAAAAGCACATTTGCGCGCACGCAAATGCGCTGCGTGAAGTGTGTAATAGGGGTCTACGTTTCCCACAATCCCTGTACCCGCTTTCTTTATACTATTCGTCACACTGCCACCACAGACCAGGGCTTTCCCAGGATGCCTACCTGAACCAGAGCTGGTCTGCTACTCTGATTACGCACCCCACAATAGGAGAACAGTACAGTGCCTGCCCCCCACTACAGCTCACAGTTTGGTAGATAGACTCGAATTTACACAAAGGCAAATCTCTATGATAATCCAGTCCTTCAGTTAGCGTGGATCGAATATCAGTCAGAAGCAGAGCTTAATAAATTGTAGATTTTATTTATGATATAACAAATTATGTATATCACACTGCATTTAGGGTTACAGAAAAAATATAGATATAATATTCAATAATTACAAACAAAACAGCAAATACAAGAAACAGGATTAAAACCAGACCCTTACTCACGTCAGTAAGATAACAGGACCATCCGTGTCCCCCTGGGGCTGGAGATTTGAAGAACTGGCACAGTTTCTCACGTTCTTTGATGACCCCACATAAAAAAGCCAAGAGCCCATGCTTGACTCAGACTATATATAGGCTGACTTGTCCCTCTGGGGGACAGCCCCTAACTGCTACACCCTGTGCACTACATTTCCCAGAATTCCTACTCCTGGGCACACTCAGTGCACTTCTTCATTAATTTTAACGCACAGCTGTAATATCAATTATCCCAGATCATCTCTGTGATCAAAGGATATAATTGCTTCTTTGATATGCGCTTGTGGTGCTGCAGGGTCTGCGAAAGGGCTCCCAGGTGTGAACCGAGGACAAGGGACCTTGCATTGGACCAAATGGACCATTTCCACTCTGATCATGTAGATCAAAAGAGGGCCCATTTTGCAGCAACCTGTTAGATCCCTCCCAGGGGAAAAAGATAACCATTTTAATTACTTTCTAGCACATACTCAGAGCTGAGGCGGTCACCAGGCGGCTGTGGAAAATGGACACTCCGCATATATGGATAGCCATAGATAGATCTCTATATACTTATATATAGAGATCTTTGTATGTAGATAAACCGATAGAAAGACACATATATATATATATACATGTCGAGGTAGATACTGTATGTATCTCTACCTGTGACCGACATTAAATAACTATTTACTCCCATTTCCCAAAATGTACTTCACCGAACAAGAAAAATATAATAACTTGAATATAAAAGTTCATTTATCTAATAATCAACATGAGTCAGATCTATATTGGTGTGTTTTCCTATTTTCAGCTTCACTCCACAAAACGCATACACACCTGTATTCACACACACTCTCAAGAAATACATTCTCATTTTCCCAAATCCAATCCTTTCTCACACTTATCTAGGGGATTAAAGAAAAAAGAATAATATCTCATAATCTAATACCGTGGTCCTTGTCCAAAGCGAGATCAAAGTTTGGTCTTTTGGGAACATCCCAGCTTGAGATGCATAATCATATAGCCTATGGGCCTCATGCAACAAAAAGAAAATCATACTACTCCTGACTCATTGCATTAGAGAAAATTATATATATACGCAACTTTGGCTCAAAAAGGGAAATAGCCGAAGTGCATACTCCCATTTTAATATCAAAAATAATATATTGATATCTTATCCATTCTTGTTTGGTGTTTTGTAACAAAACTGGTGTTTATAAAACACACCAATCCTAATAAAATAAAAAATAAAAACAATTTATAATTTTACTGAATTAAAACTTTCCTACAATCATTTAGACCTGAATTAAACTATATTCCATTCAACACTATGTATGTCATGAAACGTATTTATGCAAATGCATTAAATTATATGTTCCTAGACACATTAATTAACTCTAATTTTAATTGAATGTGACCTGCAGCACCCTAAACACATCAGGGCACCCACCCACTCCAAAAAAACAAGAATTATAATCACATAAAAATATACAATATGAAATAACCATCAGTTAAAACAGACATTCAGGTATCTGGCGCAGAATATCCCTATGAGAGCAGCACAGTAATATTTTTTCCGAATAAAAAGATGCAAAGTTCTTTGTTTCTTCTGCTTTCATATTATTTAAGATGAAATTCAACTCCTTTTGTCAGAATGTTTTATTGCCTGCTGTTTGATAATTCCTTAATTGTTCTTTGGTATCCGGTAAAGAAAAGTAACATTGCAATATGATGTGTGTTGGAGTAAATTTCCTTCAATTTCAATAACTTTATTGATATTGGTATCACATGAATGATTTTCCATCTAGCTTGATCAGCATCAGCTGCAATGTGCATTGGCATGCGTTACTCTGGTAATTTTCACCTAAATTATGAAAAACTTGGGAAAAAAATATTAATAACCTGTCAAACTTGAAAACTTACATGGTTAAAACTTGTAAAGAAAAAAAGGGATTTAAACTTGTAACGTTCAGCTTTTAAAGAAATCAGGAATCCATTTTAAAAATGCAGCAAATTTTGGACACAAATTAAAGAGGAAGGGTCATGAGAGAGACAAGATGGAGGGGGCTAGGAGAAGAATGTGAAAACTGTTTTTGTTTTTTTTACTTTTTCAACGGTCACCATTGTCTTACATTCTCCAGTATATTCAAATAAAAAAACACATAACACAGCAACACTCATTACTTACAGAAACATACATGCAGATGTATTTGTTATTATAATTCAAATAAATTTCAGCTTTCTCTACAATTTTCATATCATCTGGGATTTTATTTTATTTATTTGTGTTTTCATTTCACTCACATCATACACACAGAGAAAACCCATATGCATCAACCTGCTACACAGCACAATCTATTGAACATAAAATACCCCATCAGAGAGGATACATTGAGACCCCTCTCATCCACAAATATGTCTTTCTTGTCCTTTCTACAGAGCTACAGAGCTTGTAGGAGCTTCCATAAATATCTATAACGCTTAGAATTTCATTCATTTACTAACAAAAACTAAACACCACGCCTTCTTTTGGGAAACCTTATAGCTTGTATTAAAGCCCATGGCAGATGGACCGCATCTGCGATGCCCAGCATGATGCACAAAATATCCCTCCATATCATACATCAACATGTATCATCCCTTCACACCAAGTCCAGCTCCCACAATTCCTTTGTTCCACATCTGCTCCGCACGTACGCCGAGTGCGCCCAGGCCGCGCCCAAGCAAGACCATAACTCATTGCCTTGTTCTCAATCACAACTGCCTCAATAAAATCCAGGAATCATTCCAGCCATCCAATACACTATATACCAACCAAAATACACCCTTAGAATCACATAAAAATACCCAACACCACAAACAGCTGCAACCACAGCTCCAGCAAAGCACTAAGAAAGTGCCAGGACCTAACCACCACTATATATATATCTATTTAAGGCATTAGACATGTGTTATTATCAATATATATATATCAACTATTTGTTATATACTGTCCAACTATCCCTAATAGATACTCACAGCATATAAACAAAATCCCATATAGCATGAAAATAAGACACATTCCAGAACTCACAGCTAGATATATCTTTCAATTTTACATCATATCAATCACTACACACTACAAACAGAAAGAACTGTCAACAAAAAAACAAAGAAAGAAAACTTCCTCTACAAGAATTTATGAGAGAAAAAAAAATTAGTTAGCAGGCACGTTTGAAAGGTAATGTGAATGCAAAGCTGCTATTGTCTCTGTTTCCTTTTTTTTAACTCGAGGCTAAGCAATAAAAAAACATAGACAAGCAACTGTATTAAGAAAGGTAGTCCCTATATACATATTGAGAGAGAGATACAGGCAGCTGCATATTATAATAAAAATATAAGACATCAATTACGAATTCTAAACAGTGACAAGCAATAAAATACAAAAACATGATATCTGGAAAAAAAACAATCATTGCATTTAAATTATGTAAAAAAAAAAGTATCAGCAATAAAAAAAAAGAGTTGGCAAAAATAATACAAAAACCAGACAGCACGAACAAACAGCTGCGCAAATTGAGTGGCTCTCAATGGGAGACAAAGGAAACCATTTTGTTATATGAGAAGAAACCTGATCTAATACTTACAGATTGAATCAATTTTTAAAAAAAATAAAAATAAATAAAATACTTGACTTACAAGCTGGCATGGATGAGTCAGAAACTCCAAAACACAACAGAGCTACAATACAGAGAGACCGATATACACACTCAACTAGAAACGTCTCTTTTTTTACGACTTCAATTTCCAAAAGAGATAAATAAACAATAAATAAGGCCTGAAGCACGTAAGGCGTAGGGCCCTTGAGTTGCCTCTGATGCCAGGACGCAGGGAGGATTTTTCTTGAATGTCTTGCAGCGCATGAGGAGATTGAGCGGGAGCGGTGTGGAAGGAGTCGACAGGAGGGTACTTAAGGCGCGTGTGGAAAGGGTCTGCGCGCCTTTTTCTCCTGCGGTAGAGCGGTGAAAATCTGTGCTGCATCAGTGATGCGGTGGTTTTTGTTTTTTTGCCTGTAATATTGTTTTGGAGATGGCAGAAGGTGGTGAGCTGGAGTCGCTACTGGAGGAAGTGCGGGAGGCGGCTCAGCATCGTGGTGTGGAGTGGGCCAGAAGAAGCCTGTCGGAGGTGTTGGCGGTGGATGGGGTCTCTCGGCCTGCCAGGATTTCGAGGCCTCCAGTGCGGTTTAATCCGGGAGGCGAATCCAGTGAAGTATCGGTGGCCGAGAGATCGAGATTGGAGGCTGTGAGAGGTCGTGATCGGTTGGTCCAACGGATGTTGGCTGGTGATGCGGTTGGAGTTGAGGCTGGCGTGAGCGCTTCCAGGCTTGTGGAAGGTAGGAGCTTGAGGCTGGCTTCGGGGGCTGCAGATCCTTCCGGTCGGAGGGGTGGTGTGGTGAGCTCTACCAGGAGAGAAGGAGTACGGATTTCGAGGAGTTCCTCGGGGAGAAGGAGAGGTCGGTGTTCCACCAGGGGTCCCAGAGGAGGAGCAAGGGCTGTCTCGGGGACTGATGTTTCGGCGGTAAGACAGTTGGTGGATAGGCATGTGGACGGTGGTGTGGCACAGGGTGTTGGAGTGCGGGATGAGGGCACCCAAGAACTCGAAGTTAATTGGGGTTCAGTTGGTGGTGATGATGGGGCTCCGGAGGTTGATGTGAGGGAGCGAGTTGTTGATTTTGGTGCTTCGGGTTCTGGGGCTCATCGCACTGTTAATTTTTCATCCACAGTTCCATTGATTCGAGAGAGGAGTCCACAGCCGGTGGGTGGTTTCCAGGCTGCTGGAGTTGGTGGAGGTGGAGCAGGAGGTTTGGAGTCGGTGGTGATGGAGTTTCCAGGAAGTTCGGGAGGTCCTCGTGTGACAACAGGTAATGGAAATGGTGGTGATGTTGGTTCTTTCATGTCTTTTTTACAGGGGGCCTTCGAGGCTTGGTTGGGTTCACCAAAGGGTGTGAACCAGGGTGTGGATTTGGCTCAAGCTTGGAAGGGTGCAGGTGGGCCTGTTGTGAGAGCTGGTGGAACTCTTGGTGGTGATGTAATGGCTTCAAATGGGCCGAGTGGCAATGTGAGTTCACTTGGTGAGTCTGCATGAGTGGCGGATGTGGCAAGGAGGAATGCTTACGTGTCCTTTTCTGGGCCTTTGGGGTTTCATTTGAAGCAGGAGGTTAAGGAAGGCATATGGTGGGGGGAGTTCGTGGATCTTTTTTCCCTGCTTCCGTTGGATGAGGTGGCTGGGGTGAAAGATGATTCGTCTAAGGACGGTTTAAAGGAAGAGGAGGAAAGGAAGAAGAGGTTTCAGAGGATTCCTAAGTCATTTGGGAATTGGCTCCGGGCCTTCTGTATTTTGGCTAGTGTGGTTGGGGAAAAGAACCGACAGCACTGTTCGGGTCTGTTTTGTTATGTGGATGGGATTTGGGAGGCTTATCGAATTTATGGTGGTTGGGCGTGGTGGAAATACGATGAGCAGTTTAGACAATGTTTGGCGGCTCACCCAGGCATGGGGTGGGATCAATTGGACATTACACTGTAGTTGCGTTTGATTGGTGGCACAAAAGGCGTCGCCCTTTCCAGGGGGAGCCATGTGGGAAAGGAGTCAGTTCCCCCCCAGCTGGTGTTAAAAAGGGATCATGCTAGCAGTTTAACGAAGGTCAGTGTAAGTTCGGTGCAGGGTGCAGATACAAGCACGAATGTTCAAATTGTGGAGGATTGCATTCATTGTCCAGATGTTTTAAGAGGGCAAGACAAGGAGGTCTGCCTTTTGGAGGGTCTGGAGAGGGGAGCTTCCCCGTGAAACTCGACGCGATGTTACCGTGGCTAAGGCTTTACGGAAGATATAGCGATGCAGAGTTTTTATGTGACGGTTTTGGTGTTGGTTTTCGGATTCCTTTTGTGGTAAGGTCTGGTGGTGGCAAGCTAAGGAATTTGAAGTCGGCAAGAGTGTATCCGGAGGTAGTTCGGGAGAAGGTGTTTAAGGAGATTGGGGCTGGTAGGATGGCTGGTCCATTCTCGTCTCCTCCGGTGCGGGATTTGAGGATATTCCCTTTGGGGGTTGTGCCGAAGTGGAAGGCGGGAGAATTTCGTTTGATTCATTTATCATTTCCACGGGGGGGAATCGGTGAATTATGATATTGGTGAGGAGTTGGCCTCGGTGTCATACGTGTCATTTGATTCCGCGGTTAGTTTGGTTCGTGATGCAGGACCGGGGGCTTTGATGGCCAAGGTGAATATTGAGTCGGCTTTTCGGTTGTTACCTATTCATCCTTCGTGTCATCATCTTCTGGGATTTTGGTTTGAAGGCGAATTTTATGTGGATTTATGCTTGCCTATGGGTTGTTCCATTTCCTGTTCCTTTTTTGAATGTTTCAGTACATTTTTGGAATGGGGGGGTCGTAAAGTGGCAGGGTCGAACAATTTGACTCATTATCTGGATGATTTCTTGTGTGTGGGAAAGGAAGGGACAGGAGAGTGTCTGCACATTCTTCGGTCTTTTCAGTGGGTGGCTCACCGATTTGGTGTTCCTTTGGCATCCGATAAAACGGAAGGTCCAGCGTCGGTTATCACTTTCTTGGGAATTGAGATTGATTCAGTAAAGGTTGAGTGTCGTTTACCTGTGAAAAAAGTGGTGGAATCTTTGAAACAGGTTGAAGGGGCCCTGTCGGTTAGGAAATTACAGTTGAGAGAGCTTCAGTCGTTGATTGGTCGTTTGAATTTTGCATGCAGGGTCATTCTGGTGGGAAGAGTCTTTTTGCATGGATTGGCTTTGGCGACACGGGGTGTTCGCGAAGGTCATCACTTTGTTAGGGTTTCCAGGACCATGAAGGAGGATTTGGAAGTTTGGAAATCCTTTTTGGTGGTGTTTAATTGGGTGGCCGTTTCCCTTCAAAAGAGGTTTTGGCGAAGGAGCTGGAATTTTTTACAGACGACTCGGGAGGTGTTGGTTTTGGGGTATATTTTGGGGGACGTTGGTGTGCTTCTCGGTGGCCGGGTAGTTGGTTGGTATCTTCATTGGTGCGTAATTTGGCCTTTTTGGAGTTGTTTCCATTAGTAGTGGCCTTGGAGCTGTGCTCTGGAGGGCAGAAGGATACTGTTCTGTTCTGACAACATGACGGTGGTGTCTGTGGTTAATTCTTTGTCAGCTTCATCATTACCAGTCATTAAATTGCTGAAGATATTTGCGTTGATGTGTCTTAAGTTTAATGTTTTATGCAGGGCAAGGCATGTCCTGGGTCACCTTAACTCAATGGTGGATACTTTGTCTCATTTTCAGTGGGGCAGGTTTCGTTCCCTGGCTCCGTTGGCAGAGGAGATGGGCACCCCTTGCCCGGAGGGCCTTTGGCAGCTAGGCTCGGAATTTTTGGAAGATGGGTGAGAGGTTCTTTGTCGGAGTCATCTTGGAAGGCCTACTCGTGAGGATGGAGGGATTGGGATGCTTTGGCTGAGCGGTTCAGGCACGTGGCAGTGGGTGGTTTGGATGAGGAAAGTCTGCTCAGAGCATACCTCATTCGGTTATTTGAGTCTGGGGCATCTCCTGGAGTGGTTCGGCAGTCTTTAGCCACCTTGGCTTTCCTTTTTCAAGTACCGGGGAAAAGAGATGTCATCAAGGATTTTGTGATCAGATGTGCAGTTCGGGGTTATGTGAAGGAGATGTAGGGCAGACGCTAGGCGTCCAGTTTCGAGACAATTATTGGAGGGCCAATAGGATTTTGTTGGGAGTTTTTGTTCTTCACATTATGAAGTTCTGCTTTTTAGGGCGGCTTTGTGTTTAGGGTTTTTTGGGGCATTTCGAGTGGGTGAGATGGTGTGTAATTCTAAGAGAGGAGGTGGTGGTTTAGGAGCTGATGCGGTTTGGTTGGGAGGTAATGATCTGGTCATTTGGGTTGCTAACTCTAAGACAGATCAGTTGGGTAGGGGGCGTAGAGTTGGTTTATTCAGTGTGGATAACTGTGGGGTTTGTCCAGTGGAGAACGCTAAGAAATTTTTGGAGGTAAGGGTGGAGTCTAGTGTGGCCATTTTATGTCACGCGGACGGGTCGGCTTTATCTAGATTTCAGTTTATTTCCATTTTAAGAAGGGTTTGGTGAGTTTAGGGAGAAATCCAAAGGAATTTGGTTCTCACTCTTCGTATTGGGGCTCCAACGGAAGCTTCAAGGTTGGGTTTGTCGGCAACGGAAATTCAAGAATTGGGTGGATGGAACTCAAGGGCTTTTAAGTCTTATGTTCATCCTGGTTTGCTGTCATGAATTTTGTAATCATCTGTTAAAGCTTGGAGGTAATGTGGAGGAGCACAGTTTGATGTATGTTATGTTATGTTACGTTATGCTTTCAACTTTTAAAAAAAAAAAAATTTGAAAGATGAAAAATATCAAATTTATACATGAAATATGAATTATACCTTTTATACGGAATATATATATTTATTCTATTTTATCTTTGTAATTTGTTGGTTGTTTGGGGTTGAGTGTGGGGGTTTGGAGTATTTGGAGGCAAGGAGTTGGTGCTTGTTTATTATATGCTTTTCTTTACAGGTATGGTCATGGTTATTGGGAGGGATGTGTGGTGGTTTGGTGGGGAGTTTTTTCTTTTAAAGTTTTTTGTGTGGGGAGTTTTTTCTTTTTAAAGTATTTTTGTGTGGTGGAGATGTTGGTAACGTGTTTTGTTTTTGCAGATCCTCCAAAAGTGGTGTGGATTATTGGAGATTCGCTGATTTTTTTGGGCAAGAAGAAGGGCATTGGTGCGGTCCTCTGGAGTTCAGATGGGCTGCTTGGGTCGGCAACACGGGTACGGTGGATCAGAATCCATGGACTCCTATGGGAGGAGTTTAAGCCGACAATTTTGGGTGCCCTGAGGCACGGTGAAGTTCCCCATGTGCTGGTGGTTCACATGGGAGGGAACAATTTGGGTTTAGTCCCTCTGTGTATGCTGCTGGAGCAGATGCAGGAAGATCTGCAGCAGTTGAGGGTGTGGTTACCATGGACAGTGGTGGTGTGGTCCGAGGTGATGCCAAGGATGGTGTGGGAGCAGGCAGAGAATGAGGAGGCGGTGCAGCTGGGCCGTATCAAGCTGAATCGCTGCATGGGAAGGTTCGTGAGGAGGATAGAGGGTGTGGTGGTGCGACATCTACCTTTTGAAGAGGAGGAGGCGGAGTGCTATTTTATGGCAAATGGAGTTCACCTGACAGATGTGGGCAAAGATCTGTTTATCCTGGGACTCAAGGAGGGGATTGAACAAGCCCTGTTTAAGGGGTTATGTGAGGAGCTCGTGGCGGGGGCCTGTAGGCAGTGCTGGCTAGGGGTTCCTTTTTAGTTAGGATTTTTTGGTCAGATGGTTGGGAGTTGGGAAGATTTTTGGTAGTTGGTTGGTTTGGAGGTGTGTGGGGGTTGTGGGAGTCCTCTTTCAGCTCTGGATTATTGTTTTATTTTGTTATTAAAATTGTTATGTTATTATGGTGGTGTTAAAGTGTGGAGTTTTTAGCTGTGGCCTTTATATAATAAATATATATATTATTCCACAGTTATGTGTTCGCGTATTCTTGTGTGTTTTTTTGTCTCCCGAAGTCTGACCCGGTCATCAGTAGGCGACTTAACACATACTCAAGCACTTTAGACTCTTACAGTCACAGCCTTAAATGGGCGAGTGAAACAACACACACGTGAGGTCCTCCAACGATTTTTCCTTTGCTACAATAAACACAAAATAACAAAAACAAACCAAGACAGAGCGTGTCCATCCTTGCAACAAAAAAACCTACAAGCTGTCACAGCCAAAATCTTAAAACTAAATATAACCAAAAAGGCATTAAGATTCATGATCTGAACAAGCAAATGTAAAACACATTTGAATGGCAGATCCCACTTCTGACACCAACTGTTAAATAATAAATTTAGCTAATTAAATCATTGTCCTGTTTATAATTACCATAAATGGAATTTTAATAAACAGTTTTCTTCCCATATAGCAAACAAGGCAACAGCTGCGCGTAACACTGATCAGCGGAGATCTCAGCAAAATCAAACACAAGTCTGTGTTAGTCTTAAGAGAAATCTGACCTTCCTTTGTTAGCCAGTTGTATTTATTAGATTTCAAAGAACTTATAACCAATGAAGACGTTCGTTTGTAGACTAAGTTTCATATCACATTCCTTTGTGGGGTGGATATAACAGCCAATCAGTACAGATAATTTCTACGTCAGAATTTAACCAACAGACAGGCATAGGCACTTATTACAATATATGGTTCAGAGATGTTATTCTATATCAGCCATCACATAGATTTCGCAGGCATTTCTACTTTGCCTGGAAAGAGTTAACACAGGACGTCTATTTTAATCAATACCCCTGGTCAGCCTCGAGAGGAAAGGAAGCTAAACAGAAAATCTGCCCACATCTTGTATTCAAACAGGAAGGAGGGGGAAAACCAGACACAGCTTTAAACAGATTTAACACAATGGGCAAGCTACATATTTTGAAGACAATCAGTCCCTATATATATATTTGATTATCAGAAATTACAAGATTTAAAGATATATATTCATACAGGAAATTAAAATCTAACAATTTTTTCCTTTGATCACCTGTGATCATCTAAAAGGATTAACCAAAACTAGACAATTAAACTAATTATACCTGGGGCCACAGTGTCATCGCCTAATACCTTTAGATCATTCTAGATGCTCAGAGGGAAAGAAAAAAAATCTGGTAATTACTCATAAAATACCTCAGTACCTTTACAATGTAGAAAAGGGATTCCCAAGGAGGCCCTTTATGAGCATAAAATACACTTATCTATCTAGATTCACTTTTCCAGTGAACCACACTTGGAGCCTGGGCCAAATACCTAATCTAGACATTGTCATGAAAAAACGCGCTGCTGCGACGAAGGACACAAGGTTAAGCAACTCACTGATTTAACACAATGGGCAAGCTACATATTTTGAAGACAGTCAGTCCCTATAGATATTTGAATATCAGAAATTACAAGATTTATAGATATATATTCATACAGGAAATTAAAATCTAACAGAGGACCCTTCCTGTGCTCCTGGGCCGTCGTGGGTGCACCATCTTGCTGGCCCCCCTCCTGGAGAAATGACTCACTGCTTGGGGGAGGTACCTTTACCTCATCCAGGGGTAACAATCCTCTCTGCGCAAAATGTGCTGACTGCACCCGCTCCTGGTGCACCAGTCAGCAGCTGGGGGGAACATGGGGTGACCGATGCCCCCAGCCCAGGGGGTTGAGGATCAGCTGTCTCCACTCCTGGCATCACAAAATGCCGTGGGGGAGCGAGGTCATCTGTATCTGCTCTCTGAAGCTTGCTTGGCTGCTTGAGTGAAGAGGGGATGATCAGACAGTCTGTGGGCTTCTCAGTGTGGCTGTGGTTCTCCTCCTTCCCCCGAGCTCTAGGACAGTTGATTGAAGACAGGGCTTGGTGACGCTCGGTCCCATAGCCAGTGTTTCCGCTGGGAGGATGGACACTGGGGTAGTGTCTGTTGGTGGGGATGAGAGGGGGGCTTCCTCCACTCTGTGGAAGCAGCCACCAGGGATCCGCGGTCAGACTCTCCAGATACAAGTCTGAGGGTGGGCAAAGGCCAGCGATGCTCTGCCCAGTAGCCAGCGCTTCTGCTGTGGGGATGGACACTGGGGTAGTGTCCGCTGAAGGGGATGGGGAAAGGCATCCTCCACACGCGGTGGAGATGGAGAGGGCCACCTGGACCCATCCGTCGGTTGCTCAGGCATGACATGGGCAACCCCAGGCTCATCCTGGCAATTTAGCACCTGCAGTGCTCGGTGCAACATCGCGCTTCCTCTACGGCTCTCAAATACGTACAGAAGAAATAGGATGTTGACCCGACCTTGGAGAGTAGTAGTCCTGTTCAAGACAACCACTGTAATAAGGGCTGGCGATATACAGATACAGCAACTTATAAACAATAGAAGTGGTGTCAGGGTTGTAGGGGTCCTCTACTCCAGACGTCAATCAACGACGATATATATATATATATATAGAAGGCACGGTAATCAGGGCTCGAGTCGAGCGGGAGCGCGCAGGAACGGCGTTCCCGCACTTCTCCCACAGCGGGAACGCTGCGGGAATGCAGCGTTCCCGCTGTGGCCCGAGCCCGAACACCGCCGCCGCACATTGCCGGCGGCCGCGTGCTTCCTGTTACAAGGGCCAGCTGACAGGAGGTGGAGCCGCTCACCTGGCTGTTTCATAGTTCCCAGGCGAGCGGCTGCACTTCCTGTCAGCGGCCGCTGAAGCAGGAAGCACGCGGCCGCTGGCAGAGGAGCAGAAGCAAGCAGCAGCAAAGGTGAGCTGGGGGGTGCAATATCCATGAGACCTGGGGGGGCAATATCCATGAGACCTGGGGGGCAATATCCATGAGACCTGGGGCATTATCCATGAGAGCTGGGGCATATCCATAAGACCTGGGGGCATTATCCATGAGAGCTGGGGCAATATCCATGAGAGCTGGGGCATTATACATGAGACCAGGGGGCAATATCCATGAGAGCTGGGGCATTATACATGAGACCAGGGGGCAATATCCATGAGAGCTGGGGCATTATACATGAGACCAGGGGGCAATATCCATGAGAGCTGGGGCATTATACATGAGACCAGGGGGCAATATCCATGAGAGCTGGGGCATTATACATGAGACCAGGGGGCAATATCCATGAGAGCTGGGGCATTATACATGAGACCAGGGGGCAATATCCATGAGAGCTGGGGCATTATACATGAGACCAGGGGGCAATATCCATGAGAGCCAGGGGCAATATCCATGAGAGCTGGGGCAATATCCATGAGACCTGGGGCATTATCCATGAGACCTGGGGCAATATCCATAAGACCTGGGGCAATATCCATGAGAGCTGGGGCATATCCATAAGACCTGGGGGCATTATCCATGAGAGCTGGGGCAATATCCATGAGAGCTGGGGCATTATACATGAGACCAGGGGGCAATATCCATGAGACCTGGGGGCATTATCCATGAGAGCTGGGGGCAATATCCATGAGACCTGGGGCATTATCCATGAGAGCTGGGGCATTATCCATGAGAGCTGGGGCATATCCATAAGACCTGGGGGCATATCCATGAGAGCTGGGGCATTATCCATGAGACCTGGGGCATTATCCATGAGACCTGGGGCATTATCCATGAGACCTGGGGCATTATCCATGAGAGCTGGGGCAATATCCATGAGACCTGGGGCATTATCCATGAGACCTGGGGGCAGTATCCATGAGACCTGGGGCATTATCCATGAGAGCTGGGGCATTATCCATGAGACCTGGGGCATTATCCATGAGAGCTGGGGCAATATCCATGAGACCTGGGGCATTATCCATGAGAGCTGGGGCATTATCCATGAGACCAGGGGGCATTATCCATGAGAGCTGGGGCAATATCCATGAGACCTGGGGCATTATCCATGAGAGCTGGGGCATTATCCATGAGAGCTGGGGGCAATATCCATGAGACCAGGGGGCATTATCCATGAGACCAGGGGGCATTATCCATGAGAGCTGGGGCATTATCCATGAGAGCTGGGGGCATTATCCATGAGACCAGGGGGCATTATCCATGAGACCAGGGGCATTATCCATGAGACCTGGGGCAGTATCCATGAGAGCTGGGGCATATCCATGAGACCTGGGGCATTATCCATGAGAGCTGGGGCATTATCCATGAGACCTGGGGTATATCCATGAGATCTGGGGCATATCCATGAGACCTGGGGCAATATCCATGAGACCTGGGGCATATAAATGAGAGCTGGGGCAATATCCATGAGAGCTGGGGCATTATCCATGAGACCAGGGGGCATTATCCATGAGACCAGGGGGCAATATCCATGAGACCTGGGGCATTATCCATGAGACCTGGGGCATTATCCATGAGAGCTGGGGCATTATCCATGAGAGCTGGGGGCAATATCCATGAGACCAGGGGGCAATATCCATGAGACCTGGGGCATTATCCATGAGACCTGGGGCATTATCCATGAGACCTGGGGCATTATCCATGAGAGCTGGGGCATATCCATGAGACCTGGGGCATATCCATGAGACCTGGGGGCATTATCCATGAGACCTGGGACAATATCCATGAGACCTGGGGCATTATCCATGAGAGCTGGGGCATATCCATGTATCCATGAGAGCTGGGGCATATCCATGAGACCAGGTGGCAATATCCATGAGACCTGGGGCATATCCATGAGAGCTGGGGGCATTATCCATGAGGCTGGGGGCATATTCATGAGAGCGGGGGGCATTATCCATGAGAGCTGGGGGCATTATCCATGAGACCTGGGGGCATTATCCATGAGAGCTGGGGGGGCATTATCCATATGAGCTGGGGCAATTATATCCAAGTGAACTGGGGAAAATATATCCATATAACCAGTGCTGTGTATATTATTCTTGGGGTTCAGTGCTGTGTATGTTATTCTGGGGGTTCAGTGCTGTGTATATTATCCTGGAGGCTCAGTGCTGTGTATATTATCCTGGAGGCTCAGTGCTGTGTATATTATTCTGGGGGCTCAGTGTTCTGTATGTTATTCTGGGGGCTCAGTGCTGTGTATGTTATTCTGGGGGCACAGTGTTGTGTATATTAGTCTGGAGGCTCAGTGCTGTGTATATTATTCTGGGGGCTCAGTGCTGTGTATATTATTCTGGGGGCTCAGTGCTGTGTATATTATTCTGGGGGCTCAGTGCTGTGTATATTATTCTGGGGGCTCAGTGCTGTGTATATTATTCTGGGGGCTCAGTGCTGTGTATATTATTCTGGGGGCACAGTGTTGTGTATATTATTCTGGAGGCTCAGTGCTGTGTATATTATTCTGGGGGCTCAGTGCTGTGTATATTATTCTGGGGGCTCAGTGTTGTGTATATTATTCTGGGGGCTCAGTGCTGTGTATATTATTCTGGGGGCTCAGTGTTGTGTATGTTATTCTGGGGGCTCAGTGCTGTGTATGTTATTCTGGAGGCTCAGCGCTGTGTATATTATTCTGGGGGCTCAGTGCTGTGTATATTATTCTGGGGGCTCAGCGCTGTGTATATTATTCTGGGGGTTCAGCACTGTGTATATTATTCTGGGGGGCCTGTGCCTGGATATATATATATATTATATATAAAATGCGTTAGTCCAGTTGCCACAATCACGAGTATACCTGTAGGTAGTTATACCTTTCACTGATCAGTATAGTTTCCAGGTTACACACTTGAAAGCTTGTCTTTTAAATGTAATGCTAACCCAATAAAAATGGTATCACCGGATCGTCCGGCTATACTCGTGATATATATATTTTCTTCAGGTAATGGGGTTGTGGAATTCGTGGGTGAGTTCCCTCACTTTTTTTCCCAGGACTTGACCCCTGACGGTAATATAAAGTCAATCTCTTACTTTGATGAGAGGTCTGCAGGCCTGATAAGAGGATGTAGGAGATTAGGGAGAGTTGATAGTTGCATTAGCCCTTTGAGGAGTTCGAGAGGACGAAGAGGTAGGTATCTTCAGAGTTTGTCAGACGGAAGCGAAAGGTCAAAGAGGCAGGCGACGTTCAGGGGGTCGTCAGATAATCACAGTAAGGGTTCAGCAACGGGAGATCAATCAAATAGCAATAGGTAACGGGAGATCAATCAAATAGCAATAGGTAAGGTAGCTCTAAGCGTTCTGGGAACAATAAATGAGTGATTACTCACCATCCTCTGACTTCTTTTATGGGAGGTTGATTGCAGGCAGGTCCCGGCATCTTCAACCGCAATCAATGTTCATTTCCGGGTCTGCGTCATTGGTGTGCGACTCAATTCCATGAAATGCACGCCAGAGGTGCTTGTTCTGTCTGCGCATGTGCGGCTCACTGTGGACGCAACCAGGGAACCCAGCGGATTCGCGAGGAGACACTGGCCATTGACGGCATGCAGCGATGCGGTATGTGTGGGAACCTGGGTCCGGGAACGTGAGGGCACGGGCACATGACAACGGCGGGCAATACGGGAAAATGTATGAGCACCTCCGGCTCCATTTCCTCTGGTTCTTCATGACTGCCCACTACTCTTTACAAACAGTCCCAGGCCGCCGTCGCAGCCACATCCAGGTCTTCCAGCTCCCTCAGCCATCCATGGCTGGGAGCACATAGAGGCCCATCTGCCTTGCACCTCCACATATCACCCGTGGGGACTTCCAGTTCATCCTATGACAATGCCCAACCATCCTGCTGGGTTACACCGGTGGAGACTGCCGTCTCCTCCATTTTTGTCGGTTAGTGATCCTCTACTTCTCGACGGTAGAGACCAGAGGCACTCTGCTCCATGGTCAGCTCTTTGGCTGACACCACACCACTGTCCAAATCTAGAGGCTCCAGGGCTTGCTGCTGAATGGAGTATAGCAGACATTTGTAATCCACCTCCAGCTCCCATTCCTGGATAATCAGGGAATTCAAATCAGCGCCCAGCTCGGGTACCTCTGAGAGATTCAGCCATCTCTCTCTATCTCCTCGAATGTCCTCCAGTTGCCACTCTAACTCACTCCCAAAGTCTGGATCTGCAGCCAAGTGCTAATACAATAACCCGGGGCTGCCATAACCAAAGCCCTCCGGGGGCTGTAATCCTGCCGCCAGGAAAGCACTTGTGCCGCAAACCATTGCAGGGCCCTGTATCTGTCATCCAGCATCATCTCCATTTGAATCAGTTCCGCTAGTTCTGTCAGCCATTCTTGTCGAGGCTGCTCCCCCAGAAAGGTGACCCGCAAGTCCCATTGGTACTAGCACATCTCCACGAACGTGGGGAAGGTCTCTTCTAAATAGTTCTCCCCATGTTAAATGGCCTCTCTCCACTTCTCCTGGCAGATGAAGTCCTTCCACCATAGCTCGTCTTGGGCATAACCAGATTCGTTAGCTTCGGCCAGCGCCTTCCGCAAATGCCGCTGGAACTCTGCCTCCGGTTCCTGGTGTTGCATTTTTAGGTAGTGTAGCTGGTCATTCTGGGGTGCCTTGGTGTTGGAGAGCCTCTATCCACACAGCTGCCACCAATGTGATGGAAACCCGCTCCTTCTGCCTGTCCTGGCTCTCCAGACACCCCCTCATGGCAGTCACCCTGGCTACTGGGAACACAGTCCTCAGCGCCTCAAGCAGTTTGACCCGCTTTCTTCTGCCTGCTGGAAGACCTGGGCTGGCTGGCAGGGATCTGTGCCAGTGCTGGGCTGATGTTTGCAGCAGCTCCTGGGGACCTGCAGGATGTTCGCTCTCTCTGCCGATTCAATCTCTTGACTTGTAGCCCTGATACAGTCAGGTCCAGAAATATTGGGACATCGACACAAATCTAACATCTTTGGCTCTATACACCACCACAATGGAGTTGGAATGAAACAAACACAATGTGCTTTAACTGCAGACTGTCAGCTTTAATTTGAGGGTATGTACATCCAACTCAGGTGAACGGTGTAGGACTTACAGCAGTTTGCAGATGTGCCTCCCACTTGTTAAGGGACCAAAAGTAATGGGACAGAATAATAATCAGAAATCAAACTTTCCCTTCTTAATACTTGGTTGCAAATCCTTTGCAGTCAATCACAGCCTGAAGTCTGGAACGCATAGACCTCACCAGACGCTGGGTTTCATCCCTGGTGATGCTCTGCCAGGCCTCTACTGCAACAGTCTTCAGTAACTGCTTGTTCTTGGGACATTTTCCCTTCAGTTTTGTCTTCAGCAAGTGAAATGCATGCTCAATGGGATTCAGGTCAGGTGATTGACTTGGCCATTGCATAACATTCCACTTCTGTCCCTTCAAAAACACTTTGGTTGCTTTTGCAGTATACTTTGGGTCATTGTCCATCTGCACTGTGAAGCGCCGTCCAATGAGTTCTGCAGCATTTGGCTGAATGTGAGCAGATAATATTGCCTGAAACACTTCAGAATTCATCCTGCTGCTTTTGTCAGCAGTCACATCATCAATAAATACAAGAGAACCAGTTCCATTTGCAGCCATACATGCCCACGCCATGACACTACTACCACCATGCTTCACTGATGAGGTGGTATGCTTAGTATCATGAGCAGTTCCTTTCCTTCTCCATACTCTTCTCTTCCCATCACTCTGGTACAAGTTGATCTTGGTCTCACCTGTCCATAGTATATAGTATCTTGTTCCAGAACTGTGAAGGCTTTGTTAGGTGTTGTTTGGCAAACTCTAATCTGGCCTTCCTGTTTTTGAGGCTCACCAATGGTTTACATCTTGCAGTGAACCCTCTGTATTTACTCTGGTGAAGTCTTCTCTTGATTTTTGACTTTGACACACATACACCTACCTCCTGGAGAGTGTTCTTGATCTGGCCAACTGTTGTGAAGGGTGTTTTCTTCACCAGGGAAAGAATTCTTCATTCATCCACCACAGTTGTTTTCCATGGTCTCCCGGGTCTTTTGGTGTTGCTGAGCTCGCCGGTGCGTTCCTTCTTTTTGAGAATGTTCCAAACAGTTGTTTTGGCCACACCTATTGTTCTTGCTATCTTTCTGATGGGTTTGTTTTGTTTCTCCGGCCTAATGATGGCTTGCTTCACTGATAGTGAAGGCTCTTTGGATCTCATCTTGAGAGTTGACAGCAACAGATTCCAAATGCAAATAGCACACTTGAAATGAACTCTGGGCCTTTTATCTGCACATTGTAATTGGGGTAATGAGGGAATATCACACACCTGGTCATGGAACAGCTGAGAAGCCAATTGTTCCATTACTTTTGGTCCCTTAACAAGTAGGAGGCACATCTGCAAACTGCTGTAAGTCCTACACCGTTCACCTGAGTTGTATGTACATACCCTCAAATTAAAGCTGACAGTCTGCAGTTAAAGCACATTGTGTTTGTTTCATTCCAACTCCATTGTGGTGGTGTATAGAGCCAAAGCTGTTACAATTGTGTTGATGTCACAATATTTCTGGACCTGACTGTATTAGGTCAGTCTTTCAGATGGCCGCTCAGTGCCTTCTGATGGTGAATGGTGGGGAATAGTGCAGAGGACTAACACACACAGCTAAATGTATCAACCAAGAACTCTATGCTTTACTGAGAACCATATTTATATGGATCATTTACATACCAAAACACCACCATTGACTTACTAAACACTAATTACATTAGGTCAGTTAGATATTAACACTAAACATTCCTTAGCATTCAGTTATCACACATCATTTACATAATCTATAGTTCCTATAGATCAGATTGCCTTTTCAGTCAAACACTGCCCCAGACTCATGACTCCTCAAACAGATAACAGTTAGACAAAGAGAAAAACCCTCTTGCATAATCACACATTACTCAAAGCTATTTACATTCTAAATAAAAAAAAGGTCTGCACCTTCAAAACACATCTCTAAGTTCACATTTACATTTAAACTAAAACCAAGCAATTTACAATACATTTAAAATCACCACACAATAAAATGAACATAAAGTCTTTCCCAAAGCAAATGTCTGTGTATTTTGGGGTTTTTGTCAGGAAAATAAAAGTCTTGGGGTTGAAGCGGGGAGCGCTATGTCCGTTCCATGACACACCATTACATTGACTTTGAAGCCCTGCGCAAAATAGCCATCTTACCACTATCTTGGTTTGAACGCTTATGTCATACGGCGCAGATCCCTAGGGGTCTGATCTTGACAATCTACTACTCTCTGTGTTCTGGCTCTAGGGAATGGGGAGAACTTGACTTACTGCGCCTGCTGGGAAGCCGATCTGATAGGAGACCCTACTCGGAGATGAGTGGGAGGAGATTTGGGAGGACCCCTCTAAGTCTTCCAAGTGTGTGACCCACCAAGAGCAATCATTTAAAATGCTTTTTAGATGGTACACAACACCAATGCACCTGTACAGGATTGGGAGGACTACCACTGATCTTTGCTGGCGAGACTGTGGCCTGAAGGGCACGTTTATACATTTGTGGTGGGACTGCCCGAGGGTGCAAGTTTTCTGGAGGGGGGTGTGCTGACTGCTGTCCACAGTTTTTCAAAGAGCCATCACCATGGACCCCTGGGACTTTTTGTTGTCTCGCCCAGTTCTTGGATTTACAATCTCTGATCAGGCTCTGTTTTGATGCATCCTTTTGGCTGCTCACCGTGCACTGGCTGCCAAATGGTTATCTAGTACCACCCCGTCCATGAGTTCGGTCACGGCTACGGTTTCAGAAGTGAGACTCAAGGAACAGCTTACCACTATTGTTCGGCAAACTGTACCTAAATTTAAGAAAACATGGAGGTAATGGGACGAGTGTGTGGGGGCTAGCCCCTGAAAGGTCTTGCCGTGTCCTTGGATTGGGAGTGGGGACATCATATCCCATCACGGACTATGCAAAGTTACAGACCTGGACCTCCTTTTGTTTTTTCTATGTGTTTTCTCTCTCTTTTTGTTTTTGGTATTTTTTTTTCTCTCATTCACATGAGTATCATCGCCTCGGTCTAGTCCATATGTAGGCTGTAGTACTCCGAATTGACCAATGCCTGTTATACCTGGTTTTTGTATGTGCAAAATTTAAAAATAAAGAATAATCTATAATATAATTGAGTAAGGCTTGGCGTGTCCGTCGCCAAGCCTTACTCTGCGCATGCGCGCGCAACCAGCGGCGGTTGGTTGCGCGCGCATGCAACTGCCGCGGCACGAGCCGGCTGTGCGCTCGCCGCCGCGGTTACAAGATGCACACAGCAGCTGGGTAGAGGGTGCGCTCGCAGCCTCTACCCGGCTGCCGCGCGCATCCATCCCCGAGCGGTGAAGGGAAAGTTCCCTCGCTTCTGCTCTTTGAAGGACCCAAGTCGCGTCCGGTCAACGACCGGAAGCGGGGAAACTTTCACTTCGCCGCTCGGGAAGGTAAGTATGAGGAGCTCATGGGGCGGCTGTCCGAATGCCAATAGAGCATTCGAACAGCCACCCCATGTCTGGACTGGGGTCTGAGCTGTGGGGCATATAGCCATGAGAGGTGGGGGCAAATATCCGAGAGGTGGGGGGCAAATATCCATGAGCTGGGGCATATATCCATGAGAAGTGGGGGCCAAATATCCATGAGCTGGGGCAGTATCCACGTGCTGGGGCAGTATCCACGAGCTGGGGCAGTATCCACGTGCTGGGGCAGTATCCACGAGCTGGGGAAGTATCCACGTGCTGGGGCAGTATCCACGAGCTGGGGCAGTATCCACGTGCTGGGGCAGTATCCACGAACTGGGGCAGTATCCACATGCTGGGGCAGTATCCACATGCTGGGGCAGTATCCACATGCTGGGGCAGTATCCACGAGCTGGGGCAGTATCCACGAGCTGGGGCAGTATCCACGAGCTGGGGCAGTATCCACGAGCTGGGGCAGTATCCACGAACTGGGGCAGTATCCACGTGCTGGGGCAGTATCCACGAGCTGGGGCAGTATATCCACGTGCTGGGGCAATATCCACGAGCTGGGGCAGTATATCCACGTGCTGGGGCAATATCCACGAGCTGGGGCAGTATATCCACGTGCTGGGGCAGTATCCACGTGCTGGGGCATATATCCACTAGCTGGGGCAGTATATCCACGTGCTGGGGCATATATCCACGTGCTGGGGCAGTATATCCACGAGCTGGGGCAGTATATCCACGAGCTGGGGCAGTATCCACGTGCTGGGGCATATATCCACGAGCTGGGGCAGTATTTCCACGTGCTGGGGCATATATCCACGTGCTGGGGCAGTATATCCACGTGCTGGGGCAGTATATCCACGAGCTGGGGCATATATCCACGAGCTGGGGCATATATCCACAAGCTGGGGCAGTATATCCATGAGCTGGGGCAGTATATCCACAATAGACTGCCCTCTGGGCAGACTTTCCACCTTGCAAAAAATAAATAAATAGTAGATGGTACTCTTATGCATACTGTATTGCCGGTGGATACTTCTCTGTATTCTAGATTAATTGATGGGCACAGTATAGTGTCTATAATGTCACAGTGGGGATACATGATAGCTCTCATCATTCTTAGGGATGAGCTGTTCGGTTCAATCTGTTCGGAGTTTGCATCGAACATCAGCCGTTCGGCTGTTCGCAAACTCCGAACATTTCCGTGTGGTCGGTTCGAGTTCGCCCACAATACACCACAATGGACCACAATGCATTTTTCCACTGGCCTGAAGCTTGTAATTGGCTACAATCTTGCACCTGACCTCTAGGGATGAGCCGAACACCCCCGTGTTCGGTTCGCATTCGAACTCGAACAATTTCAAAAGTTTGAACTCGAACAATTTCAAAGGTTTGAGTTCGACCTCGAACTCGAACCGAACTCAATGCAAGTCAATGTGAAAACAGTGAGTTTTTCATGAAATAAAGGTTAAGAATAAAAACTGAAAATTCTTTCAAGTATTGTGCCTAGGAAGTCCCCATAACCTGCCCGTGAAGTGGCGGATTTGTAGGATGTATAGAAACATTTAAAAACAAAAAAATGACATTTCAAATGACGGTAAATGTTTTTCTTTTAATCTATTCATAAACAACGGCTTGGGGCGGCAGCCAGTGTGGAAAGAGGAGACTTTTAGGATACACAGAACAAGTTTAGTGATTTTTTTTGTCTAAATTATGGTGAAACTTATGCAGGCTTTGGATGAAAGTAACAATAGGTGCTTTAAAATTGGGCCTTTAGTGTCGACAACAGTGCTGTCACACCGTAAGCCCTCTGTGGTATTGTGGAAGAGTGCAGGGTTGGACCCTGCAGTCCAATATTAAAATGATATGAATTTGGTATAGGCATCAGAGGCAGTACACCCAAATATTGTGCCTTTGGGGGCAGCAAGTGCCTTCACACCATAAGTAACCCCTCTGTGGTATTGTGGAAGAGTGCAGGGTTGGACCCTGCGGTCCAATATTAAAGTGATATGAATCTGGTATAGGCGTCAGTGGCAGTGCACCCAAATATTGTGCCTTTGGTGGCAACAAGTGCCTTCACACCGTTACCCCTCTGTGGTATTGTGAAAAAGTGCAGGGTTGGACTCTGCGGTCCAAAATTAAAATTATATGAATCTGGTACAGGCGTCAGTGCACCCAAATATTGTGCCTTTGGTGGCAGCAAGTGCCTTCACACCGTAAGCCCTTTGTGGAATTGTTGAAGAGTGCAGTGGTGGAGGTTTTGTGATTGCAGTAGAGATCCCCGATCTATTCAGTTACGTCAGCATCAGGGGATTGATAGCATCAGGGGATTGATCAAGGACTGATTCATTTTTATAAATGTCAGCCGGTCTACAGAGTCGGTGGACAGATGCACTCTTTTGCCTGTGATAAAACCTCCAGCGGCACTGAACGTCCTTTCATAAAGCACGCTGGATGAAGGGCAACCTAGTAGCTCTGCCCTTGCCCCTAGGTAGTCCTGCACCATACGATGAAGACGATGGCAATGGGTGCCTTCATTTGACATCCATGGGTGTCGTGGACTAAAAAAAATTAAAAAAGGCATCAGTCAAGCGGCCCCGGCCTTCACCGAGTCTTCTTGGTCAATGAGGATAACCCCATCGTGCACTTCCTCCTCCAAGCCACGTACTAGTCCTTGGGTTTCTGGGCACACAAAACTCTCCATTGAGGAGTCCCCACCTTCAAAGCCCCCACTACTTATATATTTCTCCTCTTCCTCATCCTCCTCCTGTCTGATCTGAGGACCCGCAGGAATGCTGTCTGCGTAAAGACGGGAGCATTGAGAGCTAGGGAAGGCCTCCTCTTCCTACCGCTGCTCTGCCTCTAGTGCCACATCTATAATTCCCCACAGAGTGCGCTCCAGCAGGAACACTAAAGTAATTGTGTCACTGAAAAATGCACTGTCTCTGCTCACCATCCTCGTTGTCTCCTCAAATGGTGACAGTACAGTGCAGGCATCCTTGATCATAAGCCACTGCGGGGGGAACCAAGTTGACCTGAACCTGTCCTTGTACCATACTCACACAGGTACTCATTGATGGCCCTCTGTTGCTTGTGCAGACACTGCAGTATTGCCAATGTTGAGTTCCACCTGGTGGGCATATCACAGATCAGGCGGTTTGTGGGAAGGTGGAATTCTCTTTGAATTTCTGCCAGTCGAACACTTGCTGAGAATGACCGTCTGAAGTGGCTGCAGACTTTTCTGGCTTGGCTGAGAAGCTCTGCCAGCCCTGGGTACCTGGTTAGGAAATGCAGTACCACCAGATTTAGGACGTGTGCTAGGCATGGTACATGTGTCAATTTACCCTTGCGTAGGGCGGAAAGAAGGTTGCTGCCATTATCACAGACGACCATTCCCAGCTGAAGCTGGTGTTGTGTTGACCATCTCTGCACCTGCCCCTGCAGAGCTGACAGAATTTCTGGCCCGGTGTGGCGCCTGTCCCCTAAACAAACCAGCTCAAGCACAGTATGGCATAATTTTGCTTGAGCCATTGCGTAGCCCCTGCCACGCATCGCTTTAACTGCACTTCGCCAGAGACAGAGAAGGAAGAAGAGGTGGTGGAGCAGACAGACCTCATACAAGCAGCTTTCTGGAGGCGTGGTAGATGAACAAGCTCCAGCACAGAGCCCCATCCTGGATCCCTCCCAGATGCAATCAGAGTTACCCAGTGTGCCGTGAAGGAAACGTAATGGCCCTTTCCAGGCTTGCTGGACCACGTGTCCAAAGTCATGTGCACCTTGCTGCTGACTGCCTTTCCTAATGACCCCATAACATTGTCTTCCACGTGCTGGTATAGTGCTGGAATAGCCTTCCACAAAAATAAATGGCGTTTTGGAACCTACCACTGCACATTCAGCAAATTCATGGAAGGAAGCAGAGTCCACCAGCTGGAAAGGCAGCAGCTGTAATGCGAGTAATTTTGCTAAGCTGGCATTTAGACGCTGTGCTTGGGGATGGTTGGGACTATATTTTTTCTGGGGGGGTCTGGGGGGTCTCATTTCTACCAAATATCTGGGTATTGAGGTGATGTGTGTCTTGTCACTGCCAGCAAGTATTTTGGGGGTCACAAATTTCTACAAAACATTTGGGAATTGAGGTGATCTGTGTCTTGTCACACAGCCAGAACCACTCAGTATTTTGGGGGTCACAAATTTCTACAAAACATTTGGGAATTGAGGTGATCTGTGTCTTATCACTGCCAGCAAGTATTTTGGGGGTCCCAAATTTCTACAAAATATTTGGGAATTGTTATAATCCGTGTGGTCTCACTGATTTATAGGAAGTTTCTGAGACTTGTAATCTGTGGCTTCTCACTGCCACCGATCAGGGGGTCCCACTGTTACCGGAATCTGCTAGGTTCACTCGGACGAAGCCGGACCGGACACGAGCAAGGATTGTGTGAACACGAGTCTCTTCAGGAAAGGCAAGCTTTATTTGTGTCGTCACACAATGCTCACACAGGATTAAATCGCAAAGAGTGAGCCCCGAACTCACCCCGACAAG
The DNA here is from genome assembly GCA_009667805.1 of Leptobrachium leishanense. NCBI lineage: Eukaryota > Metazoa > Chordata > Amphibia > Anura > Megophryidae > Leptobrachium > Leptobrachium leishanense. Next base: position 65,738,465 of record CM019073.1, on the reverse strand, counting down.
GGGTTTTATACCCCGAATACATAATTAGGTACATCCCAATTAGCCCACCTCCTGGTGACACTATCCCACCCCACGTGGGTTAGTACCTCCCTTGGTCGATTACAAAGACATTTCATACATTGACCGTAAATTGGCAAACTTCATGTTAGTTTGACAGAAAGTGATTTGCTGCTACGCTCAATCCGGCCTGTGCCCACCTCCCTATAACCTGCTTATTTGTTGAAGATAAGACCTGGTCTGCTTTCTACATTCTTCTTTGTCTTGCTGCAGGCCTCTGTGACCTTGATGTATCCATTTGTCATCCTGTCCCTCCGTGCCAAGAGCGACCCGGATCTTCCTCAATTTTAATTGCTTCTCTGCTAATCTAACACATTCCTAAAATTCTATGTAAGCTTCATTCTAGTTTCTACTGAAATCTACCTAGTTATTTTCAAGTGAACCAATATTCTGAACAAGATGGCTGCCTGGCTCATAATGGCGACCATCTTCCAGCCTGATTCCACTTCATTCCGCCCTTGGCTCAAGCCTCAGGTTCTTTTCCTGATGCTTGTAGCCATCATACCCCACTAGTGTTATTCTTGAGTTCCTCATACTTTAGGGGACCTATTTTCATTGGGAACATGTCTTGTGGGATAATCAGTGTTATCTTTTGTGTCTGTGTGGGTGTCAGTGCTCTCTTGCATAGTGGCCATAGACATAGCCCTATGCGGTACGTTAGTGTCCCTTTGACCAAGATCACCACCACCATCAGAATCATGGATCCAATCTGTGAGATAAATCTCAGAATGGATTCGAACCAATCTCCGATTGCTCCGAACCCACGGAGTGGATTCCAGCCTTCAGCAGCGATCCTCCTTGCTGTGTTCTGCAACTGTGCTACCTTCTCCTGGTGATCTTGGATTACCTGGTAATAGTCAGGGACGTCATGTGTGGTGTTCCTGATGAAGGTGCAACATTCATAATGCATTGTCATCTCGCACAATCCATTCAGAGCCGCACTGATCTGTTCTAGTGCCATATCATGTATCATTTGCACCTTCCATATCTCACGTACCTCCAGATTCAGCAGCTGAATGTCCATACTAGTCTTATTCAGAATCTCGTCCATCAGACTGGCATAACTGTTCATTCTTACCATCAACTCTCTTCCCCATCCAGTCCATGCCGGCAACCATGCCCATATTCGATCCGCCTTTCTAAACAACTCTCTCTTTTGTTTCTCAAACACCAGTGGGTACCTAGGGTGAAGTGCTGTGTCTGTATCTGTGTTATCTCCCCTTACTCTCTGTATTGGAATCAGTTTAGCCAAATAACACATTCCCGTTATTGTTGGTGGCACCCATGTGTAACACACCTTTCCACAACACACCTGGTACCCCCTTTCAGTATAAATGGTGACAGATGTAGTGTTCCTTTTGCTATCTCTATCATCAGTTGTCTCAGTCGTTTCATCATATCCAATGCACTCTGCCTTCCATTTGTCACATTCGCAATCACCTCTTCCTGATCACTTGTGAGCTTTCTACATCGTATGTATAGAAAATTTGACTGCTCCTTTGTGTTAAAGGTGTAAATGTATGATGTCCAATTGAACTTACTTGAGTAACACCCTCCACCCTCGTTATTTGATTCCCTATCTGGTCCTAGTTGAAAGCACCATTCTGGTGGGTACACTGGCCCTATTATGGGGTACCCGGGACTGAATGATTCTGTTTTTTCCCTTGGTGCATCGAAAGCATGTATTGTGACATTCCCTAACGCAAACATACTCAAATTCATTGGAACAGAGGCAAATGGTATGCTGATTGTCTCTGGGTGCAACCTACTACACACCCAGCATGCGGTTTGCCCGGACTTCTTAGCATAGTCATATTTAAATTGCACAAGTAAATGTCCTCTTGGCAAAATTTCGGATGTCGCCTCTCGCTTTTGTCTCCACATAGTATGATTCTCCATCACCGGGTGCGTACCATTCCAGATATGGGAGATATCCACTTTCTTGGTGGTGCTTGGGCACCTGGGGCATGCTCCATGCGAGAGTCCATAAATCAAGTTTGCAAGGTACAAAATCAGTACCACAAATGCCCCAAATGTCAAAATCCCTCGGGCAATTCTTTTCACAGTCACATAAACCCAATCCCTCCCCACCGGAATTTCAAAAACAAAAGACATTTCCGGTTGATCAAGGGTGGGGGCTGGGCCCCTAAAAAGCACCCTTGGGGTATCCCCCGGGGGATCCCTTTGTTCCCCTGTTGGTGGATGGTCAGGCCTTATTGTGTCCATCAAAACACCCACTTGTGAAATCATTTGGGTGCTTTCAGTTGGATCATTCAGATGCTCACGGCTGTGGTCTTTGTCAGCTTTAGCCTCAGTGGATTGGTCTCGTTGGTGACGACCTTCCATGCTGGTTCAGGACTGGCTGCAGCTACTTTCAGTCTGGAGTGATGTATCCACGGGACCACCTCGGCAACCTTTACTGCTGTAGGGGTTGATAACAGGACAAGGTAAGGATCTCTCCACTTTGGGCCTAGTGGGTCATTTTTCCACACTTTCACCCATACTGAGTCACCTGGACAATACTTATGCAGTGGGGGATATAAAAAGTGAGGTATATTATCTCCCACCCAAGTATTCAGTTTCTGCATTGATTTACCTAACAATACAACCTGATCATTTAGTTTAGTTTCTCCCAATGCCCGAAGGTCCCCCTTAGTACACTAATCAAACATAAGTTCGTACGGACTTAGCTTCAATTGGGGGGTTGGCCTGCACCTAATGTGCAATAGGACTATCGGCAGCACATCCAACCAGCCTAGTGACGTCTCTTAGCACAGTTTGGACATCAAAGTCTTTAGGGTGCGGTTCATTCTCTCGACTTTTCCCGAGCTCTGGGGCCTGTAAGCAGTATGTAGCTTCCAGGTGATGCCCAACAGGCGGGCAAGCTGTTGTAAACAGTTCTGTATGAATGCAGGGCCATTGTCCGACCCTATCTCGAGAGGAAGTCCATAGCGTGGTATTATTTCTTTCATCAGACTCTTCACCACTCCCACAGTCTTTTCTGTTCTTGTTGGGAAAGCTTACACCCATCCTGTCAGAGTACACACCATTACCAGTAGATATTTGTATCCTTTGCAGGGTGGCAACACTGTGAAGTCTATCTGTAACGATGCCATTGGGGATAGCCTGATTGGCTGCTTCCCTGGAGGTTGAGATGGCCTGTTCTTGGGTTATTTTTGGTACATAAAAATACTGCTGGGCTATTGCTTTGCAGACTACTGCTGTTAGTCCTGGTACGTAGAAATGTGGCTCCAATTGCTGTTCCATCATTTCACTTCCGCCATGGGTACTTGCGTGGAGCGTTCTTACAATCTCAGGAGCCAATGTTGCTGGTAGGACTATTTGTCCATTCTTCAACTGGAACCATCCGTCTTCTCCATATCTGCCTTGTTCCTCCGATAGCCATTTCTTCTCTTTCTCTGAATATACGGGTGTCCATTCACTCAGTGGCGCCGGTAGGAGTGCAGCCACCACTGGTTTTGCTTTGTATCGTGACAATTCTCCACGGTTTCCCCAGACAAATTCTTCTTTTCGGAAATAGTATCGCCATGCAAAGAACAGCAGATCTTGTCTGTCCTGTGAATCTCTTACTGCTGGTATGAAAAAGTTCATTGCACTTTTCTTCATTCTTGGCAGCTTGTTTTTGATAAGGATCTCCTTGAGGAAGAACCTCACCAACGGGGCTTGGTATTCTTCTGCTCCCAATTCTCCCAAACTTAGCAGTATTCATGTAATCCGTTGATTATTATGAGGGTTGGTTGTTAGATTTTCGAAACGTGAAGCGAAATTTTCTGCTCGTTCAACTTCGGTTACTTTTGTATCTTCTTCACACTCCATCATTAATTTTACGCCGAAGAATTTCAGCATCATTTTGTATGCTCTGCGTAGTCTTTGCTGAATTTCTGAGGTGTTAATCATTAGGCGTGTCTCTTGAGGATTCAGAGGAGTGGAGTAGAAATTTCGGCCTTGTGACCGGGTTGGGAAAAGCCATTGGATATAATCATGATTGAGTTCTAATAGTTCGTAATCATCTTGCCATTTGTGCAATATAATTTCAATGAACTCGCCTTTGGGTTCAAATTTTCTCCAATTCATGTAGAATTCGTAGTTTGGCATGGGAGGTTGAGGCTCTTGCTTGCAGAGCAGGACTTTGGCTTGATCAATTGTTAGCAATGGTTTTGCAGCTGCTTTTGCGGCCTGGTCAGCGTGCCTGTTGCCTTTTGGGATTTCATCATGACCTTTCTGGTGGACACGACAGTGCATGATACTGACAGCACTTGGTTTCCATACGGCTTCTAGGAGGGCTGCGATTTCAGCTGCATACTTGATTTGTTGTCGTGAGGAAGTAAGTAGGCCTCTTTCTTTGTAGAGTGCACCATGTGCATGGACCGTCATGAAGGCGTACTTGGAGTCAGTGTAGATATTCACTCTTTTGCCTTCGGAGATTTCTAGAGCCCTGGTTAGGGCTGTTATTTCAGCCAGTTGTGCAGATGTATGGCCTGGTAGTGGATTTGCTTCGATAATTTCTTCTGCTGAGACTACTGCATAGCCGGAGATTTTCTTCCCATCATCCATGTAGCTGCTACCATCAGTGAACAACTGTAGATCATATTTGTCTAGGGGTACGTCTTTCAAATCTGGCCTGCTACTGAACACTTCTTTCATGACTTGGAGGCATTCATGATTTGGATCCTCTTCGCAGTCAGGCAGTAAAGTGGCAGGGTTCAATGTAGCGATGAGGTCCAAATGAACCCGTGGATTCTCACACATCATTGCTTGGTACTTTGTCATCCGGCTGTTGCTGAACCAGTAGCTTCCTTTCACATCCAGCAGGGCTTTGACAGCATGGGACACCTTGACATGAAGAACTTGTCTAAGGGTCAGCTTGTCTGCTTCTACTCTCAGCATTGCAGTGGCTGCCACGGCTTTCAGGCATGGGGGTAGGCCACAGGCCACAGGGTCAAGTTGCTTGGAGAGATAGGCCACAGGCCTTAGCCAGGAGCCAAAACTCAGAATCAGCACTCCTGTCGCTGTTTGATTGTGTTCATGCACGTACAGCTGGAAGGGCTTGCTGTGATCTGGCAGTCCCAGTGCAGGAGCTGCCATTAACAGAGTCTTTAATTTTAGGAAAGCTGCTGTTTGCTCTTCTTCCCAGAGGAAGGGGTCATGTTCTCCCCCTTAGTGGCATGATGAAGGGACTTGGCAATATCTGCAAAATTGGGGATCCACAGGCGGCAGAAGCCTGCAGCTCCCAGAAACTCACGGACTTGTCTTCTGGTCTTTGGCTGGGGTATTCGGCATACTGCTTCTTTTCTTTCTGCCCCCAATTCTCACTTGGTACCTGTTAATTGAAAACCTAAATATTTCACAGTCTGCTTGCATATTTGTGCCCTCTTTTTAGATACTCTGTAACCTGCAAGGCATAGTAAATGTAGCAGGGCTTTTTTGGCAGATAAACAGTCTTTTTCTGTGAGTGAAGCCAGTAATAAATCATCTACATACTGTAGTAAAACAACTCTGTCTGGCTGAGCGTTGAAGGAGAGGAGGTCCTGGCTGAGCGCGCACCTGAAAATCGTGGGCGAGTTTTTGAAACCTTGAGGGAGGCGTGTCCAGGTCATTTGATGGCGCGCTCCCGTGGTAGATTCCTCCCACTGAAATGCAAAAAGGGGCTGGCTTGCCGGAGCCAGTCGGATGCCCATTTGGGATCTGTTTTGGGGTAATGCTCCTCTGCCCACGCTTCTGGCTGGGGCTTAGCATCTTCTACAGCTTGGGCAAGTAGAATTTTCCGCGCGCTACTATTTATTCGGGCTCTTTCCTCAGTAGTGAACATTGTCAACATTAGTTGCTGACAATCTGCCCATGTGGGGTTATGTGAAAGCATGACTGACTCTATCATACTGGCCACTGCCACGGGATTAGTGGAGTACAGTGGTGTGTGCGTTTTCCAGTTAAATAGGTCTGTTGTCGTGAATGGGACATATGTGTATTGTACTGGACCAGGTACTCCATTCTCAAGTAAAGGTCCTGGCACCTCCCGCAGAGGCATTTGCATCTTACTTTTGTTGGGATTGTGCTGAGGGTTTATATATATTGTTCGCTGCGCGAGTGGTGGCACCTTGACTTACATCTCCACTGTCATCATCACTGTCCTCTGGGGTTACTGTTACTAGTTTATATACACTCCCATCGGGCATCTCAATTTTTACCGGTGGGACCTCTCTGTCTCCTCCACCCGCTGCCCCCTGGTCTTCTTCCACAATACCGCGTGGCAGAGCGAAGGGAGCTGGCCGGGAAGTAGCAGCTGCCTGCTCCCCCCTCTCCGCCCGCACAACCGTGGCACTCAAAGCTTCTCTAGCTGCCCCATAACATGATGGATAAGGAGGGGGCAAAAAATCAATCTCCTCCGGTTGTTCTATCAACACCGGTCTCCCTTTCTCTTCATTATCTTCTTTATTTGGGGGTACCTGCTTCTTGTTTTGTCCCACCATCATTATAAAATGACTTTTATCTTATACACAATACCTCCATATATCTATATATGGGTACTGTTCAGGATGTCCGCATTTCCCGGTGACTTGGGAATGCACTTTCTGTATTAACTCCGGCTCCATTGATCCCTGCTCTGGCCACTCTGGAACCAACAGTGGCCATACAATTGTACACATTAATGTTAGTTTCTCCTTTGAAGTGGACAATGTAGTCCTTCCTCGGATGCCAGTCTCTGGTCTAATTCAGTGGAGAAATCAGGTAAGTTATATGCGCGCATAAAGAAATCACACAGACAACGAAGAAGTCTATGTAGCCTCTCTGGTCAAAGCCAATGATTCCTCTGGATCTGTTTAATAGGTTTGTTATATTTTATAGCACGTCTATACGTAAGCAGGTGGGAGTCAACTTAACATTTTGATTGACTTCAGCATAAAACTGCAGACATACAGTTTATTTATTGATTAAATGAAAATCAAATATCAGCTATTTCCAAAGGTCAAAGTATCATTTCGTCATCTGCAAAGTCAGCAGTGTTCTCTGCATCCCGGGTGACCTTGTGATGTCTGGTAATGTTCTGTAACAGGATGCAATCCTGCTTGTGGTCAATTGTTTTTGCAGGGCCACCTGCTTGTGGTTCTTATTTCTGCAGAGACGGTGAAATTACGCAAGATACATTTTGGTTTTATCTGAAAAGACAGTTATATTAATTTCGTCTTAAAGCCATAGCAAACTTAAATGAGCATTTTTCTAGGCCTTTTTCTAGGCCTTTGAATATTATAAAAGCAGATATATATTCTTGTCCACAACAGACCCCCCTAAAAATGCACATTTCTCAAGTGTCCCCTTGGAGACAAGCCGCGCCTTCATTCGATCCCCTAATAGTCTCGCCAGCCACCCCAAATCTTCACCGGAGGTTGAGACGAGATACTCCTATTGAATAAAACCCCTTTGTACTCCGGGCTTCGGAGCATGGTCGAGACTGGTGGGTCAAGAATCGGGCCTTCAACTCGTCTTGCAACGGGTCACTAACCTTTGCTCAAAGTTAAATCACAGTTTCTCGAGGGAGGGGATGCATGGATTCATAATTCTGTGGTTGAGTTGTCACTGGTGGGTGGATTTTGTCATACATCTCATTCACAGGAACCTCCAGAAATTCTAGACTAGAATAGGAAGTGCCAATATTCTCCCCAGTGTCCCCACACACTTGACTAAGCAGAACAGGGGTAGTGGATTCCATAGTTCTTTCTACAACCTTTTTAATGCAGGGTAAAACACAACATCCAATCACCGCCAACAGAACCATCACTACCAGGATTGTTAGAGATTATTGACTTCTTTAATAGGTCAGGGATATATTAATTATGACGTATATTTTTCTTATTGTAGATGTATATAGATATATATATATTATTGACAGTGCCTCCAATACCAGTGGTATAAATTGGTATTTAACCCCTAAAATAGGGATTAATAACCAATCAATGAATATACGTCTTAACAAATATATGGCGCGTTATCCCGAGTTCTTTTGATGCTATCTAGATATTGTTAAACACAATAAAATCAATAAAGATGATATGAGACTGCGTAACGGTAAAACAATTCAAACCAAAATTTATTCACACGTCAAGTTTCATACAATCATATGTTATCAACGGATTAGCAAAATACAATTTACAAGTGATTATAGATCGTGATTAGTAGCGATACTGCGACACGCAATAATCTAATGGACAGATATTTTAGGTTTATAGACCGCACCACAGATATACACGCCTCAGCTCTTAAACACCAGGCTCTATTCTATTCACTTAAACCTTTCCCATTTATTAACCGATCCTCCACCTGGCTAAAATAAACACTCAGTTACTGGGCATCACCTGCAGCACAATTTATTATTGTGGGGACCTATTCACTAAATGCAACTTCCTTCAGGGAGATACATAACACACTCGATAGGTAGACTATCTCTTCCACAGATCAATCACAGCACTTCATTCAATATACGTTAACCCAACGCTTCTTATTGACTTACAGTACATGCATTCAATCGAAAGGGCTGCAAGATGGATAAGGAAGGAGTTATGCTAGTTTACGAATGGGGCTGACGGCACTTGACATATAAAAGCTATTTCACGGTCCCAGCGTATCTCACTATAGGTATATAATTGATCTTTAGATGTCCACAACCAGTATTCTTGGAATATAAATAATTTCACTAAATTATGGCTCAAGTATTTAGCCGGTAACAGTTTTCTTCCTTAGCAATCCTCTGCAGGGGACTGGAAAGGCTGAATTACTAGTCTACTGATTATTAGGCTTCAACAGCGAAATAATTCATTTATATTCCTTTAATTTGTGATGGACATCTAAAGTAAGGACTATGCAATTTTATAGATATCAAGTTATTCAGGCATACTTTACCATCTGGTTAGTGAAGATAGAGTGGTGGAAGATTAGGGTGTGGTCGCATCTTAAAGAGGGGGCTGATGATAATTGCCTTTCTCCCCTCCAAGCGTCCCTCAGGTCTCTCCCCAAGCTTTTCTCAGTGTCTCCTCCCCTGCTCTGGATTGTCCCCTCTATATAGTGGTCTTCCGCCCAGTTTTAGATCTAGCCCATCACTATGTCGCCTCATTTGATTGGAGGATATATATATTCATCAACTCCAGGGGTCTGTCCAGGTGTTATATAACCTGGCCAGCAGATGGCGCTCTCAGATCTACCATCAACCTTCTGCAGGAATTAATTTATGTGTTTGGCCAATCTTTTACTGGTTTGGGGTCGTTTTATTCCTATATCCCGGGGCTCCATAGATTTTATTAACAAATCAAAATTTATATCTATTGTGGCATCGCCGGCATACTTCACCACGGCGTGTGTGCATTTCATCCCCCTTTACTTACATCCATAGGGAAGTGTATATGAGAGGATACGGCAGACATACATTAATTCATTCATTTGTGATATCGTCTTTAACATTCCCAATTACCAGACTTAATCGGCTTCATGCGGGTTAGTACACCAGACATTTGTAATAATCAACTGAATGTGGTAGGGCCTCTGTTTTTATAAGATGCCAAGGTTATCTATTCTAACTGACCACATAAATTAAATATTCAAATACCATATAGTGTTAGATCATATCGCCGAATAGCATAGCATTACAAGCTGGTTTATCCAAGCCATTTAACCTTCTCTGGGGTTTTTTCTTTATTGAGCAACCCATTGTTCCATGTTTACGTGGCTTTCAGAATTTCGATCTGACAAAATAAACACAATACTGAGTTACCTATCTTAGGGTAAGATCAGTTGTCATTGTGTTCCCTTCCTTCTAAACCATTTGATCTAACATCTGCTTGTTTATTTTTTACAACCAGAGTCCATTAGACCTTCTTTGATCAATGGAAAATGTTTTTAGAACGGAGATTCTGGTTATATATTAACCACGCAGACGAGTTGTCTGTGTGAATCAATTGCTGTGAAATATAGAAATTTCATATCTGAAAAGGTCTGACAGGATAACTATCCCTATTTGTGTGAGGATTTTCTGCCAGCCACTCATCCAACTAAAATACTGATCCCATGGATCAGTAATGCCAGAGTTTTTCTTCAGTTCTTCAGACAGGTCTTCCAATTGTTTAATGGCTTTAGTGACCTTACAAGTGGGGCCTGTGTTATCCGGGATAAAGGTGCAACAGGAGCCACCAGTACCTTTCAGCATCTTACAGACCCCACCCCTCTCTGCCAGTAGCATATCGAGGGCCATTCGGTTCTGGAAGGTCATTGCAGAGGTCGGGCCTAGCTGGTTGGCCAAACCCTGGAGGGCATCTTGGGTATAGTTAACAAACCTCTGCTGGTTGTAATAGATGTAGTTAATCCAAACAACATTCTTGTTGATGGTTATCATGGGGATTAAAGATTCAAATCCCGCCTTTACCTGGTCTCTAGCTTTGAACTCATTAGGCACCCCCCTTGGGACTCCTATGACGTCAAGGTAGACGTGGGGATCGAAACTGCCAGGTACAGAAATGTCAGGTATATTACACAAAGGAATTTTAAAATGGATGCTTGTAGCCATTTTGTTTTGAAAGACAGTTTTTCTTTCTATTCTCTCTAGGTTTAGAAATGAACGAGATTTTTTTTTTACAGAGTTCATTCCTGGGTGAAGTCTTTTATATTTTTTTAAGAAGTGCCAGACACGAAGGAATCTAGAATGTTGTATGTGATAAGGCTAGGTTTAAGTGCTAAGACGTGTCATAATTAAATTTATTGGTCTGTCTTAAGTTTCTAAAACAAAAGATATTTTGTCTTTTGGGTATAGGAATAAGAGTTAATATCTCTAATATAGATTTATATTTACTAAATATATGTTTATAATCAAGGTATATTTTATTATATTAACAGTAGGAAATATATATACTCCAATAAATATTGTAGAAAGTATATAATTGGTAAATAATAAAATTTACTAAAGAATAGATTTAACCAGAAAAGAATTTAGCTGATAGGACTCTGAGTCAAAAGGGAGTAGGGATATAAATCAAAGATGACAGATGGAGACAGTGTCTAGCTGGGAGAAGAGAAGGTCTTTGTTACGTCAGATTGACCTTTCTTGACCCAAGATAAGACTATTAAAAAGAAATTGGGGAATTAATTAAGAAGTGCAATACTGCCCTCTAGAGGATAGTAATATATTATAATTGATATACCAATTAATATTACCCGTGACGTCAAATTGGCTATAATAAGCGGCAAGGTTCTTTGTAAGAGTCGGAGATTTCAGCAGACAGACTCACACTGCAATGCATTAGACATGACACTCTGAGAGTCCAAGATTCCAACACTCAGACTCACACCACGATGCAGGCAGATCCCAAGACATGAGGCAATCAAGATTCTCACTAAATTTCTGACTCTCACCAAATCTCTAATTCACATGCATTGATTATCTGATATCGATAATTTTCACACATTCCAAAAATTACTACATCAGGAATTCCAAGGCAGACTTATCAACATCCAAATTGGACAGGTAATGTATGAAATAAGGAATTAATGTAAAAATATATTTGTAGAGATTCTTGCAACGTAAACTGAGACTTCTCGGAAACGGTTAAATCAAAATTCTAAGTATTTTCTAATCTGCAGATAGAAATATGAAGAAGTGGATATAAGGATTTATTCCTAAAAGAAACGTTGTAAGATTGATACCAATATATATTGAATTTGGAAATTACTGTGATTAAAATTAATAAGCAAGGAATTATATAACTACAAAATAAAAAGCAAAAGATTAGAAGTTTAATTCTCGAGATTAGGGGAGGATTCACTAAATAAATTTTTATTACTTATCATTAAATTAGCTCATCTTTTGTTGATTCATGTAGCATAGAGATATAGATCTATAAGAGCTGGCTGGTTAAACATTGTTTGCTGGGAAATGCGTGTTGTATTAAGCAGAAATGTTTATTAACCATTTGTGTATTAGTTACTAACTGATAAGGTAAATGATATTAATCATATATGCAGTTACTAACCGGAGATACATATATTGTGAAGCTAGTTTTTATATGCTGATGGATTGTGGTTTATAAATTTTTGTTTATGATATGAGATTTGAAACTTTTTTGTATACGTAATAAACATATATATATTTTTATCCAATTATTGATTATTGTATTTTTTAAAGCAAAACACAGACAATTAAAAGAATTCAGGATAATTTCTAAGAAATATAAACGATTGATATTTGTGTCTCGTATAAGTTTCTTATGAAGAAATAATCCCTGATATATTGGAGGCAACTGCCGAGGTAGGTCCAGTAAGTCCAATATAGACATATTGGAGACTTGGCTGATAAGTCCAATATATATAAACGTGTTGTATTCACGTGCAGAGATTATATCCAACATAATTGGAGGCACTGTACCGAGATTGTAGTTTTTGTTTGGAATATAATTGTCAGTATTGTCTGATTAGACAGAGATAAAATATATATATATATATATTTTGACTCCTTGTTGTATTTTGACTTGTGGTTTTTACGGTTATCTACTAAACAGTGTAAAAATGTCAGAGCCAGAATCTGAGACTCAGGAAGGTGTAGAGATACATGCAGATCAAATAGTATTGATAGATGTTATGTCTTATCTAAAGGACAAGTTACACGTCACAGACGATTTATTTGATTGGATAAAAGAATTGAAATCAAATGTATCCAATTATGTTGATTCAATCTGGTCAGATCAATCAAATTTTCTTGAGTGTTTGCGAAAGATAAGTGCAGCCACAAATAAAAAAGACAAAGATTTTTGTTTTAAAAATTGTGCCTGAATGCATATACTTGATCGCAGAAATGAACAAGAGATTGAATGATGGCAAAGAAACCAGAGACAGATTAGAAAATAAAAATTGTGACTTGCATGAAACCGTAAATAAATTAAAAGATGAGTCAGAATGAATGATAATGGAATTGAAAGTGTGTGCAAGAGAAAAAGATCAATTGCAAGATGAGATTGCTCAATTATCCAAATTAAATAAGGAGCTAAACAAAAAGTTGGCGAGAATGAAACGCGAACATGAGAAATTCGCTGATGAGTTACGTCAGGTTGAAACTGATGTTCGAAGGGTTAAAAATCCTTCGTTAGAGAAGTTCCCTTTGAAAGCTTTGAGCTATAACTCACTGATTAGGCTTGAAGACAGATCGCTGAAGAGCGAGAATGAGCAGAGCGAATATGAAAGTGAAAATAAATCTCATGATGAAAAAAGAGCGAAGCCTCTTACACAGGAGTATTTCAAATCACATCACTCTAGCCAGCCACAGCCTATTAAGAAATCTCATAAAGTTCAGGATTTAACGAAAATCATTAATTTCTTATCCAAATCAGTAGGTATTTTTGACCTTAAAGGATCCTCAAGAATAATAAATCCTTTATCGATGTTTGAAGAAGCATTGTCCATATTAGGTATTAATTCAGATGCTCAGAAAATTGAGTTGATCCCATGGGTCTTTGAAAGCAAACATAGGTATTTTTTTCAGTCTTTGAAAGAATCTGGTATACGGAACTGAAGTAAAATAGTCTCCGAGGTCAAATCTGAATTTGGGCCTCACCGTACCAATCTAGCTGCAAAAAGAGCAATTTTAACTCTAAAATGCAGACCTAATCAAAGCCCCCGTGAATTTCTTTCAGTCCTTAAAAATGCGTACAGCTTGGCTGAAAGAAACCCAGATTTTGAAAACCCTGAATTTATCCAATTATTTTATGACGCATTGCCAAATAAAATAAAGGTTATTTTGGCAAGAGATTATGACCCGAGAAATGGTTTGGATTGGGTACTAAAAGAAAGTATGACCCTATTTACTGTACTTGAATATAGTGAAGAAACTCAGGGGAAAAGAGAGAAAAACTCACCTGAGGAAATAGCGGAAACTCACGTTAAAATGGGTGATATTAAATTTGAGTCCCACAAAAAGAGTTATGCGGAAATATTGCGTGAGCCATACCTCAAAGGGAAAAATCCAAGCCAGATCAGGAAAGATGGTTTGCCAGAGAAAATTCAGGAAGTAAATTTCAATCTAGGAAGCAATGGGTACCTAGAAGTCAGTGGGTTAAATCAAGGGAAAATGTACCTAGACAGGAAGAAACCAGAGGTAAGACTGAATCTGATGCGTCTGATAATGCGCAAGCTTCGTCCCCAAGGACGAATAGAAAGCGGAGATATAATGTACGCCAGCGTATTGGTCAAATGCAGGAAAATTTCCGTGTGCTGACAGAAAAACTGGATTAGATCACTCAGTTAATGACTGGAAATAACCCTGGTCAGGTGGTAAGCGATGCAACACCTGCAGCCCCACTCAACCAGTGACTAGATGATGTTTCTGATAAAGTAACCAGCATCCATGACAATTTACCAGAAAGTGATGATGAAATGATTAATACAAATGTTTGTATGGTTGATGATTTAAACCCTTCCCTGCAAAGAGAAGGAAAATGTATTTTATCTCCCCAGACTAAGTGCGAGCAAGCTGAGAAGACTGGATCCGAAATGGAAAGCACAGCTGCCAAAAGCACGTTTGAGGGAGCAAAATCAGTTGGTATAATCTGTACAAAACCTAATTTCATATCTCACTCTAAATTTCTCTGTAAATTGCATAGCATTGAAGACCGATATTATGTGAATGTAGAATTACAAGAAAATTTACCACATATTCCGTCCTTGCTAGACACTGGAAGCCAAGTTACGTTAATATCTGCACATTATTTTGAACAGGTCCAAGAACTGTCCTCCAGGAAGCCTAGATTAGATAAATTTAATGCTAATCTAGTGAGTGTGAGTGGCACATCTCTGAAAGTTCTGGGCACTGCTAAATTGGATTTTAAATTGGGGAATAAAGTAATTCGGCATCCAACGCTTGTTGTGGATCTGCCCCAAAATCGCCTAATTATTGGAATGGACCTTCTCAAAAGGTTAAATCCAATCATTGATTTTATCAATGAGGTTATTTGGTCCCAAGTAAATCTTCCAATCAGCTATGATAGATCTCAATCCCATCACACTCAGCGTAACTGCCACGTGATTGAGGAAAGGCCGGATTCTATTGAAGTCCACTTCAGAAATAGCCAGACACCTGATATCTCTTTCTTAAGGCCAAAGCCCCTGACTCCAGGAGAGCAGGAGGATAACACCATATGTGTTCCCCCCGAGAGAATTCGAGATATATGTCTGGAAAAGGACGTGCTAATTATTCACCTCCACAAGAGGGAGACAGAACCAAATGGACATAGTGACCCTGAAGTGATCAGATACCCAAATCCTCAAGATGAGTGGATAACAGATCTAGAAAATGATGGAGACAGTCCTAATGTTATTGGAAGAAGTTATGTTATGTATTTCTATAAGAAATAAAACTGCCAAGTTCAATTGCATGATTGTCATCCTAGATCATCTCAAGATATGTGAAGATGGACCAGCTGAAGACACTTAACTGGTATCATGTGAAGTGATGTTTTAATTAACATGTGATTCTTCTTCCCAGCATTCAGATGTTTAACTCATGCTAGTAGATAGACTAGATCCGTGCGGTTAATTAAATTTAATCAGAGATCAAGGTATCTATAGGGAATTTGAGTGAAATCGCTAGTCTATGAATGGTTATTTATACTCTTTCTTTCAATAGAAATTGAGAAAAGTGGTTAATCCAAACTGCGACGCTTAATCCGCAAAGATGAGTCGGACCACCAAGGAGATTGCGATTATTTGGACAATCCTATTGTTTTCCACACAATTCCAAGCAGAACCAATATTTGAGCCAGGACCGTCTTCTGGCATTATAATCCAAGACGCGCCCGGATTTCTCTTGACGGAAAGGAGATTATTAAATCAAAAGATTTTTGTGAGTCTAGATCCAGCATTGTCTCTTGAAAGAAAATACAATGTTTCTGATTTCAAACTTACGGAATTCCGAATGTGGTATCAAGCTCATGTAAATTAAGCACAAGCAAGCCTGAAAGACATGCTGGATAAAGCCAGGATACCGTTTATTGCTATGTACAAGAACCACCGAAGGAAAAGATTTGCCGCATAGTTTATTGCAATCGCTGTTTGATACAGAGAGAGAAGCAAATGTTTACCGGAAGGATCTGATACAAAACAGAGAGTGTTTATATCCACACCAGTGATTCTCGTGAAAGTTCCTAAAGAATCAAGAGTTGTTATTGTGACGGAATGGGGTGTTATCCATCTGCGGGTGTGCTCCAATCTGACCCCCTCTTGATGGCGTCAGGCCCGACTACCGAGTGTCACGGCACTCGGCGTCTCGAGCGGCCTGAGATGACCCTGGCGTTACTTGGCGATAGACATGTGCACAGCACAAAATTTCGTTTTGAACTAATGGATTAGTACTAAAATGCAATTTATTTAGTTGCTAAAGAAATTCGTTTTCAGTTCTTTAGTATGAAAACTAATTTCATTCATCCGAAAACGAGTGGATACAATTACTATTGTAGTGGCTCCTCAGAGGGCTGAGATCGCTGCTTGTTACAGTATCTCTCACTCTCAGCACAATGTGGGCCATATTATATAGCTGGTGCTAACTTAACCAGAGATGTTGTAAACTTCCCGAGCCATTATAGCCTATGGAGGTTTTCAGTTACAACAGCTCTGATTCAGTTAGCACCAACATTGTAATACTGCCCCGTGTCAGGCAAAGCTGTTACAGTAACTGACTGCTGCTCATCACAGCGCTCAGAGTTTCAGTAAAACTAGTAAATAATATTTTTATATATAAGACGTTAGAACAATATTATTTCCTTGTTTTACTGAAACTCTGAGCGCTGTGATGAGCAGCAGTCAGTTACTGTAACAGCTGAGCCTGATACATTGTACTGAGAGATAATATAACAAGCAGCCGATCTCAGCGCTCACAGCCACTGGATTTAAAGGGCTAAAAAAAAAAGGCTCCTCTCTGTATAATGTTTAGAACATCCTCCTGCATTAATTAATACCCCTCTCTGTATAATGTATACAACATCCACCTGCATTAATTAATACCCCTCTCTGTATAATGTATACAACATCCACCTGCATTAATTAATACCCCTCTCTGTATTATTGTCATGGGAACCATGCAAGGATTGTAGGTGTGAGCCTAATGTGCAGTGAGCCATGAAGTATGCTGGTTAAGGGGTTCAAACAAGATATTTATTATAAACAAAACAGCAAAAATAAATGAATAGCTTCGCTGAGCAGAAAATACTGAACTGAAATGAAAGTCCAGAGCAAGGTATCAGATATAGGGTGAGCCAGTCTCGTAGTCAGGTATCAGGCAGTAATCGAGGGGTACAGAGAACAGAATATCCAAAGTCCATAGCCAGGGGTCATACACAAGAAATCAATATAGGAACTGGGTAGCAGTTACCAGTAGAGCAGAGGTAGTCCAGAAGGGTCAAAAATCGGGTATGATGAAGGTCCAGAGGGAAACAGATAGGGGGTACAGCGGATCCAGGAGCTTATCCAAAACCAGGTCAGCGTGGTGCAAGGTTCAGACTTCAATGGGGAAGTGAAGCACATGGGGTGTGTCCTCCTTATATACAGGGAAGTTGGCCAGGATGATCTGCAGGTGATGGTCTGATTAGAATATACGAAATCAAAGTCCAGAACTGAACGTGGGAAAAAAAAAGAAAAACAAAAACAAAGTCCCGGCATCTGCATAAATCATGCAAGCCATGGCAAAAAGGGCAAGAGATGAAGGCGTCAGAGGATCAGGGGGTCCAGAACATGACAGCGCCCAGGTGGGCCATGACAATTATATATAGAACATCCTCCTGAATTAATGTCCCTCTCTGTATAGAACATCCTCCTGCATTGGCATGTGGAGGGTGCAGAACTTCGGATGTTGCGATGTTGCGCTCTTCATTGCTGGTCTCCTTCACTCATCAATATAATATCACAAAAAGGACTGAAACTAAAATGTAGTGCATTTTATTTTAGTTTCTTTCGTTTTTTGTACTGAGCAGTTTCGTTTCTCTTGAGTCATACTAAAACTAAATTATCCCAAAATTCGGACTAAATCGTTTTAGTACTAAAACGAATGCACATGTCTACTTGGCGAGATGGTGCTGCCGAATTAAGTTGACCCGTTCTGCGTAGTGGGGAGCTAGGAGACCGCAGAGTGTCTCCTGCACTGTGATTTTAGCTATGAAATGACGACACCAAACGGGGCTGTATGCTTCAAGTCAAACGCAGTTGAACTGACTTTTTACTCAAAATGGGACACGCATTTAAACATCTCACACACAAAGGAGACATGCCCAGGCTTGAATGGGAACTCAATTTGCATACAATGGCATGCTTGCATCATCATATTACACACACACACAGAGCTAATGTACACAGTAATTAGCATACAATTGAATTTCAACACAGCCTTTCACTCCTAGCAACCAAGGGGAAATATAATACTTTAAATGCATCACACACATTACACATCTGAATCCACACTCATACAATACAGGATACATGGTAATACATCACACCAATAAAACCACATGTAGAAAAGGTATAACTGTTCATTTCAACACGCAAAACCGAAAGAGTCTGAAATAAAGAAAAAGGTCTTTGAAATGTCCCAGGCTGTTAGTTCTGGGGCTCGCTGGTCAGAGCCCCTATGTCCGTTCCATGACATTCCTCCCCCCTTCAAACGAGTCAGACGGACCCGGTTGGACCCACACGGGTCAAATAGGGGAAGTCGGGGAGCTTGGATCTCCGGGTTCCCGGGCCGATTGCCGGGATAGACCGTCGGCATTCCCGTTCTGTGGCCCGGGCCGGTATTGGATAGAAAAGTTAAAAGGTTGGAGGGCCATGCTCCACCGCAACAGGTGGCCGTTCTCCCCCGCCACCCGGTTGAGCCACACCGGGGGGTTGTGATCCGTCATTACGGTGAAGGACCGCCCGTACACATACGGCTGGAACTTTCGCAGGGCCCAAACCAAGGCCTTTCTCGACCGCTGCATATCCCACCTCCCGGGGTAGGAGTTTGCGGCTGATGTAAGCCACCGGATGATCCCCCCCGTCGTCCCCCACTTGGCTTAGTACGGCTCCCAGTCCGAACATCGATGCGTCGGTATGGACAATAAAGCGTTTGCTATAATTGGGAGCTGCCAAGAGGGGTGCTTGGGTTAGGGCGGTCTTCAGTTGTTGGAAGGCGGTTTCGCACTCCGGGGACCACAGGACTTGGCGGGGCAGGGTTTTCTTCGTCAGGTCGGTCAGGGGTTTGGCGAGGACGCTATAGTTGGGAACGAATTTCCGGTAGTACCCTGCCGTGCCCAAGAAAGCGAGGACCTGAGTCTTGGTGATGGGGGTGGGCCACTCCAGAATGGCTTCTATCTTGGCCGGTTCTGGACGCTGGGTTCCCCGACCCACCCGGTGGCCGAGGTACTGTACCACGGACATCCCTATCCTACACTTCGCGGGTTTAAGGGTCAGGTTGGCGTCCCTTATCTGAGCGAATACCACCCCCAGATGGTGAAGGTGTTCCTCTCAAGTCTGGCTGTAGATGGCGATGTCGTCCAGGAACGCGCAAGCGAATTCCTGGAGGCCATCGAGGAGGCGATCGATCACCTGCTGAAAAGTGGCTGGGGCGTTCTTCATCCCGAACGGCGTGACCCGAAACTGGTACAGGCCGAACGGGGTGATGAAGGCCGACTTCGGGGTCGCCTCATCTGCAAGGGGAATCTGCCAGTACCCCTTGCACAGATCTACCGTGGTAAAGAAATGGCCCTGGGATATCTGATCCAACAGCTCGTCGACTCGGGGCATGGGGTAAGCATCGGTGACAGTGCAGTCATTGAGCCTCCGGTAGTCGACACAAAACCGGGTGGTACCATCCTTTTTGGGGACCAGGACGACGGGCGAGGCCCATGGACTGGCAGAGGGCTCGATAACTCCCAGCTCCAGCATCTCCCGATTTCAGCCCGCATGGATTCGCGTACTGCCTCCGGGAGTCTGTATGCGGGTTGCCGCGGGACGCTGGCCGGGGGTTTCCACCTGGTGCACGGCCCGGCTGGTGTAGCCAGGGAGTGCGGAGAAGAGCTCCTGGTGCTCTTGGAGCAGCTGCCTAGCCTGCTCCTGCTTATGGGGACCCAACTCTTCCCCTAGCTGCACTTGTTCCACCCCTGAGGGCCGACCATCTATCCCGGGGAGGTCTACCAGGGGGAACTGTTCTGCCTCCTCGGTCGCAGGAGCGCAGATGGCAGATACCGTCTCGGGGCGCTCGGTGGTATCCTTCAGCATATTGACATGGAACGTCTGCTGGATCCTGGTGTCGGTACAGCTGACAACCACGTAGGTGGTCTCTCCCTCTTGGGTGACCACCCGATAGGGGCCCTGCCAGGAGCGCCTGCAGCTTGTTCTGCGCTGTGGTTTCAACACCAGGACCTTCTGCCCCACGAGAAATGAGCGGCTGCGGGCAGAGCAGTCGTACCATGCCTTCTTCTGGGCCTGGGCTGCCTGCATGTTCCCCTGAACCATCGCCGTGAGTTCGGTCAAGCGCTCTCTCAGCGCTCTCAGAGCTCGTAACCTCACGGCGGGGAGCCCTTCAGCTTCCTGTCCCCCCTCCCACTGCGCCCGGACTAAGTCTAGGGGGCCTCGCACCCGTCGCCTGTACAGGAGTTCGAAGGGGAGAACCCGGTCGACTCTTGGGGGACCTCCCGGTAGGCAAATAACAGGTGGGGTAGTCGGTAGGTCTTTCTCTCTCTTGGGTGGTAAGCGCGGATGAGCTGTTTCATGGTCCCATTAAACCGCTCGCACAGCCTGTTCGTCTGTGGGTGGTATGGGGTGCTGTGAAGCGCCTTAACCCCGCACAGACGCCAGAGCTGTTGGGTTAGCTCAGCGGTGAATTGGGAGCCCTGATCAGACAAGATTTCCTGAGGAAATCCTACCTAGAGAACACCTGTAGGAGGCCATCGGCGACGGTGTCTGCCTGAATGTTAGACAGGGCCACTGCCTCAGGGTATCGGGTGCGTAGTCCACCACGGTGAGAATATATCTCTTCCCGGTGGCGCTGGGGCGGGGTAAGGGACCAATTATGTCTACCGCCACCCGACTAAAGGGTTCTTGAATGATGGGCATGGGGTGAAGGGGGGCTTAGGTCGTGGTCCCCAGTTTTCCCCGTTTTCTGGCCAGGTGCGGCAGGTGCGGCAGTACTCCCGGCATCATCTCTAAGGCGAGGCCAGAAGAATGCTCGGGTTAACCCGTGTCGGGTCTTGGCCATTCCTAGATGGCCGGCGAGGGAATGTCGTGGGCCAGTCTCAGGAGTTTTCCTTTCTGGGGGCCGCGGTACTACTAGCTGTTTGTGGGGAGCCTGTGGTTTCTCTGAGCGTCTCCTCCCTATTGG
Organism: Leptobrachium leishanense; assembly: GCA_009667805.1. Classification (NCBI taxonomy): domain Eukaryota; kingdom Metazoa; phylum Chordata; class Amphibia; order Anura; family Megophryidae; genus Leptobrachium; species Leptobrachium leishanense. The sequence goes on along the minus strand of CM019073.1, from coordinate 65,717,026 downwards.
TGTACGATACAGTAGCCCATCTTCCCACTCAATGCTGTCGTCCTGTCCGTCGCCGGGACCCTGGCCGCCCCGGTCGCGGTACCTTTCTAGGGTGGGGTCAGTCTGGGTCTGGTGCCGGAGGGTGGCTGGAGAGCTCCACGTGTGGAGGGTGGTCTGGGGGAGGAGGTGTTGGTTTGTCCAGGGGGGGGGAGGTCTGGGAGGCTTGGGGGGTTGTGGAGGTCGGAGAGGTCTCTGGGTCTCACCGGGGTGGCCTGTCGACCGGAGGCCTTGGTCCGATCCGGTGTGCTTTGTTGCCGGGTGGTCACTGGGGCGGCCTCGTCCTGTGGGTAGGCTGATACCAAGCGTCCCAGGTGTTCCCCAGGAGGATTTCTGCCAGTAGTTGGTCGAGTAACCCCACCCGCACGGATCCCTCCCCCGACCCCCAATCCAAATGGACTCAGGCGGTAGCGAGTCGGAGCACCTTGCCTCCGGCTACGCAAACAGCGACGGTGCAGTCCAGCCAGTCCTTTCGGGGAATCAGGTGAGGCGGACAAGCGTGATGGTAGCGCCAGAGTCGCGGAGACCTTCGGCGGCCCGCCCGTTAATCCATACCGCCTGTCTGTGGTGTTGGCGGTTGTTGGCGGATGCAGCCTGCACGGGATCGGCCTCATGCAGCATCCCCCATTCCTCCTGTGGGTCCCAGTATGGGGATTCCTCCTGGTAACAATGAGCCGTGGGTGGGGCTCGAATGGGGTTCCAGCGGAAGTTACGGCTGGTTGGGGCAGTTCTGGCGGTAGTGGCCCATCTGGCCGCACCCATAACAATGGATGGTAGCTGTGGAAGGGGCCCGGTTTGGGACCCGGGGTGCGGGCCAGCATGCTGTTGTCTCTGGCTGGGGAGGGGGGGTGTGGCAAGGGGAGGTGGTAGGGTGGATCAGGAGGTTGGAGGTCGTTCCCCCCGTGGGACGTGCGCGTGTCCGTATACTCATCGGCCCAAGTGGCCGCTTGCTGCACTGTCTGGGGCTTCTTATCCCTCACCCACTCCCGCACGGCCGGGGCGGTGTGGTCGAAAAACTGCTCGAGAAGGAACAGCTGAGTGACTTCTTCGAGGGTTCGAGCCTTGCTTCCGGCGAACCAGGTCTCCATGTCCCGTTGCAGCCAGTGCGCCCACTCCACATGGGTAGTACCGTGGGGCCGCCGGGAATTTCGGAATTTCATCCGGCTGGCTTCGGGGGTGATGGCAAAACGGGCCAGCAGGGTTTGTTTCACCTGTTCGTAGTCCCGGGCTTCTTCGTCTGGGACAGTCCTGTAGGCCTCCGCAGCCCGCCCTGTTAGTTTACATGCCAGGATCCCAACCCAAGCGGCCGTTGAACCTCGTGTAGTTGGCACGAGCGTTCAAAGTCCTGGAGGAGACTTTCTATTTCCTCCTCTGCCTCGTTGAAGCTCTTGAAGGCCTGGAAGGGCACCTTCCGTGCCGTTGGTCTTTCCCAGTTGGGGTTTCCTCCCTGTTGGTAATGGATTTCCGCCAGCCGTATCTCATGTTGGCGCACCCGCTCCTGCTCTTCTTCATGGGTGATGTCCCGGACGAAGTTCTGGAAGGTGGCTTCTGTCGGCGCGGCTCCGCAAGCCGCTGCCCGCTGCTGTACCTTCCTCTGTAAGGAGTTTTCAGGGCTGGACGCCTGAGCTACGATCGGTGGTGAGGTTGCGGGCAGGTCCCTGGTCTGCTGATCCAGGGCCGCCAATTTTTCGACCAGGGCATCCTTGCTCTTTGAGCCCACGGTTCCTCCACGGTCCTCCAGCATGCCCCGCAGTGTGTCCCGTTTATAATTGGCATATACTGTCATGATCAGGGTCTTCTGGGGGGTGCAGAGAGCTATCCTCACCGCTTGCCACCAGTGTGACGGAATGGGGTGTTATCCATCTGCGGGTGTGCTCCAATCTGACCCCCTCTTGATGGTGTCAGGCCTGACTACCGAGTGTCACGGCACTCGGCGTCTCGAGCGGCCTGAGATGACCCTGGCGTTACTTGGCGAGATGGTGCTGCCGAATTAAGTTGACCCGTTCTGCATAGTGGGGAGCTAGGAGACCACAGAGTGTCTCCTGCACTGTGATTTTAGCTATGAAATGACGACACCAAACGGGGCTGTATGCTTCAAGTCAAACGCAGTTGAACTGACTTTTTACTCAAATGGGACACGCATTTAAACATCTCACATACAAAGGAGACATGCCCAGGCTTGAATGGGAACTCAATTTGCATACAATGGCATGCTTGCATCATCAGATTACACACACACACAGAGCTAATGTACACAGAAATTAGCATACAATTGAATTTCAACACAGCCTTTCACTCCTAGCAACCAAGGGGAAATATAATACCTTTAAATGCATCACACAATTACACATCTGAATCCACACTCATACAATACAGGATACATGGTAATACATCACACCAATAAAACCACATCTAGAAAAGGTATAACTGTTCATTTCAACACGCAAAACCGAAAGAGTCTGAAATAAAGAAAAAGGTCTTTGAAATGTCCCAGGCTGTTAGTTCTGGGGCTCGCTGGTCAGAGCCCCTATGTCCGTTCCATGACAGTTATCGAGAAGTTACTTTTTATAAATGAAGTCTGGTATGACGAGAACAAATCATTGTCGTATTCCAAGGGCAAGAGATACCCATGAATCCAGATTTGAAATCTTTGCTAAAGAACTAGCATGACCATACTATTGAACTTCTAATATAAAGATAATCTAACAATTTATGCTCCAATGTATTCACAGATTGATCATCAATTGCTATCTGCTTATAACGGGCCAAAGATTACAGAGATTGTGATTTGTATAGTAATTATGTTTCTAACTGTCTGGATGATTGTACTAACAAAGAAAGTACGTACATTGAAGTTTAAAAACACTGCATCTTCAATTATTAAATGGATGAAAGAAGAAAAACGTGTTGCGAAAGGTGGAAACTTAGCCTAATTGGTAAAGGGGAGAGATATTGTATGTTTTCCTAAAATTTATTTAATCAGTAAATATATATGAAACCAAAGGGGGGTTATGTCAGGTATATTACACAAAGGAATTTTAAAATGGATGCTTGTAGTAATTTTGTTTTGAAAGACAGTTTTTCTTTCTATTCTCTCTAGGTTTAGAAATGAATGTCATGGAATGCATCAAGAGGCTCGGCCGCAAAGCCCAGGACCCTCAGCCAGGGACAGCGTTAATGACGTTGGGGTTACTATGGACTCTTAGGTGCCGCTGCACCATAGGAACACCTTGTTTTATTTTACTAGATGTGGTTGTTATTGTGTGATGTAATAAAAGTGTCCCCTGTATGTATAACTGTGAAACGTATGTTAGACCCCATTGTATGCTTTGCTCGCCGCCATTTCCCATTGCCTCGTGGATCCGGTCGGAGTGTCCGAATCGTAAAATGGTCGATTCGGAACATCCGGTCAGATTGGCCGAATCGAAAAATGGCCGATTCGGAACTTCCGGTTACGAATCGGCACCACCCCGATTCGGGGATGGCCAATACGAATCGGGACTCAGGTACTCTAACTCAAGCAATGGCCAATGAGACTCATGGGGGCGGGCAGGGATTCCCATTGTTTTGACTCCGTACGATTGTTTATAAATATATGTGGTTTCCCAGTAAAAGTCAGTTCAACTGGTGCATACAGCTCCGCCTGGTGTCCTTTTCTGATCGTTCGTCACACGAGGCTCCTCGCAGTCTCTGTGCGCATCACCCATGAGGTACGACTCTTCGACCACTGTGGTGACTTCCCGCTCATTGGAGCAGTGAACCGCCGCAGCCACAATAGTTCCGCATCTTCGAATCGGAATTGCGGTGCCGCTTCCGCGCATCTATTCCCCGAAAGTTCGTACCCGCTTCGACTCTGCGGCTCGATCCGAAGCCTCGACGCGGCACAGCCCGCGCGCATCGATCCATCAAAACGTGGCATATCCGAAACGTTTCCCGTCCGAACGAGTAAACCGGCACGGACGAAACGTTTCCCACCAGAGCAGCTAACTCAGCAGACGGTCTCATCTTTCCCGAGGTCAGTAGATCAGCTGCTCGAGACGCCGAGTGCCGTGACGCTCGGTGGTTGGGCTGGTCTCAAACAGGGGTCCCTCTCCATAGCCCGCCAACCCTTCCCCAGGGTCACCCCAGGCCGCTCGAGACGCCGAGTGCCGTGCCACTCGGTAGTCGGGTCAGCGGTGAGCGCAGTGGGAGGAGCAGATAGGAGCACACCCGCAGGCGGACAACACCCATTCCGTCACAATGAACGAGATTTTGTTTTACAGAGTTCATTCCTGGGTGAAGTCTTTTATATTTTTTAAGAAGTGCCAGACACGAAGGAATCTAGAATGTTGTATGTGATAAGGCTAGGTTTAAGTGCTAAGACGTGTCATAATTAAATTTATTGGTCTGTCTTAAGTTTCTAAAACAAAAGATATTTTGTCTTTTGGGTATAGGAATAAGAGTTAATATCTCTAATATAGATTTATATTTACTAAATATATGTTTATAATCAAGGTATATTTTATTATATTAACAGTAGGAAATATATATACTCCAATAAATATTGTAGAAAGTATATAATTGGTAAATAATAAAATTTACTAAAGAATAGATTTAACCAGAAAAGAATTTAGCTGATAGGACTCTGAGTCAAAAGGGAGTAGGGATATAAATCAAAGATGACAGATGGAGACAGTGTCTAGCTGGGAGAAGAGAAGGTCTTTGTTACGTCAGATTGACCTTTCTTGACCCAAGATAAGACTATTAAAAAGAAATGGGGAATTAATTAAGAAGTGCAATACTGCCCTCTAGAGGATAGTAATATATTATAATTGATATACCAATTAATATTACCCGTGACGTCAAATTGGCTATAATAAGCGGCAAGGTTCTTTGTAAGAGTCGGAGATTTCAGCAGACAGACTCACACTGCAATGCATTAGACATGACACTCTGAGAGTCCAAGATTCCAACACTCAGACTCACACCACGATGCAGGCAGATCCCAAGACATGAGGCAATCAAGATTCTCACTAAATTTCTGACTCTCACCAAATCTCTAACTCACATGCATTGATTATCTGATATCGATAATTCTCACACATTCCAAAAATTACTACATCAGGAATTCCAAGGCAGACTTATCAACATCCAAATTGGACAGGTAATGTATGAAATAAGGAATTAATGTAAAATTATATTTGTAGAGATTCTTGCAGCGTAGACTGAGACTTCTCGGATACGGTTAAATCCAAACTCTAAGTATTTTCTAATCTGCAGATAGAAATATGAAGAAGTGGATATAAGGATTTATTCCTAAAAGAAACGTTGTAAGATTGATACCAATATATATATAATTTGGAAATTACTGTGATTAAAATTAATAAGCAAGGAATTATATAACTACAAAATAAAAAGCAAAAGATTAGAAGTTTAATTCTCGAGATTAGGGGAGGATTCACTAAATAAGTTTTTATTACTTATCATTAAATTAGCTCATCTTTTGTTGATCCATGTAGCATAGAGATATAGATCTATAAGAGCTGGCTGGTTAAACATTGTTTGCTGGGAAATGCATGTTGTATTAAGCAAAAATGTTTATTAACCATTTGTGTATTAGTTACTAACTGATAAGGTAAATGATATTAATCATATATGCAGTTACTAACCGGAGATACATATATTGTGAAGCTAGTTTTTATATGCTGACGGATTGTGGTTTATAAATTTTTGTTTATGATATGAGATTTGAAACTTTTTTGTATACGTAATAAATATATATATATTTTTATCCGATTATTGATTATTGTATTTTTTAAAGCAAAACACAGACAATTAAAAGAATTCAGGATAATTTCTAAGAAATATAAACGATTGATATTTGTGTCTCGTATAAGTTTCTTATGAAATAATAATCCCTGATATATTGGAGGCAACTGCTGAGGTAGGTCCAGTAAGGCCAATATAGACATATTGGAGACTTGGCTGATAAGTCCAATATATATAAACGTGTTGTATTCACGTGCAGAGATTATATCCGACAGAATTCGCCTCTCTCCTTTGTCTAGTGAGTCCGGGGGTGTGGGCTATTGGCAGATCATCAAAGGGCAGGATGTGGAGGGGCATGATGGCTTTAGCCAGAGCACACTCACCGTCCCACGCACCTACTAAGCGGGAGCAGACTCGCATGTCACCGCAGATCCAATAGACATCTCCCAGGGATATCACCTGGTTTTGCACTTTCTCCTTCTCCACAGCGCTGTACCGCGCACAATAACCTTCTGTGAAATTTCCAACTACCCGGCCACCGGTTCCCCAAGAGGAGTAACAGCTGTAGTTCCCGGGGTAGATAGTGATACTCTCTGAGAGTCTGGGGTTTTGTGTCTGGAGGGGGTATTTGGATTTCCATTCTTTGCAAGCATCGTGACTTAAAGTGCTGTTGGTAAACAAACTGAGAAAACATTCCTCGACATCCTCGGGGATATTGAGAGGTACCGTACCTAGATGAGGCCTAGCAGTATCACACACATAGCAATTGGTTCTGTTGTGGGACTGAGCGCTATATTTCATCCATTCTAACCAAACATTCATCTCTGAGTATCCTGTTTCAATGGCCATAGTATCCTCGAACGTGGGATCAGCGATGGCCACTATACCATTGGAAGAGATCATCATGTACTGATTAAGGGGTTTGGACTGTTGGTGCAGAGGACCCAGTCAGGGGCAAGGTACATATCTCGTAGGCGGAATTTTTCCAGGCTCCAGGGATTCTCTGACCCCCCCTTTTTCCCATTTTCCCAGAATATAGTTACCGGCATCCCCGGGTCCAGGATTTTCTGGGGTTAGGATTAGTTTCAGTGCCGTCGCCCCTGTTCTAGATTTAAATACTGTGTCATCTCTTGTCTAGGGCGCTTTGTGGTTTGTGTCCCCAGGAAACCCCAGTATTCCATCCCACTGATCCACAACTACCACACTCCTGTCCCCAATAGCTATTGGTAACGCACATATATATCATAATTGTGTGGGATCCCATTTCTCCAGATACACTGCAGGTGCGGGCCTGGGCAAGGGTTTACATGTCGATAGTTAAAGGTGTAAGTGGCCACTCGAGTGTTAGAGGAATTGTACCAGAAAGTGGTTAGTTTGTTTTCAGTGGCAGTAATATTCATTGCGTGTCCCATGACCTGGGCATTGTCCGCCAGTTGTCCTAGGACAGCTCCCACCTGGTCTCTCACAACCGTTTGCACCAAATCAACAGCCGCCCGTCCCATTATAACAGCCACATTTTGCCCCTGGATTCCCACCCCCAAATGAGAAGGATATACACAATCATGGTTGTTTTGTTGTCTGGTCCGCTTCTGGTGTACAGGTCTTTTTACAGTGGAACGCGTGGATCCAGGTGGATTTTCCTTCCAGCTTTACTGACGTTGCTGTTGTGAGGAGGACCTGGAAAGGACCGTCGTATCTGGGCTCAAGTGGATTTTTCTGAAGAAACTTCTTCACTAGTACCCAATCTCCTGGGACTAGTTGATGAGTGCCGTCAATACTTTCAGGGTCTGGAATGCAAGAGAACACCTGACCATAGATATCAGTTAATGTTTTTGAAACACTTGTGACATTTGTTACTAGGCTGTCAGATTGTAACTGTATTTGTTGAGGGAAACAGTATTTCGAAAGGTGACAGATTGTGTAGACCGATGAGGGCATTCATCATTGTATTTTAGAGGTGTGAGGGCCCATGTGCCTATTGTACTACAGTCAGATAGAGTGCCTTAGGTAAGCACACTTTATCTCTTAGTTCTGAGACAGAAGTCTGTACTAGTAGTGGGACTAGCTACTCGAGTTCCTTTTCCTGTGTCTGAGTGAGTCTGTCTTGCTGTCTGGTCTGCTAAATGATTTAATATCAGCTTCTGGTGTATTAAACTTTCCATGTGCATTTACTTTTAGCACTGCAACCTGTGTAAGTGCGTGTAGTTCCGCTTGTTTTTTTTTTTTCTTCTGGCAGAAAGGGTGGGGGCGAGGGGGGAAGTTGAACAGAATTGAAAATTCCTCATAGTTACCAGCATTACTACCACTACCAGAATCAGAATCACAATCGGAATCACGCCCCTCTGGAAAAGGAAAGAGAGTAGCGGGGTTTAGACTCTGACATCTGGTGAGAATGACATTATCAGGGAGCAGAAGGGAATATTGCAGGCGCAGGTGCCTTGCGGAGGACAGTTATTTGCGCTGGTTTTTTTTCCTTCTCTCTCTGCAGGGTTAAAATAACTGATCTGCACGGTCATAGGAAAAAAGAGGAACCAATTTAATCTTTCTAGTTTCACTTTCTGGTCTGCGTCCTGCGGAATATTTTAAAGCTCTCTTTTTTAACACTTAATTTTCCTGCAGAGCAATACTGATAGAATACGTAGCCTCTCTATCCCCAGAATATTTTGTATAAAACTATTTTTTACTAAAATAATAAACAATTATGGCGTTAGCAAAAAATCCCTCCATTAATATAGACATACGATTCTATCTACAAAAATAATAATTCCGCATACGTACATTTTGTACTTCACATATACACTACAACAGTAAACAACGCAGAGTCTCCTGGCAAACACCTAACTATGGAATCATATCACAAACAAAGCAGGTGTCATGACTCACCTGTCTACTTTGCTACTGTCTGCACCTGTCTACTTTTGGTGCTTACCGTGCTTTACATCTCTGACATACATACATACATGTCCTTTTTAATGCTCCCTACTGGCAAGCAACCTGTAGTTGCCATATCTACGATAGGCTTTCCTAACCTCTTCTCACATTGACTCATAAACTATCATCCGCAACCTAGAGATTATCAGATTCTGGTTTAAAATAACTTTCATCCCACTTATAAAAATTCCACATTTTTTGTAACCATTTACACGAGTCGGAACAGGCGTCCCTGTCCAACCGCCGATTAAATTTATACCCTTTTCGTCTCATACTTCATATACATCCATATACAAATACACACACTATATACACAAATATATATATATATATATTAGTTGCTTAGTCAGCTAATCTGTCCTTTGCCCACTCTCTGAGTTGTTCGCAAAATTCTATACCTGACTGGTATGAGACATCAGATACTAAACGCGCAGAGGTATATCCTTTTTCCATTATGGGCCAATACCCATCGCCTGCTTTTATTTCACACAAACTTAAAAGATCTCTCCATGCTGCAGAGTAAGTCTTCTGAATCTGAACTATGCGTCTACAAAAGGGCATAGGTTGTTTTTCCGGGTCAGGTAATGTGCCTACTAGGGAGGAGACTTGAGATGGTGTGAAGGTGACATACTTAATGGGGACGTCAGGGGAAGTGAATGAGGCAATATAGGTGATTTAGTCGGTGTCTGACTTGTGGATGTTGGTGGGAATGGGGCAGAACTTGGTGTGTAATATGCTCCATCTGTACTTAAAACAGGGTAAAGACTCGTGGGGGCTGATTTTTCTACTTTAATTTTGGAAACATAGCCATATGAAGGGGGTTCAGATTTTGGGGCGAGATAGTAGTAATCTGTTTTTCCTTTCCTCTTATCTATTGTTTCTATCCACCCTTCGTTCTCAATTTCTTTTGCAACCCTATACCATGCCTGTGCTACATTCCATAATCCATTATCTATCAACATTCCTTTTTTATTTTTCAACACATTTTTCCATTCTTCTACCTGTAATCTGGGATTATCTAATTCGCAAATTTTGCCTAAAATCTTTAGTTTCGTTACATTTTGTTTGCCTGTCCTTTCTTCAACTAACCTGCATGGTGACAACCAACCAGCTGTCACGGATCCCTCTGATTACCAAAAGTGTGGTCCCTTTACGCAGACCGCTCTCTACCCTTCCGATCCTTGAATGGTCGGCAAAACTAGAAAGACAATTAACCAGACAATATATAAACAAGGGGTAACACCAGACAGAGGTATGGAATAGAGTATTGTCACGAATCCTTCTGACTATCAAGATATTGGTCTCTTTATGTAGCTCCCTTCTACTCTTCCGATCCTTGAATGGTCGGCCAAGCTATATAGACAATGAAGCAGGTAACAGATAAAGAAAGGGAAACACCAGACAAGGGTACAGACCAGATCACAAGTCCTCCCTAGGACTTTAGTAATAGCAGAGGTAATCTGATGCGTGCTTAGGGTGCCACATAGACTGACCTCGGTACCAACGTTAAGGGCAGAACCTAGAGCAGAGTAAATGCCAGGGGTCATACACAGGAGGGTTCGTTTGCCAATGCCAAGGGTCATACACAAGAAGGTTCGTTTGCCAATGCCAAGGGTCATACACAGGAGGGTACGTTTGCCAATGCCAAGGGTCATACACAGGAGGGTACGTTTGCCAATGCCAAGGGTCATACACAGGAGGGTTCGTTTGCCAATGCCAAGGGTCATACACAGGAGGGTACGTTTGCCAATGCCAAGGGTCATACACAGGAGGGTACGTTTGCCAATGCCAAGGGTCATACACAGGAGGGTTCGTTTGCCAATGCCAAGGGTCATACACAGGAGGATTCGTTTGCCAAATATCACAAGAGCTCTGCGGGAGGTGAATACCACGTCAGGGCACCGGTGCATTGGTGAGACTGGGTTTTAAACCCGGCGGGTCCGCGTCACAGCGCCAGGCCCCGCCCCTCGGCGTCCCACGTGAGCGGACCCGGAAGCGCTTACATTCGGCGCCTGGCCAGCGAGCAGCGAGGAAGCTGCTGCCAGGCGCCCCATCCCCTGAGCCACCGTGACACCAGCATGGCTACTCTGTTCATTTCCCATTCTCGATTGTTAGCTCTGTTTCCCGGTCACTTTTCAATTCACGTAGTTTATCAACAGTCAGAAACGAGGATAGACCTATATCTATCGTGTCCTCTTTAAACCACGACAATAAAGCGTCTCGTCCTCTCCTATATTCCAAATATAGAATTCCGCTAGAAGGTGTAGCTAAGACCTCTTTTACCGCAGCATGTATATCCTACAGGTGCTTCCTTTACCGCATCACCTGTTCCTACTAGATATATGTATTCTTGTGAGTTCCTACTAGATACGCCTAATGCATCATCTATATACCGGTACCCACAAGAACTCCTCTGACTGTCAATCAAACTATACTTCAATCAGAGAAATATCGCGTCCTACTACCAAGCTTGTGTTCGCCTGTTACCGTTAGGAAAGTCCTACTACCAGGTATGCGTCTATTACATCACATATCACCTGTTACCGCTGGAGATAGCTAACCAGGTACACTCCACTTGTTACCGCTGGATCACGATAATCTCTCTGATCAACAACCAAACCACAATTTCTAACAGGAAATATGCCGTCAATACAAAGAACCGTGAACAGACGTACAAACAGACAACTGGCATGCGACTCGTGGGTCAGTATAACGGGCACCTAGGCAAAGTTAAATAAAACCCCACTTTTGATGCCTTTCCCAAGTGTCACACTGGGGTTTCCCGGGTAGGATCACAAACCAGAACACGTCACCGATAAGATATCAAAAGGTATCTTACCTGTGAGGCTACGAAGTTGATCAGGCTCTGGTTCTGGTGTGGTCCCGCCAGGAAATCCTTGGTGGTGGCACGATAGCAAAGATGTTTAACCCAGGCCCCCATGTTGGGCGCCAAATTGAAGTGGACAATGTAGTACTTCCTTGGATGCCAATCTCTGGTCTAATTCGGTGGAGAAATCAGGTAAGTTATATGCGCGCATAAAGAAATCACACAGACAACGAAGAAGTCTTGTCCACAACACCTTAGTTAACTCTACACCATAATCATGCATTGCATATAGCGCTTCAAAATTTTGCACCATATACCCTAAGGGCGTCTCACCTTTCTTCACCTTCTTGGGTTTGGACGACCAGTTAGCAATTGTTACTCTTAAGGGCAGAAACCTTTTTACAATACAGATATTACTTTTTAGGAAAAAAAATTGAAATTTATTGTCTGGTACTTCAGACAACAATTCATATATATCGGATTCGCTTCCTCCATCAGTAGCCGGACTGCAGTCGCCTGACCCAGAAACGTACCTTGGGAGTACACTCTCAAGTTTGCTTTCTCGCTAGGCGAGTAGGCGCTCAATCACTCACAGCACTCAAATCACTCACAGCACGTACTTGTACCAGATACTTTCAGCACAAAACAATACATAAACAATTCTACTCTCTCTTCTAGCCGAAGGCACGCTGTCCCTCCTCTTGGCTCCTTATACCCAATTGATTGAACTCTACTCTTGTCTGCTTGAGACTATGTTCTATAACAACACTTCCGTCTGCAATTCCAATTTGCCTATGGGTACTTTACCCACCCGGCACCACTACCGCTGCAGCTACCGCTGACCTCAATTGGCCCCCTTCACTACACGACATACACACTAGCACTGACTCAGGGCTCTCAGCCCAGTCGCAGAAATCCCTCCTCCTTTCCTTGCCCACGTGCAGAAGCTCTGTTTACAAACACTGACTACAACTATGCAACTCCACGTGGCTACCCTCTCCCTCTTTTACAGAATTATCCTTTAGTTAACATCTGATCCCCCAGGTCCAGACATGCGCTAGCCACTCTGGCTCTTTTGCTTGTCCGTGCTTTCGATGGCGGGATCAGTATGTCAATGAGACCGTTGCTGCGGGTCTCCTTATCCGACTATGGTCGGACGTTTCCCTTATACCGGTATCTCTGATACACATACAAACATAGAAGACACTTTACCAATCGCCGCGCTGCTCGCTGTTTCCTCAGACTCGGTGGTGTCCCAGCTTCCCAGGCCGGGGGTCCGTTTGGGATGAGACGAGGTCCACTGAACAGGAAATCCTGCTTGGCACCTGCAGATGTCAGCTCACCTTCAACGGACGCCCAACCGACGGGATCACTCGCACCTGCAGTCAACCGCCCAGTGTTCAGCAGTCGTTGCTGTGCCAGCAAGGGCCCATATCCCAGACGAGCCCCAAAGAAATGTTACCGGAATCTGCTAGGTTCACTCGGGACGAAGCAGGACCGGACACGAGCAAGGATTGTCTGAACACGAGTCTCTTCAGGAAAGGCAAACTTTATTTGTGTCGTCACACAATGCTCACACAGGATTAAATCGCAAAAGAGTGAGCCCCCGAACTCACTCCGACAAGGGGTTTTATACCCCAATACATAATTAGGTACATCCCAATTAGCCCACCTCCTGGTGACACTATCCCACCCCACGTGGGTTAGTACCTCCCTTGGTCGATTACAAAGACATTCCATACATTGACCGTAAATTGGCAAACTTCATGTTAGTTTGACAGAAAGTGATTTGCTGCTACGCTCAATCCGGCCTGTGCCCACCTCCCTATATCCTGCTTATTTGTTGAAGATAAGACTTGGTCTGTTTTCTACGTTCTTCTTTGTCTAGCTGCAGGCCTCTGTGACCTTGATGTATCCATTTGTCATCCTGTCCCTCTGTGCGAAGAGCAGCCCGGATCTTCCTCAATTTTAATTGCTTCTCTGCTAATCTAACACATTCCTAAAATTCTATTTAAACTTCATTCTAGTTTCTAATGAAATCTACCTAGTTATTTTCAAGTGAACCAATATTCTGAACAAGATGGCTGCCTGGCTCATAATGGCGACCATCTTCCAGCCTGATTCCACTTCACAACATACTTCTAGCAGATTTATGCGAATTGTAATTTGTGTCTTCTCACTGCCACCCATCAGGGGGTCCCACATACTTCTAGCAGATTTATGCGAATTGTAATCTGTGACTTCTCACTGCCACCCATCAAGGAGTCTCACTGGTTTATAGGAGGTTTCTGAGACTTGTAATCTGTGGCTTCTCACGGCCACCCATCAGGGGGTCTCACTGATTTATAGGAGGTTTCTGAGATTTGTAATCTGTGGCTTCTCACTGCCACCCAACAGGGGGTCCCACATACTTCTAGCAGATTTATGCAAATTGTAATCTGTGGCTTCTCACTGCCACCCATCAGGGGGTCTCACTGATTTATAGGAGGTTTCTGAGATTTGTAATCTCTGGCTTCTCACTGCCACCCATCAGGGGGTCCCACATACTTCTAGCAGATTTATGCGAATTGTAATTTGTGTCTCCTCACTGCCAGCTATCAGGGGGTCACACTGATTTATAGGAGGTTTCTGAGACGTTTAATTTGTGTCTTCTCACTGCCATCCATCAGGGGGTCACACTGGTTTAAAGGAGGTTTCTGAGATTTGTAATCCGTGGCTTCTCACTGCCACCCATCAGGGGGTCCCACATACTTCTAGCAGATTTATGCAGATTGTAACCTGTGGCTTCTCACTGCCACCCATCAGGGGGTCACACTGATTTATAGGAGGGAATTGTAATTTGTGTCTTGTCACTGGCTGCCAGCTATCAGGGTCTCTCACTGAGTTATACCAGAGTTCTGTAAATCTTTAATCTTTATACAAGAGTTGAATCAGAGTTCTGTATATATTTAATCAATATATCACTCACCATGTCTGAAAGAACAAAAAGGACAGGCAGACGCTCCCAGACACAGATAAGAGGGCAAGCAGCCCCTGTGTCGGGAGGCTGTGCCTCTGGTCATGGTGGACGTGGTGCATCCTCTGCAGGGGCACCCTTGTCCTTTCTAACTGGTGCTGGCAGTCTTAAGCAGCAGCAACATACAAAGGATTTGGTGGATTGGCTAACCAGGCCATCCTCCGAGTCCTCTGCCAGCCAGGCTTGTAGTGCTTTACAGTCCACCTCAGCTGCCAAAGCATCTAATGCAGCCTCCATGTCCACAGCTACTGCTGCCGTAGCCTCGCTATCACACACAGAGGAGTCAGCTGAATTGTTTGACTACAATGACAGTGACATGCTGCTTGAGGATGCGCAGCAAGTACAGTGCTCTGATTCAATCTCTGAGGTTGAGGAAGGGAGTATAATCAACCTAGAGGAAGGGGGTGCCAGTGATGACACACAAATAACTGGTACTCATGTTGCCCCAGCAGCTGCAGCACACTGCCAAGTTGGCTCCAGTGACGAGGAGATAGGGGGTGAAGATGACGTTGATGAGGAGGTCACTGACTCCACCTGGGTGCCAGATCGAACAGAGGAAGAGGGGGAGGAGGCACAGCAAACATGAGCCACAACATCCTCTATGACCAACCGTAGCACTAGCCAGTCCAAGGCATTAGATGTCAGAGCTGCTCCAGTGCAGAGCACTGTTGCCTCAAAGCACACACGCAGGAACTCTGCTGTCTGCTGTAAATGTGCAGCAGACCCCACCGTTGCTATTTGTAATCTATGTCAGATGAGGCTTAAGCGTGGAAAAGACACCAGACACTTGGGTACCAAGTGCTTGAGGCGACATATGACCTCCTGCCACACATCCCGTTGGCGCAAAACTTTGCATAGGTCCTCCTCCTCCTCATCTGTCTCTACCCCCATTGTATGTCCTGCCATGTCATTGCCTACAACCTCCACTGACAGGGATGATGCTTCAGTAATGGATGTACCATTTCCTTCCTCACAATGTGACAGCATCCCATCAGCTGAAGATTTACGCAGTCAGATTATGTTGCCGCAGCTGCTGCAGCATAAGAAAAAATATAGTCCCAATCATCCCCAAGCACAGCGTCTAAATGCCAGCTTAGCAAAATTACTCGCATTGCAGCTGCTGCCTTTCCAGCTGGTGGACTCTGCTCCCTTCCATGAATTTGCTGAATGTGCTGTACCACAGTGGCAGGTTCCAAAACGCCATTACTTTTCACGCAAGGCCATTACAGCACTATACCAGCACGTGGAATGTTATCGAGTCATTGGGAAAGGCAGTCAGCAGCAAGGTGCATGTGACTTTAGACACGTGGTCCAGCAAGCATGGACAGGGTCGTTACATTTCCTTCACGGTACACTGGGTAACTCTGATTGCAGCTGGGAGGTATCCAAGATGGGGCTCTGTGTTGGAGCTTGTTCATCCACCATGCCTCCAGAAAGCTGCTTGTATGAGGTCTGTCTGTCCACCACCACCACCTCACCCTCTTCCTCCTCCTCCTCCTTCTGTGTCTCTGGCGAAGTGGCAGTTAAACTGACGCCTGACAGGGTCTACACAATGGCTCAAGCAAAAAGAAGCCATACTGTGCTTGAGCTGGTTTGTTTAGGGGACAGGAGCCACACCGGGCCAAAAATTCTGTCAGCTCTGCAGGGCCAGGTGCAGAGATGGTTAACACCATGCCAGCTTCAGCTGCGAATGATCGTCTGTGATAATGGCAGCAACCTTCTCTCCGCCCTATGCAAGGGTAAATTGACGCATGTACCATGCGTAGCACACGTCCTAAATCTAGTGGTACAGCGTTTCCTAACCAAGTACCCAGGGCTGGCAGAGCTTCCTGGCCAAGCCAGAAAAGTCTGCAGCCACTTCAGACGGTCATTCCCAGCAATTGTTCACCTGGCATAAATTCAAAGAGAATTCCACCTTCCCACAAACCGTCTGATCTGTGACATGCCTACCAGGTGGAACTCGACATTAGCAATGCTGCAGCGTCTGCACAAGCAGCAGAGGGCCATCAACGAGTACCTGTGTGAGTATGGCACAAGGACAGGTTCAGGTCAACTAGGTTATTTTTCCCCCGGGCAGTGGCTGATGATCAAGGATGCATGCACTGTACTGTCACCATTTGAGGAGGCAACGAGGATGGTGAGCAGGGACAGTGCATGCATCAGTGACACAATTCCTTTAGTGTTCCTGCTGGAGCACACTCTGCAGGGAATTATAGATGTGGCTCTAGAGGCAGAGCAGCGGGAGGAAGAGGAGGCCTTCCCTAGCTCTCAAGGCCCCAGTCTTTCCGCAGACAGCATTCCAGTGGGTCCTACTCAGATCAGACAGGAGGAGGAGGAGGCAGAATATTTAAGTAGTGGGGGCATTGAAGGTGGGGATTCCTCAAGGGAGGGTTTCGTGTGCCCAGAAACACAAGGGCTAGTGCGTGGCTGGGAGGAGGAAGTGCACGATGGGGTCATTCTCATTGACCAGGAAGACTCGGAAGCTAATGCCACCTCCAACCTACGCTGCATGGGCTCCCTTATAATGCAAAGCCTGCAAAAGGACCCCAGGATTCGTGCTATCAAGGAGAGGGATCATTACTGGTTGGCAATCCTTCTTGATCCACGATACAAGGGTAAAGTTGCAGAGCTCATCCTGCCCGCACAGAGGGAGGACAGGATGAAAAAACTTGAGGACGCTCTAAAGCGACACTTGTGTAACACCTTTCCAGGCACTGGTAACTTACCAAGTGATGACACACGTGCTTCTGAGGCTGCGGATGATCAGAGGAATAGTGGTGAATGCCAGGGCCGCTTGACTGATGCATTTTTTAATTTTTTTAGTCCACGACGCCCAGGGACGTCAAATGTAGGCACCCATTGCCAGCGTCATCACCATATGGTGCAGGACTACCTAGGGGCAAGGGTAGACCTGGATACGTTTCCAGCAGATGATCCACTGGCTTACTGGGTGTTGAGATTGGATCACTGGCCAGAATTTAGCCAATATGCTATGCAGCTACTAGGTTGCCCGTCATCTAGCGTGCTTTCTGAAAGGACGTTCAGTGCCGCTGGAGGTTTTGTCACAGACAAAAGAGTGCGTTTGTCCACCGACTCTGTAGACAGGCTGACATTTATAAAAATGAATCAGTCCTGGATCAGCAGCTATCAATCCCCTGATGCTGAAGTAAGGGAATAGATCGGGGATGTCTTCTGCATTCACAAAACCTCCAGCACTGAACTCTTCCACAATACCACAAAAGGGTTGCGGTGTGAAGGCACCTGCTGCCATGAAAGGCACAATATTTGGCTGCACTGACGCCTGTGCCACATTTATATCATTTAATTTTTTGAACCTCAGGGTCCAACCCTGCACTCTTCCACAATACTACAGAGGGGTTAATGTATGATAGTACTTGCTGGCCTGGCAGTCTGGCACCAAAAGCACAATATCTGGGTGCACTGACGCCCATTACCAGATTCATATATTTTTAATATAGGACCACATGGTCCATCCCTGCATTCTTCCACAATACCACAGAGGGGTTACTGTATGAATGCACTTGCTGGCCTGGCACCAAAAGCACAATATCTGGGTCCACTGACGTCCATTACCAGATTCATATATTTTTAATATAGGACCACATGGTCCACCCCTGCACTCTTCCACAATAGTACAGAGGGGTTACTGTATGATAGTACTTGCAGGCCTGGCACCAAAAGCACAATATTTGGGTGCACTGCCACTGACACCTGTATCAGATTCATATCCTCAGAGAGGTTACGGTGTGACGGCACTGTTGCCGACGCTAAAGGCCCAATTTTAAAGCACCTATTGTTACTTTCATCCAAAGCCTGCATACGTTTTACAATAATTTAGCCAAAAAATCATTAAACTTTTTCTACGTGTCCGAAAATGTCTCCTATTTTCATACAGACTGCCGCCCCAAGCAGTTGTTTATGGATAGATTAAAGGAAAAGCATTTACCGTCTTATGAAACGTCATTTTTTTGTTTTCAAGTGTTTCTATACATCCTAGAAATCCGCCACTTCATGGGCAGGTTATGGGGACCTCCTAGGCACGATATTTGAAGGAATTTTTTGTTTTTATTTTTATCCCTTATTTCATGGAAAACTCACTGTCCCTTTAAAAAGTTTTTTTAAAAACTTTTTGTCCTTTTTTCCTGTCCCCCAGGGCACTACCCGGACCCCATACACCTTTTATGGCAAATATCTAGCATATATGCCCTCTTGGAGGGCACTCTAAAAATCGAATTTTCAGCCCCATTGACTTGTATTGAGTTCGAGTTCGGATTCGAACATTTGGAAAGTTCGGGTTCGAATACGAACCGAACTCAGGGGTGTTCGGCTCATCCCTATTTAGGATGTGTGCTAGTCGTGGTACATGCGTCAACATACCCTGGCATAGGGTGGAGAGAAGGTTGCTGCCATTATCACAGACGACCATTCCCAGCTGAAGCTGACGTGGTGTTAACCATCTCTGCACCTGCCCCTGCAGAGCTGACAGAATTTCTGGCCCGGTGTGGCTCCTGTCCCCTAAACAAACCAGCTCAAGCACAGTATAGCATCTTTTTGCTTGAGCCATTGCATAGACCCTGTCAGGTGTCGGTTTAACTGCCACTTCGCCAGAGACACAGAAGGAGGAGGAGGAGGAGGAAGATTGAGAGGTGGTGGTGGAGCAGACAGAGCTCATACAAGCAGCTTTCTGGAGGCGTGGTAGATGAACAAGCTCCAGCACAGAGCCCCGTCTTGGATCCCTCTCAGCTGCAATTAGAGTTACCCAGTGTGCCGTGAAGGAAATGTAACGCCCCTGTCCATGCTTGCTGGACCACGTGTCTAAAGTCACATGCACCTTGCTGCTGACTGCCTTTCCCAATGACTCGATAACATTGACTTCCATGTGCTGGTATAGTGCTGGAATGGCCTTGCGTGAAAAGTAATGGCGTTTTGGAACATGCCACTGTGGTACAGCACATTCAGCAAATTCACAGAAGGGAGCAGAGTCCACCAGCTGGAAAGGCAGCAGCTGTTAGGTGAGTAATTTTGCTAAAATGGCATTTAGACGCGGTGCTTGTGGATGGTTGGGACTATATTTTTTCTCACACTGCAGCAGCTGGGGAAACATAATCTGACTGCGTAAATCTTCAATTGATGGGATGCTGTCACATTGTGAGGAAGGACCTGGTACATCCATTAGTGTAGCATCATCCCTGTCCGTGGAGTTTGTAGGCAATGACATGGCAGGACATACAGTGGGGGTAGAGACAGATGAGGAGGACCTATGCAAAGTTTTGTGCCAATGGGATGTGTGGCAGGGGGTCATATGTCACCTCAAGCATGTGGTACCCAAGTGTCCGGTGTCTTTCCCACGCTTAAGCCTCATCTGACATAGATTACAAATAGCAACGGTGGGGTCTGCTGCACATTTCTTAAAGAACTCCAAGCAAACAGCAGAGTTTCTGCGTGTGTGCTTTGAGACAACAGCGCTCTGCACCGGGGCAGCTCTGACATCTGATGCCTTGGACTGGCTAGTGCTACGGTTGGTCATAGATGATGTTGTGCCTCATTTTTGCTGTGCCTCCTCCTCCTCCCCCTCCTCCTCACTTGATTCCTCTGTTTGTTCTGGCACCCAGGTGGAGTCAATGACCTCATCATCAATGTCATCTTCACCCCCTATCTCCTCGTCACTGGAGCCAACTTGGCAGTATGCTGCAGCTGCTGGGGCAACATGAGTGCCAGTTATTTGTGTGTCATCACTGGCACCCCCTTCCTCTAGGTTGATTATACTCCCTTCCTCAACCTCAGAGATTGAATCAGAGCACTGTACTTGCTGTGCATCCTCAAGCAGCATGTCACTGTCATTGTAGTCAAACAATTCAGCTAAAAAACAACAAATGGTGGTGTTCGTGCTAAGAGACATGCAAATTGTCTCAATTGTATCAATCCTTGTAAAAGACAAAAGGAAGAAGGGGAAGAAAAATACTTATGTTTCTTTCTTCTCTTGTCAAAAAGGAACCCGTTTGGATAGCTTCCAATCCTTGCTGGAAAAAAAGAGTTTTGTATTTCTCAAATTTTTCCTTTTCAAACGGAAACCACTTCTTGGCAGTTCATATCCGATGGAGTATATACCTCAAAATAAAGGGGAGAGAATATCGATGGTGTTATACCCTTTATTAAAACGGATGACCTGCTAACAATATATATATACGTACAGGAAAGGAAGTGGGCTTTTGAAGTGATCTCGCCCACTGGCAAACATAAAAACGCCGCGTCTCATGTGTCCTTAGAAATCCATCAGGAGCTCCCGGGCTGCTTCCGTGGTGGTCACTCAGAAGGTGTGGATCCGCGGTAGTAAAGTGACGTAGTGCTGACGCGTTTCGTCCCACCATCGGGACTTCATCAGAGCATATGTCACTGTATGGTCGTCCTCTTCTTATAGTGTCTCAATCTGACACACCTATTTTCATTATATTTAAAAGCTCCTTAATTCTTTCAATTTAAAAGTCTTAAATTGCTTCAACCTAATTGTAGGAATCAAAAAGCATTGTTCCACCTTAACCATAAGGGAATGACCTAATAAAAACATTATATCATTATATTAATAACGTTATCGCAAATAACATTATAAAAACTTTCTTATTGTAAAAAAATCTAAATATCATTAAAAAATCACAAAAAAAGCGTTAAAAAATTCCCTACTAGGAAGTTATACAGAAACATGATAAAGAATGTGTGTTATAAAACGTTGAACAGGTCAAAATCAACATTGAGACCTAAAGGAAAAAAAGTTTTTAAATTATATGCTGTTCTCATTTCCTCCTGTTCCATTCTTTGGATATTATCACCTCCTCTCCAATATTTGCCAACTCTTTTAATGCCCAAAAATTTTAACCCCTTTGGATCTGAATTATGGCATTTAAAAAAATGTGCAGAGACAAAATGTTGCATGTAACCATTTCTAAAATTGCGAATATCAGGGTTATCCAAAGAGATTCGAAAAGTCACCGCACATTCGGTGACTTTTCGTTCTCTTCAATTCGGTTCCTTTTGCCGATTGCATTTCGGTGACCCTGCGGTGTATTCAGCAAAGAGCACAGGGTCCCGAATTGCAGGGAAAAGCTGCCGAAAAACTGACGAAAACTAACCGAATGCATGCTGAAAACAAGCAAAAACATCTGGATTAACCTTCGAAAAAGCCGAACAGGAGCCGAACAGGAGCCGAATCACACAGAGCCGAAGCAGCTGTGACGTAGAGGAGGCAGTGAATAAATTAGAAAAACCATTTGTATGAATCTGGGAAAATGAAACGCTGTTTGCAAAGAAACTACTGAGCGAAAATGTCTGAAATTTTCACAGGAGGTCCAGGGAATGATCATAAAGAGGGCTGTTACAAAAAAAATAAGTAAACTAAAAAAAAAAAAAAAAATCGGACTTTTAAAAAAAAAAAAAAAAAAATCTGAAAAATGCTTAAAGTTCCCTACTAGGAAGTTATACAGAAACATGATAAAGAATGTGTGTTATAAAACGTTGAACAGGTCAAAATCAACATTGAGACCTAAAGGAAAAAAAGTTTTTAAATTATATGCTGTTCTCATTTCCTCCTGTTCCATTCTTTGGATATTATCACCTCCTCTCCAATATTTGCCAACTCTTTTAATGCCCAAAAATTTTAACCCCTTTGGATCTGAATTATGGCATTTAAAAAAATGTGCAGAGACAAAATGTTGCATGTAACCATTTCTAAAATTGCGAATATCAGGGTTATCCAAAGAGATTCGAAAAGTCACCGCACATTCGGTGACTTTTCGTTCTCTTCAATTCGGTTCCTTTTGCCGATTGCATTTCGGTGACCCTGCGGTGTATTCAGCAAAGAGCACAGGGTCCCCGAATTGCAGGGAAAAGCTGCCGAAAAACTGACGAAAACTAACCGAATGCATGCTGAAAACAAGCAAAAACATCTGGATTAACCTTCGAAAAAGCCGAACAGGAGCCGAACAGGAGCCGAATCACACAGAGCCGAAGCAGCTGTGACGTAGAGGAGGCAGTGAATAAATTAGAAAAACCATTTGTATGAATCTGGGAAAATGAAACGCTGTTTGCAAAGAAACTACTGAGCGAAAATGTCTGAAATTTTCACAGGAGGTCCAGGGAATGATCATAAAGAGGGCTGTTACAAAAAAAATAAGTAAACTAAAAAAAAAAAAAAATCGGACTTTTAAAAAAAAAAAAAAAATCTGAAAAATGCTTAAAGTATCCTAAAAAATCTATAAATAAAGAGACTCTTTGCTGCAGAATTTTATAATAAACGGTTTATTAGATATTGAATTAAAACGGGAATATTTTTAACATTGAAGCCTATGGGATTCTCCAGAATAAATTTGCCGAATTAAACCACCGAATGGCAGGGCATTAGGGGAACCTTTCACTGCTGGTTTGTGTTCTCTGAATAGCCGAAGCAGTGCTTTTTCATGGGGATTTCACTGCCCTCGAACAGGCACCGAACAGGCACCGTATGTTCAGGCAATTCGCCAGGATTTGGCGAATTGCCTGCTCTCTGGATAGCCGAATGGCCAGGAAAGGTAACCGAACGCTGATTTTCAGCGTTCGGTTACCTTTCTCAAGCAATTCGGATCTCTTTGGATAACCCTGTATGTTCGTCTATGAGTTTATGTAAAGGTCTTACTGTGCGTCCTACATACTGTAGTCCGCATGGGCATTCTAATAAATAAATAATATTATTGGTTTTACATGTAATTAGCCTGTCGATAGCATATTCGATTTTAGTTATATTAGACTTATAATTCTTAATACAGTTCCCGCTTGTTGGAATATTCGAATTTTTACAAGATTGGCAATTTTTACAATAAAAGAAACCCTTTTCTTGCTGTAACCATCCTGTTTTCTTATTGTTTTTTATATAGCTTTGTACAAGAGTTTGTTTTAAACTTGGAACACCTCTAAAAGTAATAGTGGGTCTTTCGCTCAGAATCCCCCTCAAATCATCATCTTCTCTCAAGAGATACCAAAATTTATTGATAGTCTTTTTAATATTCATATGTGAACTGTCAAAATCAAAAATCATCCTTGTTACGGGGTTATCTCTTTTTTTGATATGATTTGTTTCCATTAGGAGAATAGGTCTATCAATCTTCTCCACCTTCTGTAGAGCTTCTTTTAAGATTATATTTGGGTATTCGTTCTCTTTAAAATCAGTTAAAAGTTTCACTGATTCTTTCAAAAAATATTCATTATCGGTACAATTTCTCTTAAGTCGCATCAGTTGTCCCTTAGGAATATTAGTGAGCCAAGGAGAAAAATGTCCACTGGAAAAATGGATATAACTATTAACGTCTATTGGCTTGAAAAAGGTACAAGTTTTTATGATACTGCTCTCTATATAAATTTTCAAGTCTAAAGAAAACACCTCTTTCTGGCTATAATTAAAATCCAAATGTATATTAGCATCATTCTCATTCAATATAGCTAACAAATCCTGTAAGGAAGCCTCATCACCTTTCCAAATAAAATTAACATCATCAAGTTAATGGCGATAGGTAACGAGACCCGCACCCAGGAATCTATTCAAAAATGTCTCCTCCCAAAATGCCATAAAAGATTGGCATAACTGGGTGCGAATCTCGTTCCCATCGCCATTCCCGCCACTTGAATATAAAAATCCTGACCAAACCAAAAATAATTATTATGTAGAATCTATTTAATACTAGCTACTAAAAAACCTCTCTGTTCCACTGGAATTTTCCCATACATCTCTAAAAATTTAGATGTGGCTTGTAGACCCTTGGGATGTTGTATAATAGTATATAGAGAGGTGACATCCCCTGTAACTAACCAAAATTCTTCCTGCCATTGTTGTTGCATAAGGATATTCAATATATCCTTAGTGTCCCTCAAATATGCCCTAGTATTCTTCACTATGGGTTGTAAAAAGGTATCTATATATTCTGGCAATCTCAAGGAAATAGAGCCAATACCCGAAATTATGGGCCGGCCAGGAGGGTTTTCTTTATTTTTATGCAATTTCGGCAGAATATAAAAGGTAGGTATTTTTGGATGATTTATAGATAAATAATCATATTCTTTTTTATTTAAGATGTTGTTTATCTGTCCTTCATTCAGTAGTGCCATTAGGGTTATCTTCATGTCACTAGTAGGATCTTTTTGAGTGGATATCAGGGTGGTGTATGCTTCTCATTTGCATTGGGTATTTCTTCTCAGTATGAACCCCCTTTTTTGTTAAACAATTCAGCTGACTCCTCCGTGTGTGATAGCGAGGCTACAGCAGGAGTAGCTGTGGACATGGAGGCTGCAATAGATGTTTTGGCAGCTGAGGTGGAATGTAAAGCACTACAAGCCTGGCTGGCAGAGGACTCGGAGGACTCGGATGGCCTGGTTAGCCAATCCACCAAATCCTCTGTATGTTGCTGCTGCTTAAGAAGATGGCCAGCACCAGTTAGAAAGGACAAGCGTGCCCCTGCGTAAATCTTCAGCTGATGGGATACTGTCACATTGTGAGGAATGACCTGGTACATCCATTACTGTAGCATCATCCCTGTCAGTGGAGGTTGTAGGCAATGACATGGCAGGACATACAGTGGGGGTAGAGACAGATGACGAGGAGGAGGACCTATGCAAAATGTTGCACCAATGGGATGTGTGGCAGGTGGTCATATGTTGCCTCAAGCATGTGGTACCCAAGTGTTCGGTGTCTTTCCCACGCTTAAGACTCATCTGACATAGATTACAAATAGCCATGGTGGGGTCTGCTGCACATTTCTTAAAGAACTCCCAGACAGCAGAGTTCCTGGATGTGTGCTTTGAGACAACAGCGCTCTGCACCTGAGCAGCTCTGACATCTGATGCCTTTAACTGGCTAGCGCTATGGTTGGTCATAGAGGACGTTGTGCCTCGTGTTTGTTGTGCCTCCTCCTCACTTGACTCCTCTGTTCGATCAGGCACCCAGGTGGAGTCAGTGACCTCATCATCAACCATATCTCCTCATCACTGGAGCCAACTTGGCAGTATGCTGCAGCTGCTGGGGCAACATGAGTGCCAGTTATTTGTGTGTCATCACTGGCACCCCCTTCCTCTAGGTTGATTATACTCCCTCAGAGATTGAATCAGAGCACTGTACTTGCTGCGCATCCTCAAGCAGCATGTCACTGTCATTGTAGTCAAACAATTCAGCTGACTCCTCCGTGTGTGATAGTGAGGCTATGGCAGGAGTAGCTGTGGACATGGAGGCTGCATTAGATGTTTTGGCAGCTGAGGTGGACTGTAAAGCACTACAAGCCTAGCTGGCAGAGGACTCGGAGGATGAGGATGGTCTGGTTAGCCAATCCACCAAATCCTCTGTATGTTGCTGCTGCTTAAGACTAGGGATGAGCCGAACACCCCCGAGTTTGGGTTCGCATTCGAACTCGAACTTTTCAAATGCTCGAATTCGAACTTGAACTCAATACAAGTCAATGGGACTGAAAATCGATTTTTAGAGTGCCCTCCAAGAAGGCATATATGCTAGATATTTGCCATAAAAGGTGTATGGGGGTCCGGGTAGTGCCCTAGGGTACAGGAAACAAGGACAAAAAGTTTTAAAAAAAAACTTTTTAAAGGGACAGTGAGTTTTCCATGAAATAAGGTTTAAAAATAAAAATGAAAAATTCCTTCAAATATCGTGCCTAGGAGGTCCCCATAACCTGCCCGTGAAGTGGCAGATTTCTAGGATGTATAGACACATTTAAAAACAAAAAAATTACGTTTCAAATGACGGTAAATGCTTTTCCTTTAATCTATTCATAAACAACTGCTTGGGGCGGCAGTCTGTATTAAGAGAGGAGACCGGGGTATCTCCGGTACGTTGTTCTTATACTGCAGGGGTATTCCTGGTACATTGTGCTTATACTGCAGGGGTATCTCCGGTACATTCTGCTTATACTCCACGGGTATCTCCGGTATATTCTGCTTATACTGCAGGGGTATCCTCGGTACATTGTGCTTATACTGCAGGGGTATCTCCGGTACATTCTGCTTATACTGCAGGGGCATCTCTGGTACATTGTGCTTATACTGCAGGGGTATCCCTGGTACATTGTGCTTATACTGCAGGGGTATCTCTGGCACATTCTGCTTATACTGCAGGGGTATCTCCGGTACATTCTGCTTATACTGCAGGGGTATCTTCGGTACATTGTGCTTATACTGCAGGGGTATCTCCGGTACATTCTGCTTATACTGCAGGGGCATCTCTGGTACATTGTGCTTATACTGCAGGGGTATCCCTGGTACATTGTGCTTATACTGCAGGGGTATCTCTGGCACATTCTGCTTATACTGCAGGGGTATCTCCGGTACATTCTGCTTATACTGCAGGGGTATCTTCGGTACATTCTGCTTAGGCTAGGGTCAGACTGAGGCAGTGCGAACGCGCGTTCTGGCGCACATAATCACGGCCGCACTAGCAGCAGATGACGGGCAATGACAGCCAATATACGAAGTACGGTCGCACAAAAGTCCGGCCGCGCAACGCAAGTGGAAAATGAACGCATTTTTTCGAGAACGTTAAACCGCTGGTACTGACGTACAGAGTGCGCTGCGTCCGCATAGCAGCGTGTGTGCGTGATTAGGAGATGTCAGACGCTGCTAGTGTGCGGCCAACATAACGTTCAAACAGCCGGATTTCCCTAGACTTCTTTTCACCCCATCGTCATGAAATACGTCCAGAATTGCGCATCGTCTGACCACTTAAGCGTATTCCGTGAAAAAATGCGTGCGCACGCATCGACGTACATTTTGACGGTGGCCGCAGAAAATGCGCTCATCTGTCCCTAGCCTTATACTGCAGGGGTATCTCTGGTACATTCTGCTTATACTGCAGGGGTATCTCCGGTACATTCTGCTTATACTGCAGGGGTATCTCCGGTACCCGGTTTCGAATGATACCCAACATGACCAGGTATAAAGTAAAAAAACAAAAAAAAATGTATCTCCGGTATATTCTGCTTATACTGCATGGGTATCCCCGGTACATTCTGCTTATACTGCAGGGGTATCTCTGGTACATTCTGCTTATACTGCAGGGGTAACTCCGGTACACTGTGCTTATACTGCAGGGGTATCTCCGGTACATTGTGCTTATACTGCAGGGGTATCTCCGGTACATTGTGCTTATACTGCAGGGGTATTCCCGGTACATTGTGCTTATACTGCAGGGGTATCTCTGGCACATTCTGCTTACACTGCAGGGGTATCTCCGGTACATTCTGCTTATACTGCAGGGGTATCTCCGGTACATTCTGCTTATACTGCAGGGGTATCTCCGGTACACTGTGCTTATACTGCAGAGGTATCTCCGGTACATTGTTCTTATACTGCAGGGGTATCTCTGGTACATTGTGCTAATATTGCAGGGGTATCTCCGGTACATTCTGCTTATATTGCAGAGGTATCTCTGCTACATTCTGCTTATGCTGCAGGGGTAACTCCGGTACACTGTGCTTATACTGCAGGGGTATCTCCGGTACATTGTGCTTATACTGCAGGGGTTTCTCTGGTACATTGTGCTTATACTGCAGGGGTATTCCCGGTACATTGTGCTTATACTGCAGGGGTATCTCCGGTACATTCTGCCTATACTGCAGGGGTATCTCTGGCACATTCTGCTTATACTGCAGGGGTATCTCTGGTACATTCTGCTTATACTGCAGGGGTATCTCCGGTGCCCGGTTTCGAATGATACCCAACATGACCAGGTATAAAGTAAAAAAACAAAAAAAACATGTATCTTTGGTATATTCTGCTTATACTGCAGGGGTATCCCCGGTACATTCTGCTTATACTGCAGGGGTATCTCCGGTACATTCTGCTTATACTGCAGGGGTAACTCCGGTACACTGTGCTTATACTGCAGGGGTATCTCCGGTACATTGTGCTTATACTGCAGGGGTATCTCCGGTACATTGTGCTTATACTGCAGGGGTATTCCCGGTACATTGTGCTTATACTGCAGGGGTATCTCTGGCACATTCTGCTTACACTGCAGGGGTATCTCCGGTACATTCTGCTTATACTGCAGGGGTATCTCCGGTACATTCTGCTTATACTGCAGGGGTATCTCCGGTACACTGTGCTTATACTGCAGAGGTATCTCCGGTACATTGTTCTTATACTGCAGGGGTATCTCTGGTACATTGTGCTAATATTGCAGGGGTATCTCCGGTACATTCTGCTTATATTGCAGAGGTATCTCTGCTACATTCTGCTTATGCTGCAGGGGTAACTCCGGTACACTGTGCTTATACTGCAGGGGTATCTCCGGTACATTGTGCTTATACTGCAGGGGTTTCTCTGGTACATTGTGCTTATACTGCAGGGGTATTCCCGGTACATTGTGCTTATACTGCAGGGGTATCTCCGGTACATTCTGCCTATACTGCAGGGGTATCTCTGGCACATTCTGCTTATACTGCAGGGGTATCTCCGGTACATTCTGCTTATACTGCAGGGGTATCTCCGGTGCCCGGTTTCGAATGATACCCAACATGACCAGGTATAAAGTAAAAAAACAAAAAAAACATGTATCTTTGGTATATTCTGCTTATACTGCAGGGGTATCCCCGGTACATTCTGCTTATACTGCAGGGGTATCTCCGGTACATTCTGCTTATACTGCAGGGGTATCTCCGGTACACTGTGCTTATACTGCAGGGGTATCTCCGGTACATTGTGCTTATACTGCAGGGGTATCTCCGGTACATTGTTCTTATACTGCAGGGGTATCTCCGGTACATTCTGCTTATACTGCAGGGGTATCTCTGGTACATTCTGCTTATATTGCAGAGGTATCTCCGGTACATTGTGCTTATACTGCAGGGGTATCTCCGGTACATTGTGCTTATACTGCAGGGGTATCTCCGGTAGGGATGAGCTGTTCGGACGGTTCGGAGTTCGACCTGAACTTAGCCTGTTCGATTAGATCGTGAACACCGAACATTTCCGGGTGTTCGCCGCATGTTCGACCACAATGGACCACAATGCATTTTCCCACTGGCCTGAAGCTCGTAATTGGCTACAGCCTTGCACCTGACCACAGGTCTGGTGCAAGACAGGTTTAACACTATGCCAAACACGGCTCAGAATCCTGATGGGGCAAATTTTGCCCAATCATGGGCTCACAGAGCTAAATCCCGCAGCACACTATATAACGTTTCCACGGCCCGATTCTGCACTCATTTCAGAGGAGATTTCAAAGGAGATAGTTGTGTGTTGTTACTGCCGGTCTGCCACACTACTGGGGGGGTCTGGGGGGTCTCATTTCTACCAAATATCAGGGAATTTAGGTGATGTGTGTCTTGTCACTGTGCCAGCAAGTTTTATTGGGGTTTACAACTTTATTTAAAACATTTGTGAATTGAGGTGATCTTCTGGGTCTTGTCACTGTGCCAGCAAATCTTTTTGGGGCTCACTAATTTCTTTAAAACATTTGTGAATTGAGGTGATCTGTGTCTTGTCACACAACCAGTACCACGCAGTATTTTGGGTGTCACTAATCTCTTTAAAACATTTTTATGAATCAGTGCTCTGATTCAATCTCTGAGGTTGAGGAAGGAAGTATAATCAACCTAGAGGAAGGGGGTGCCAGTGATGACACACAAATAACTGGCACACATGTTGGCCCAGCAGCTGCAGCATACTGCCAAGTTGGCTCCAGTGACGAGGAGATAGGGGGTGATGATGACAATGATGATGAGGTCACTGACTCCACCTGGGTGCCTGATCGAACAGAGGAATTAAGTGAGGAAGAGGAGGAGGCACAGCAAACACGAGGCACAACATCCTCTGTGACCAACCGTAGCACTAGCCAGTCCAAGGCATCACATGTCAGAGCTGCTCTGGTGCAGAGCGCTGTTGTCTCAAAGAACACACGCAGGAACTCTGTTGTCTGGGAGTTGTTTAAGAAATGTGCAGTAGAGCACAGCACTGCTATTTGTAATCTATGTCAGATGAAGCTTAAGCATGGGAAAGATACCGGACACGTGGGTACCATGTGCTTGAGGCGACATATGAACAACTGCCACACATCCCGTTGGCTCAAAACTTTGCGTAGGTCCTCCTCCTCCTCATCTGTCTCTACACCCACTGAATGTCCTGCCAGGTCATTGCCTACAACCTCCACCGACAGGGATGATGCTACAGTAATGGATGTACCAGCTCCTTCCTCACAATGTGACATCATCCCAGCAGCTGAAGATTTACGCAGTCAGATTACGTTGCCGCAGCTGCTGCAGTGAAAGAAAGAATATAGTCCCAACCATCCCCAAGCACAGCGTCTACATGCCAGCTTAGCAAAATTACTCGCATTGCAGCTGCTGCCTTTCCAGCTGGTGGACTCTGCTCCCTTCCGTGAATTTGCTGAATGTGCTGTACCACAGTGGCAGGTTCCAAAACGCTATTACGTTTCACGCAAGGCCATTCCAGCACTATACCAGCACGTGGAAGACAATGTTATCCAGTCATTGGGAAAGGCAGTCAGCAACAAGGTGCATGTGACTTTAGACACGTGGTCCAGCAAGCATTGACAGGGTCTTTACATTTCCTTCACGGCACACTGGGTAACTCTGATTGCAGCTGGGAGGGATCCAAGATGGGGTTCTGTGCTGGAGCTTGTTCATCCACCATGCCTCCAGAAAGCTGCTTGTATGAGGTCTGTCTGCTACACCACCTCTCCCTCTTCCTCCTCCTCCTCCTTCTCTGTCTCTGGCAAAGAGGCAGTTAGGGTCTACGCAATGGCTCAAGCAAAAAGATGCCATACTGTGCTTGGGCTGGTTTGTTTAGGGGACAGGAGCTACACCGGGACAGAAATTCTGTCGGCTCTGCAGGGGCAGGTGCAGAGATGGTTAACACCATGCCAGCTTGACCTGGGAATGATCGTCTGCGATAATGGCAGCAACCTTCTCTCCGCCCTACGCAAGGGTAAATTGACGCATGTACCATGCCTAGCACACGTCCTAAATCTGGTGGTACAGCGTTTCCTAACCAAGTACCCAGGGCTGCCAGAGCTTCTCATCCAGGCCAGAAAAGTCTGCAGCCACTTCAGATGGTCATTCCCAGCAAGCGTTCGCCTGGCAGAAATTCAAAGAGAATTCCACCTTCCCACAAACCGTCTGATCTGTGACATGCCCACCAGGTGGAACTCGACATTAGCAATGCTGCAGCGTCTGCACAAGCAACCGAGGGCCATCAACGAGTACCTGTGTGAGTATGGCACAAGGACAGGTTCAGGTCAACTTGTTTTTTTTTTCCCCCGCAGTGGCTGATGATCAAGGATGCATGCACTGTACTGTCACCATTTGAGGAGGCAACGAGGATGGTGAGCAGGGACAGTGCATGCATCAGTGACACAATTCCTTTAGTGTTCCTGCTGGAGCACACTCTGTGGGGAATTATAGATGTGGCTCTAGAGGCAGAGCAGCGGGAGGAAGAGGAGGCCTTCCCTAGCTCTCAAGGCGCCAGTCTTTCCGCAGACAGCATTCCAGCGGGTCCTACTCAGATCAGACAGGAGGAGGATGAGGAGGAGGAGGCAGAATATTTAAGTAGTGGGGGCATTGAAGGTGGGGATTCCTCAAGGGAGGGTTTCGTGTGCCCAGAAACTCAAGGGCTAGTGCGTGGCTGGGAGGAGGAAGTGCACGATACGGTCATCCTCATTGACCAGGAAGACTCGGAAGCTAATGCCACCTCCAACCTACGCTGTATGGGCTCCCTAATGATGCAAAGCCTGCTAAAGGACCCCAAGATTCGTGCTATCAAGGAGTGGGATCATTACTGGTTGGCAACCCTTCTTGATCCACGATACAAGGGGAAAGTTGCAGAGTTCATCCTGCCCGCACAGAGGGAGCACAGAATGAAAAAACTTAAGGACGCTCTAAAGCGACACTTGTGCAACACCTTTCCAGGCACTGGTAGATTACCAAGTGCTGACACACGTGCTTCTAAGGCTGCGGGTGATCAGAGGAATAGTGGTGAAGGCCAGGGCCGCTTGACTGATGCATTTTTTAATTTTTTTTAGTCCGACGCCCAGGGACGTCAAATGTAGGCACCCATTGCCAGCGTCTTCACCATATGGTGCAGGACTACCTAGGGGCAAGGGCAGACCAGGATACCTTTCCAGCAGATGAGATTGGATCACTGGCCAGAATTTAGCCAATATGCTAAGCAGCTACCAGGTTACACTTCATCTAGCGTGCTTTCCGAAAGGACGTTCAGTGCCGCTGGAGGTTTTGTCACAGACAACAGAGTGCGTCTGTCCACTGACTCTGTAGACCGGCTGACATTTATAAAAATGAATCAGTCCTGGATCAGCAGTTATCAATCCCCTGATGCTGACGTAATGGAATAGATCGGGGATGTCTTCTGCATGCACAAAACCTCCAGCACTGAACTCTTCCACAATATCACAAAAGGGTTACGGTGTGAATGCACTTGCTGCCATGAAAGGCACAATATTTGGCTGCACTGACGCCTGTGCCAGATTTATATCATTTTAATTTTTTGAACAGCAGGGTCCAACCCTGCGCTCTTCCACAATACCACAAAAGGGTTACGGTATGAATGCACTTGCTGCCATGAAAGGCACAATATTTGGCTGCACTGACGCCTGTGCCAGATTTATATCATTTTAATTTTTTGAACAGCAGGGTCCAACCCTGCACTCTTCCACAAAGGGGATACTATATGATGATACTAGCTGGCCTGGCACCAAAGGCACAATATCTGGGTGCACTGATGCCCATTACCAGATAAAAAACGTTTCAATATAGGACCACAAGGTTCACCCCTGCATTGTTCCACAATACCACAGAGGGGTTACTGTATGATGATACTTGCTGGCCTGGCAGT
Organism: Leptobrachium leishanense; assembly: GCA_009667805.1. NCBI lineage: Eukaryota > Metazoa > Chordata > Amphibia > Anura > Megophryidae > Leptobrachium > Leptobrachium leishanense. The sequence continues at coordinate 65,683,559 of CM019073.1, read as the reverse complement.
CTTGCACCAAAGGCACAATATCTGGGTGCACTGACGCCTTGACCAGAATCATATCCTTTCTATATAGGACCACATGGTCCACCCCTGCACTCTACCACAATACCACAGAGGGGTTACTGTATGATGATACTTTCTGGCCTGGCACCAAAGGCACACTATCTGGGTGCACTGACGCCCATTACCAGATAAAAAACTTTTCAATATAGGACCACATGGTCCACCCCTGCACTCTTCCACAATACCACAGAGGGGTTACTGTATGATGATACTTGCTGGCCTGGAACCAAAGGCACACTATCTGGGTGCACTGACGCCTTAACCAGATGCATATTTTTTTAATATAGGACCGCTAGGTTCACCCCTGCATTCTTCCACAATACCACAGAGGGGTTACTGTATGATAGTACTTGCAGGTCTGGCACCAAAAGCACAATATTTGGGTGCACTGCCACTGACGCCTGTATCAGATTCAGATCCTCAGAGGGGTTACGGTGTGACGGCACCTTTGCCAACGCTAAAAGCCCAATTTTAAAGCACCTATTGTTATTTTCATCCAAAGCCTGCATAAGTTTCACAATAATTTAGCCAAAAAAATCTGTAAACTTTTTCGGCGTGTACGAAAATGTCTCCTCTTTTCATACAGACTGCCGCCCCAAGCAGTTGTTTATGGATAGATTAAAGGAAAAGCATTTACTGTCATTTGAAACGTCATTTTTTTGTTTTTAAGTGTTTCTATACATCCTAGAAATCCACCACTTCACGGGCAGGTTATGGGGACCACCTAGGCACGATATTTGGAGGAATTTTTCGTTTTTATTTTTAACCCTTATTTCATGGAAAACTCACTGTCCCTTTAAAAACGCTTTTTTTTTACTTTTTGACCTTGTTTCCTGTCCCCCAGGGCACTACCTGGACCCCCATACACCTTTTATGGCAAATATCTAGCATATTTGCCATCTTGGAGGGCACTCTAAAACCGAATTTTCAGCCCCATTGACTTACATTGAGTTCGAGTTCGGGTTCGGGTTCAGAACCGAACATTTGGGAAGTTCGGGTTCGGGCCCAAACCGAACTCGGGGGGTGTTCGGCTCACCCCTAATCTCCGGTACATTCTGCTTATACTGCAGGGGTATCTCCGGTACCATGTTTCGAATGATACCCAACATGACCAGGTTTAAAGTAAAAAAAAAAAAAACAATGTAGTTTTTTTGTGTGTTATTTTTACTAATGCAGCAATATTGTTCACATTTCAATTATAATGTGAACGATGATGCACTAATGATTTTTTTCTATGGTTGCGTTTGCTATAAATCACGTAATTCCCCCCACAAAATGTAACAAGTCCCCATTTCTAATTTTTGTACAAGCGCACCCCATAGAAAACATAACCGCAAACGCTCATGTGCTAAAATGTGAAAACAAAAACACTTTACACACTGCAGATGATTAAAAATTCTATTTGTATTGCATTTTTTGTCATAATATACAGGCAGGACATGACGTATACATATAAAAATGATATACTATGAATCTGCGGAGTCTGCCAGAAAGAACAATATCTAATATGTCTGGGTTATTTAATAAAATGTGGCTTCAAATCGCATTTAAACATGATGAGCTAAAGCGGTAAAAATGAGCTGAGCACACAGCAGTGATAAGCAGCATATTAGAGGAAAATTTAGCAGAGAAATTAACACTTCTCAGAAGCAGACACCACACCCTCAGTATACTCTACAGTCGTGTTCAAAATTATTCAACCCCCAATGCTGTAAAGGGTTTTAGGGAATTTAGTGTACATTTGTAATTGTATTCAGAATGAAATCCTACAAGGACTTTTTAAAGAATCATATGCAACTAAAATGACATCAATTGGTTTTGTAATACAGTAGTAAATGTTTCTTTTGTGAATTCTTTATTGACACAATTATTCAACCCCTTAAAGACTACCACTCTGAAGAACAGAGGTTCATTCAAGTGTTTTCAATCAGGTATTGATAACACCTGTGGATGTCACGGAGCAGCAATAAAGCATAATAAGCACCAATTAGGCAACTTTAAAATGACTGTGATACTCAGCTCCTTCTAGACATTTACTGGTGTGGTTACAAACATGGTGAAGTCAAGAGAATGGTCCAGGAAGAGAAGAGGTGATTACTCTTCACAGGAAGGGCAATGGCTATAAGAAGATTGCAAAGATGTTAAACATACCAAGAGAGACCATAGGAAGCATCATTCGCAAATTCAAGGCAAAGGGCACTGTTGAAACGCTATCTGGTCGTGGCAGAAAGAAGATGCTGACTTCGACTGCTGTGCGCTACCTGAAGCGTAGAGTGGAGAAAAGTCCCCGTGTGACTGCTGAGGAACTGAGAAAAGATTTGTCAGATGTGGGTACTGAAATTTCAGCTCAGACAATACGGCGCACACTGCGTAATGAAGGCCTCCATGCCAGAACTCCCAGGCGCACCCCTTGCTGTCTCCAAAGAATAAGAAGAGTCGACTGCAGTATGCCAAAAGTCATGTGGACAAACCACAGAAGTTTTGGGATAGTGTTCTGTGGACTGATGAAACAAAATTAGAACTGTTTGGGCCCATGGATCAACGCTATGTTTGGAGGAGGAAGAACAAGGCCTATGAAGAAAAGAACACCTTGCCTACTGTGAAGCATGGCGGGGGGTCAATCATGCTTTGGGGCTGGTTTGCTTCTGCAGGTACAGGGAAGCTTCAGCGTGTGCAAGGTACCATGAATACTCTTCAGTACCAGGAGATATTGGATGACAATGTGATGCAGTCCGTCACAAACCTGAGGCTTGGGAGACGTTGGACCTTTCAACAGGACAATGATCCCAAGCATACCTCCAAGTCCACTAGAGCATGGTTGCAGATTAAAGGCTGGAACATTTTGGAGTGGCCATCGCAGTCACCTGACTTAAATCCGATTGAGAACCTCTGGTGGGACTTAAAGAAGCAGTTGCAGTGCGCAAGCCTAAGAATGTGACTGAACTGGAGGCTTTTGCCCATGACGAATGGGTGAAGATACCCGTAGATCGCTGCAAGACACTTGTGTCAAGCTATGCTTCACGTTTAAAAGCTGTTATAACTGTAAAAGGATGTTGTACTAAGTACTAAGATTGAATGTCACTTGGGGTTGAATAAAACTGATAATGATGTGAGCACAGAAAAGACATTTGTAGTTATTTCATTATAAATGTTATGTTATATTTGTCTGACCTACACGTGCCTCTTTGATTTAATTGTAAGCAAGATGACTGAATGATCAAAATCAATGTCAAACTGGCCAAAACACTCAATTTCAGTGGGGGTTGAATAATTTTGAACACAACTGTACATACAATGTATCAAATTCGTTACACCGGACTAAAAACACCTGTTGTTTACAACTTTGACAACACAGGTCATTTAGAGGGGAGAATCTTTGCACTTAGACATTAGTTTTTAATTCAATATCTATTAAACCGTTGCTTATAATATTCTTCAGTAAAGTGTCTATTTACTCCTCGATTTTTTAGTATTTTTTAAGCGTTTTTTATACTTTTTTCAAATTTTTTTCCGAACTCGAACCGAACACGCCCAAAAAGTTCGAATTTCGTGAACTTGCGAACTGCCAAAGTTCGAATCGAACTCCGAACTGATCGAACCAAACACTTACTTACTTAAGACGGCCAGCACCAGTTAGAAAGGACAAGCTTGCCCCTGCAGAGGATGCACCACGTCCAACACTACCAGAGGCAAAGCCTCCCAACACAGAGGCTGCTTGCCCTCTTATCTGTGTCTGGGAGCGTCTGCCTGTCCTTTTTGGTCTTTCTGACATGGTGAGTGATATATAGATTATATATATACAGAACTCTGATTCAACTCTGGTATAAAGATTAAAGATTTCCAGAACTCTGGTATAACTCAGTGAGACACCCAGATAGCTGGCAGCCAGTGACAAGACACAGATTACAATTCCCAGATACCTCCTATGAAACAGTGAGACCCCTGATGGGTGGCAGTGACAAGACACAAATTACAATTCCCAGATATCTGCTAGAAGTATGTGGGACCCCCTGATAGATGGCAGTGAGAAGACACAGATTACAAGTCTCAGAAACCTCCTATAAATCAGTGAGACCCCCTGATGGGTGGCAGTCAGTGAGAACACATGCGTTATAACAATTCCCAAATATTTTGTAGAAGTTACTGACCCCCAAAATACTGGGTGTCACTGGCTGTGACAAGACACAGATCACCTCAATTCCCAAATATTTTGTATAAATTACTGAGCCCCCAAAATTCTGGCTGGCAGTGACAAGACACAGATTACCTCAGATTTCCTCAATTCACAAATATTTTGTAGAAATTACTGAGCCCCCAGAATTCTGCGTGGCAGATTACCTCTGATTGAAAAAATACAATCAAATGTATTTACAGGGAGCGCAACACATATATTAACACAAAGATAAATGTAAAGATGAATTTAGCTTAGAAGTATCAGAACAAGATCGGGCCTTCCCATTCAGAAAAACCGGAAATATGATATCATTGTCCTATATGAAAAGAGAAATTTATCGCGTAGTACAGTACGGTAGGTATCACAAATATAATAGTGAAGATGATCACACTCACAAAGATGGAGCCCCCAGTGGCTCGTAAAATAGGCCTTTAGGTCTCTTATTGGAGGGGGACCTCACCCACGTGCAGATGTCCTTTAATTTTCCTTATGATGGCGTGATGCACCTCAAACGAAAAGCATATTGCTATGGTGCATATAGGCAGATAGATGTATGTAAATAAAAATGATCAACTCACGTGGTTCAGAGCCTTCTGGAATGATGGCTCTGTAAATAAAGCATATGGACCTCTAGGTGATTAGAGGGGGTCCTTCCTCCAGTTGAATGGATGTGAATCCAAAAAAATTCCCAAAATGAGGAAAGTAGATGGATTGGATAAAAGTAAATAAAATTTTAATAAATCAGATAATAAAACATAAAATCCGAAAATAAATCCGAAAATAAATACGAACAAAATCCGAAAGACAATTCTTGGTTTATCTGGAAGGATCTCATTCAAAACAGGATCACGTTTAAGAATTGGCCAATATTTGTTAATTGATCTTTTTTAATGGTTTGATTGGTTGTGTTAAAGCCTAGAACTAGAGCAATTTCAGTAGCTTTTCCTTCTTTTTTCTGTTTGTATTTCAATAATTGATTCCTATCCATTCCAAGGACATCCTCTCTAACTTGCCTTAAAGGTTCTTCCTCATATCCCTTATCTTTAAAGTCAATCATTAATTTATTGGTTTGCTGTATATATTGCGGTATATCAGTACAATTTCTCCTCATTCTCATCATTTGTCCTTTAGGTATGGCACGGAGCCACGGTTGATAGTGATTACTTGTTTGATGGATATAACTATTAACTTGCACTTTTTTGAAATGGGTTCTAGTTTTCATAACTCCATTCTCTATATAGATATTCAGATCTAAGAAATCTATTGTTTCAGTGCTTATACATGATTCTAGACAGATAACAAGTTAATAGTTATATCCATCAAACAAGTAATCACTATCAACCGTGGCTCCGTGCCATACCTAAAGGACAAATGATGAGAATGAGGAGAAATTGTACTGATATACCGCAATATATACAGCAAACCAATAAATTAATGATTGACTTTAAAGATAAGGGATATGAGGAAGAACCTTTAAGGCAAGTTAGAGAGGATGTCCTTGGAATGGATAGGAATCAATTATTGAAATACAAACAGAAAAAAGAAGGAAAAGCTACTGAAATTGCTCTAGTTCTAGGCTTTAACACAACCAATCAAACCATAAAAAGATCAATTAACAAATATTGGCCAATTCTTAAACGTGATCCTGTTTTGAATGAGATCCTTCCAGATAAACAAAGAATTGTCTTTCGGATTTTGTTCGTATTTATTTTCGGATTTTATGTTTATTATCTGATTTATTAAAATTTTATTTACTTTTATCCAATCCATCTACTTTCCTCATTTTGGGATTTTTTTTGGATTCACATCCATTCAACTGGAGGAAGGTCCCCCTCTAATCACCTAGCAGTCCATATGCTTTATTTACAGAGCCATCATTCCAGAAGGCTCTGAACCACGTGAGTTGATCATTTTTATTTACATACATCTATCTGCCTACGATAATGCACCATAGCAATATGCTTTTCGTTTGAGGTGCATCACGCCATCATAAGGAAAATTAACGGACATCTGCACGTGGGCGAGGTCCCCCTCCAATAAGAGACCTAAAGGCCTATTTTACGAGCCACTGGGGGCTCCATCTTTGTGAGTGTGATCATCTTCACTATTATATTTGTGATACCTACCGTACTGTACTACGCGATAAATTTCTCTTTTCATATAGGACAATGATATCATATTTCCGGTTTTTCTGAATGGGAAGGCCCGATCTTGTTCTGATATTTCTAAGCTAAGTTCATCTTTACATTTATCTTTGTATTAATATATGTGTTGCGCTCCCTGTAAATACATTTGATTGTATTTTTTCTTTGAGATTTTGGAAGGTGAAAGGTACGCCTAATAGGTGAGCAGCAAAATTGACCAGTTTCCTCACATAAATAGACAGCGCCGAATACTCTGAACGATTCGTTCAATTTCTAGATTACCTCAATTCACAAATATTTTGTAGAAATTACTGAGCCCCTAAATACTGGGTGGCACTGGCAGTGACAAGACACAGATCACCTCAATTCCCAAATATTTTGTAGAAATTACTGTGCCCCCAAAATTCTGGGTGGCAGATTACCTCTGATTACCTCAATGCACAAATATTTTGTAGAAATTACTTTACTGAGCCCCCAAAATTCTGGCTGGCAGTGACAAGACACAGATTACCTCAATTCACAAATATTTTGTAGAAATTACTGAGCCCCTAAATACTGGGTGGCACTGGCAGTGACAAGACACAGATCACCATTGTCTGATAACCTATTCATTAACAGGACTATACATAGGACAAGGGGTCATCCATTTAGACTGGAAGAAAGAAAATTTAGCTTAAAGCATAGGAAGGGTTATTTTACGGTGAGAACAATAAAGCTGTGGAATTCTCTGCCTGTTGAGGTGGTTGGGTCAGAGTCTGTACAGACTTTTAAAAAACGACTGGATGACTTCCTGCAGACACAGAATATTAAGGGTTATAATATTTAATATGTGGGTAAAAGCTTCTTGATCCAAGGAGAAATCTGACTGCCATTCTGGGGTCAAGAAGGAATTTTTTCCCAGTATGTTGCATATTGGCAAGCATTCAGACTGGGTTTTTTTGCCTTCTTTTGGATCAACAGCAGTAGGTTATGTGGGAGAGGCTGAACCCGATGGACGCATGTCTTTTTTCAGCCTATATAACTATGTAACTATGTAACTATGTATATCACATCAATTCCCAAATATTTTGTAGAAATTACTGAGCCCCCAAATTTCTGGCTGGCAGTGACAAGACAGAGATTACCTCAGATTACCTCAATTCACAAATATTTTGTAGAAATTCCTGAGCCCCCAAAATAGTTGCTGGGAGTGAGAACATGAAGATTACCTCAATTCACAAATATTTTGTAGAAATTACTAAACCCCCAAAATAGTTGCTGGGAGTGAGAACACAAAGATTACAACAATTCCCAGATATTTGGTAGAAATGAGACCCCCCCAGTAGATGAGACCCCCCGTAGCTGGTGGCAGACTGGCAGTAAGAAACCACTAGCACAAGATCAATCTCCTCTCAAATCTCCTCTCAACACGTGCAGAAGTGCTGTGTGAAGCCTTATATAGGGTGCTGCGGAATTTAGCTCTGTGAGCCCATGATTGGGCAAAAAAAATTTGCCCAATCAGGTCTCTGAGCCGTGATTGGCATAGTCTTTTTTTTTTTTTTTTTAACTTATTCAAGTTTATTGAAATTCACATGGAATATTACAGTTCAAAGTGGCCACTGCATAGTAGCCCAATTAAGGTTAAGAAAAAGTAGTTAGTCATGTCAATTCTTTCAGATAAACATTGCATATAAGGAAAAGAATAAAGTTAGACAGTTATACGATGGTAGTTATCAGGTCCGTGTGGCAACCGGTTCACGTCAGGTTTCAGGGTGTCATAGTAACGAGCAGTAGATTAAGAACCCGGGGTCTGTGCGCATCGACTCATTCTCGGCAGACATGTCATTAGCCAGTAGTACCATTTTAATGCATTTTCAGCGGCCCTCCCCTTGGCATAGGCCAACCTTTCCTCAGAGGCGCGGATAAATTCCACCTCGTGGAGCCAGAGCGTGAGTGGGGGGGGTTCGGCGCGCTTCCAGTACTGAGGTATCGTCAGCCTCGCCGCCTGTAACAGGCGGACAGCCACTGATTTCCTAAATATCTCTGGGATCACGTCAGTGTGGCTCAGTAAATAAAATTCCGGGGAAAAGGGGGGTTGAGGGTCCATAACCTCACTAACCTGGGCATGGATAGTGTGCCAGAAGTGTTGCAGTTTCGGGCAGGACCACCAGATATGAAGTGGGTTGGCAGCAGGGGCGTTGCAACGCCAGCAGGATGCATCCTCCCCTCCCGGCATGTGTCTAAGTATGTTGGGTGTCCTGTGCCATCTGTTTAGTATTTTGTAGTTAGCTTCCTGTACCCTAGTGGACATCGAGCTGGTGTGGGCCAACGAGCATATCGACCTCCATTGGTGATCCTCAAATTGAATGCCCAATTCCCTCTCCCAACCAGTACGGGCCGCGGACGGACAAGCAACATTGGACTGTATGAGCTCGTACATCGCAGAAAGGCAATGGGAGGGTAACCTGCCCCGTTCTATTATCGTCTCGAACTGTGTGAGTGACCTCGTGTATGAGTCGAGCGTGGAAAGCGAGCGTAGTCGTTGAATCAATCTGTGGTGGTGAAACCTAGTCAAAAAGGCATCTGGGTGGGAAAGGGGCAGCAGGTTGCACGCAACTGGTTGTCCAGCGGTTATAAAGTGGCAGGGGCGTGGTGGCGGCGGGGGGTCTGAAAGTCCTGTCAGCTGTAAAGATCGAGAAAACTCCGGAAGCCGTTGGAGCGGTAACAGTGGAGATGGGAACGGTGCGAGGTCGAGTTTAGCATTGAGGCGTTTCCAAGTGCGAAGTGTGGCGTAGATCAGAGGGTGTGTTTTAATCCCTTTGTGTAACATGGAGGCTGGTAGCCAAGGTAGATCGGACAGGGAGCAATTCGCACAGGCCTGTTCGATTTCCACCCATTGTTTGTCTTGTGCACCAGTCACCCACTCCAGCACGCGCTGCAAATGAGCCGCTCCATAGTAGTGCCAGAAGTGTGGCACTGCCACCCCACCAGCGCCCTTAGGCGTGGTGAGTAGTGCCATAGTTATTCTGGGTTTTTTAGAATCCCATATGTATCTAGTGAGCGTGCGGGTTAGTTGTGTGAAAAAAACTCCTGGTAGGAGTATTGGGACGGTCTGAAAAAGGTATAGGAGGCGCGGCAGTATGTTCATTTTAATTACTCCGGCTCGGCCAAACCACGATATATGAGGGTATGACCACGTGGAGAGGTCATTAGTCAAGTTCGTCAGGAGCGGTCGGTAGTTGGCTGCATACAGTGTCGCGCAGTCTGGTGTTAGTATAATGCCTAAGTATTTCAGTCCCGTAGAGCACCACCGGAAGGGGAAGGCCGTCACCAGCGACTCCTTCACGTCCGGGGGGACATGAAGGGGCAGAATTTCAGACTTGTCCATGTTAATCTTTAAATTGCACAAGGCTCCATATTGTGCAAAAAGGTGTAGCAGTTTCGGAAGGGAGACCCTCGGCTGGCGGAGAAAAAACAGCATATCATCAGCATACGCCGCCACCCGGTGCTCCCTGTTCCCAACCACCACGCCATGCAAATCAGTATCTGAGCGTACCGCCTGCAAAAAAGGTTCTAACGTCAACGCAAACAGGAGTGGAGACAGGGGACAGCCCTGTCTTGTCCCGTTTGTGATCGGAAAGGGGGCCGACAATGCGCCATTAATGTTGACCCTGGCCGTGGGGTTAGTGTATAGAGCATTGATCCAGGTCAGCATGTTCGTGCCTATGCCCATAGAGCGCAATGTGTGTGAGAGGAACAACCAACTGACCCGGTCAAACGCCTTATCTGCGTCCGTGGACAGCAGTAAGGTCGGTTCACGGTCCCCAGTGGCGGTTGCATGTATGAGGTCTATCGCTCGTACTGTGTTCGCCCTGCCCTCCTCCCGGGTATAAAGCCCGTCTGGTCTGAGTGGACCAGCATTGGGACGTGTGTTCTCAAGCGGTTGGCCAATATTTTTGCAAACAGCTTGAGGTCCTGGTTAAGGAGAGAGATCGGTCTGTAGCTGCTGCAGAGCTCCGGGTCCTTTCCCGGTTTCGGGATAAGTGTGATGTTAGCTGTCAAGGTCGATGTTTGTAACTGTGCGCCTTCCGTGAGTGAGTTGAAGGCCCTCAGCCAATGTTGTGCCAAATGTCCGTGCAGGGATTTATAATACTGGAGGGGGAGTCCATCAGGGCCGGGAGACTTGCCCGTGGGGGTTAATTTAATTGCCTCCTCTAGTTCCTCTCCAGTTATGGGCTTCTCTAGGGACTGACGCGAGTCACTGGAAAGGGTGGTGCGGAGATGTTGCCGTAGGTAAGCGTCGATGGTGTCCGCGTTTTGTGTGCCCGTTTGTTTGGGGAGGTTGTACGTTTCCTGGAAATGTTTATGGAAGAGTGTCATAATGTCCTGCGGTAAAGAGGATGGGGCCTGTGCGCCTGCGCGTATCTTAGATATGTAGGAGGCATTCCGTTGCCTGCGAAGGGAGTGGGCCAGAAGCCTACCGCATTTATTGCCGTGTTCAAAGTATCGTTGTTTAGTCCTACGTATTTTTTGAAGGGCACTAATGTTAAGAAGTGTGTGAAGCTCCGCTTTAAGCTTCATCAGTTCTGTGTAGGTCGCGTCCAGTAGGTGGGCCTTATGGGTCTGTTCCAAGATAGTAATGCGTGCGTGGAGTTCTTCAAACTGACGTGTTCGTGCCCGCTTAAGTTTCGCCCCTTGTGCTATTAGGTAGCCCCTCGCCACCGCCTTGTGTGCCTCCCATACCAGTGGGGAGGGGGTGTCCGGGCGTACATTATCTTCAAAATAGTGCTCTAGTGTGTCTGTCAGCCCTTTAAGTACCTCCACGTCAGCTAGGAGGGTTTCATTAAGTCGCCAATGTAAGGATTTGGATCTGTATAAGGCCGTCGCCAACGTCACTATGACTGGCGAGTGATCTGTCCAAGTCGTGGTGCCAATGGTCGAGTTGCGGATTAAATGTGCATGTTGAAATGGGATAAATATGTAGTCCAGTCGGGTGTAGCGTCTGTGAAGCGCGCTGTAATAGGTGTAATCCCGCTCCGTTGGGTGTTGGGCCCTCCAGCAGTCAACCAGCCTGTGCTCATGCAAGAGGAGTCTAGTCTGGCGGAGCACTGACTGTGCCAGGCTTGAGGTCCCCTTGGACGTGTCTAACTTAGGATCCAATACCATATTAATGTCTCCACCCACAATAAGGATCCCCTCCGCAAAGGCCCCCACCACTCGGAGAATTTCCCTGAACGCCCTGTGTTGTCGTTTGTTAGGTAGGTATACTGAAGCGAAAGTGTACAGTTGTTCGCCTATGGTCCCTTTCACTAACGTATAACGGCCGTCAACGTCGCATTCAGAGTCCCTGAGGGTGAATGGGAGTGACCTGGCCAATAGGATGGCTGTGCCGCGCATCTTGCCTAGCGCGTAGTTGCTATAGAACCCTGTGGGGTAGTCCCGGTTGCGGAGCGATGGTGCCCTGGGCCCTGTGAGGTGTGTTTCTTGTAGGAGTGCAACGGATACCTTCTGAGTACGGAATTCCCGTAACGCGATGTGGCGTTTTGCCGGAACATTCAAACCTCCCACGTTCAGGGAGAGGACCCTCAAGGAATCAGGAACATATGACATGACGTATAACAGGTGATACAACCGGGATCTGACGTGAGGTGTGCGGCAGAGGAGTAACTACCACCGGACCTGCGCGAATTGACAAAGAAAAACAAACGTATGAATATGCAGAACAATCACAGTGAAAATTGTATGAGAAGGAAAAGGAAAAAACCAGAAATTAACTTCTGGGCAGAGTAATCGTAACGAGTGTGACGAATTCCAGTCGGACCGCCCCTAGTGGAGCAGGTCGGACCCTATCACACAAAAAGTGCCCACGGCCGGCGCGTTACTACTCAGTAGGGAAACGTGACCAACCGCCAAAAAACAGGAATTAAACAATTAACAAGGGGTGTGCGTATCCACCCCATGGCGAGGCCATTAAGGCCTGCTGTAAGAAGCAAGCAAACAGACCCAGTCTCGGTGTAACAGTCCGCCGGGACCACTGAGACAAGTTTTCCTCATCCTGTGGAGAGGCTTGGGTTGTCCCGTAGGTCTACCTGTCCGACTCTAGGAAGCAATCAGCCGTGTGGAAAGATCAGTGTAAAACGTGTTAGAGTTCCTGGGAGCTGGATGGGGTGTTTCCCCGCGTGGAGGGCCGTGAGCCTCGTGGGCGCCTCCGTCGGGCAGGGCGCTGCGGCGGGAGTAGTTCAGTAGTGTAAACCGTCAACGGGTCCGGCCACGTTATCTGAACGTCATCCGGCAATCGGAGCGTGCGCAGGATTCCATCCAGGTCTTCACCCGACCTGACGGTCACCGGGCCTTGTTGCGTTCTGATCTGGAGGCCAAAAGGGTGTAGCCATCGGTACTGTAGTCCTTCTTGTTGTAGGGCCAGCGTGAGGGGCCGTAGTGCCCTTCTTGATTGCAGTGTGAGCTGAGAGACATCATTAAACAGGGAGATCGGGGCACCATCCAACGCCAGTCTCGGGGTGTCCCTTGCTAGTCTCATAATGTCTTCTTTTAAACTGAAATGTAGGAGATAGCAGATGACGTCCCTCGGAGGTGCTTCCGGGGGTCCCCTGGGCCTAAGAGCTCTGTGAAAACGTTCAATATCTATTGGGGTGTCTGGTGGGCGTCCCAGGATCTTATTGAATAAACGCAGTAGTGCATGATGTAATTCCTCCGCCGTTTTCTCACCCTCGGGAGACCCCTTACTCTAATATTCTGCCTGCGGCCTCTGTTTTCAAGGTCCTCAACATGTCGGGTGAGGGAGGTGAGGAGGTGATGGTGCTGTGCAGTGCGACCCATGGTGGCCTCCGCCTGGTCTGAACTCTCCCTCTGCCCCTTCTCTACCTGCTCCACGCGGCGCTGTAGGCCTCCCAGGTCACCTCTGAGCCGTTCGATGTCTGCTGCCAGGGACTGGCGGAGTGACGTTGTGGCCGCCGTCAGGTCATCTTTCGTGGGCAGTGATCGTAGGAGCTGGCGTATGTCCTCCGGTGCGTCCCACGCGCCGGTGGACGAGGGTGTAGGTGATGGTGGGCCGCATGTGAGAGTCGGCGCCATTTTAGGTGGCGTTTGAGCTCCGTCCTCCTCGTGCTGCGGGGCAAAGTACTGGCGGATTCCGGGTGCCGGTGAGTCCGGGCGAGCTGTCGCTGTTCCAGGGGTCTGGGGGGCCTTTTTACCCTTGACCATGTTGTTCTGCGCTGGTGGTGTGCTTTGTTTTCGCCAGGGGTGAGACGGAGCTCACTCAATGTGCGGCCATGTCAGTCGGCGGTCAGGCCACGCCCCGGCATAGTCTTGAACCTGTCTTGCACCTGACCTGTGGTCAGGTGCAAGGCTGTAGCCAATTACAAGCTTCAGGCCAGTGGAAAAATGCATTGTGGTCCATTGTGGTGCATTGTGGGTGGACACGCGGCGAACAGGCGGAAATGTTCGTAGTTCGCGAACATGCGAACAGGCTATGTTCGATGCGAACTCTGAACAAATCGAACCGAACAGCTCATCCCTACTGAAGAATAGAAATAAGCTGTTTTAAATGTAAGCTGTAGAAGTATGATTTAACTGTAAAGGAATGTAACTGATAAAGAAGTACTTTAGAAAAACCTTGAAATGGCTAGTAGAGAAAGAGGGATCCTTAATATTAAATCAAATATGACAACCCGAGACATACTGTCTGAAGAGACTATGAGGTTCTTTTGTTCAAACTCGATAAAAATATTGACCTATGATCTCTGTCTATTAATTCAAAATAGTAAAATTAAAGAAAGTAATTTTTAATTTGAAGAGCAACACTGCCATCTTGTGGTGTAGTAAAGGTTCAGTTTTCTGGAATTCTCATACACATACGTTATATGCAAATAGAGAGGTACGTAATAAATTACGTGAAATTCCTCTAGAACTAAACAGAACACAATGAGTAGCAGTCATTCCACAACATCAGTTCTCTTCATTTCAACTCAGACCACACTTTACTTCTCCCTCTCTGGACTTCAAATCTTAATATGTCTTACTCTCATGCATTCTCTATGAGTTATGCTCAAGGAGAAAACTCAGAGACAAAGAATTTAAGATGCAAACAAATTTCTAACATATTATAAATACTCTCACATATTCTCAATAGGGATGAGCCGAACACTCCCTGAGTTCGGTTCGGGGCTGAACCCGTACTTTCCAAATGTTCGTATCCGAACCCGAACTCAATACAAGTCAATGGGGCTGAAAATTCAGTGTTTAGAGTGCCCTCCAAAAGGGCATATATGCTAGATATTTGCCATAAAAGGTGTATGGGGGTCCAGGTAGTGCCCTGGGGGACAGGAAACAAGGACAAAAAGTAAAAAAAAAAAAGGTTTTTAAAGGGACAGTGAGTTTTCCATGAAATAAGGGTTAAAAATAAAAATGAAAAATTCCTTCAAATATCGTGCCTAGGAGGTCCCCATAACCTGCCCGTGAAGTGGCAGATTTCTAGGATGTATAGAAATATGTAAAAACCAAAAAAATGACATTTCAAATGACGATAAATGCTTTTCCTTTAATCTATCCATAAACAACTGCTTGGGGCGGCAGTCTGTATGAAAAGAGGAGACATTTTCGGACATGCAGAAAAAGTTTACTGATTTTTTGGTGGTGAAAAGCAGGAGAATGACTGGTGAATGGAAAATTCTAGAACAAATGGGAGAATTTTTCTGGTTTGGCTATTTTGACCTAGAATTTTCCATTCTCCAGTCATTCTCCTGAGTTTCACCTTTCTCTGAATAACCCTGTCAGGGTTATTCAGAGAGCGGTGAAGAGCAGGAGAATGACTGGAGAATGGAAAATTCTAGGTCAAAATAGCCAAACCAGAAAAATTATCCCATTTAGGCTAGGGTCAGACTAGCGAATTTTTAATGTGCGTTTAGGCGCACTTAATCACGGCCGCACTAGCAGCAAATGATGGTCAATGACGGCCAATATACGAAGTACGATCACACGAAAGTCCGGCTGCGCAACGCAAGTGGAAAATGAATGCATTTTTTCGAGAACGCAGAACCGCTAGTACGGACGTACAGAATGCGCTGCGTCCACTAGCGGCGTGTGTGCGTGATTTGGAGACGTCAGACCCTGCTCATGTCCGGCCAACATAACATCCAGACACCCAAAGTTTCCTGGTTTGGATCCGTAAAAAATCATGCTCAAAAATGCACATCGTATGACCATTTTCGCGCATTCCGGGAAAAAATACAGCAATGCATTCGGATGCACTTTTTGACGGTCGCTGCGAAAAATGCGTTAGTCTGACCCTAGCTTTATCTCACTTTCCAAATTGGCTATTTGGTCCAGATTGTTCTCTTTTCCTGCCATTCTCCTGGTTTTCACCTTTCTCTGAACAACCCTGAGAGAGATTTAGGATAAATTTTTCTGGTTTGGCTATTTTGACCTAGAATTGTCACTTCTCCAGTTATTCTCCTGCTTTTCACCGCTCTCTGAATAACCCTGTGAATGTTTAATCCCGAGGTGAAAAATAACATTGCTTTAGATGTTCGTTTGAATTTTTTTCAAACACCAGTTAAATGCAGCATATTAGGAAGTTTTAGGAGGGAAATTAATTCTCAAATCTCAATCAAAAGCAGACACCACCCCACCCACTCAGTACCTCAGTATAGTGTGCAATGTATCAAATTGATTACCAGACTAAAAACATCTGGTGTTATGCCCGTTTGTGAACAGAGGTCATTTAGGCTAGGGTCAGACGAACGCATTTTTCACGTTGTCTGTGAAAAAGTGCGTTCGAACGAATAGACGTATTTTTTCACGGAATACGCGATAGCGGTCATACGATGCGCATTTTCGTCCGTGATTTTGTACGGATCATTAATAAAACCCTTTTTGCGTCTGGACGTTATGTTGGCCGGACGTGTGCAGCGTCTGACGTCTCCCAATCACGCAAACACGCCGCTATGCGGCCGCAGCGCACTCTGTACATCAGTAGTAGCGGTTTGACGTTCTCGAAAAAATGCACTCGTTTGCCACTTGCGTTGTGCGGACGAACTTTCGTGCGGCCGTTCGTCGTATGTTCCCCGGCATTGGTTCGTCATTTGCTGCTAGCACGGCCGTGACCTTTGCCTTAGAGTTGAGAATCTTTCCACGTATACATTAGTTTTTAATTCAATATCTAATAAACCGTTGTTTATAATATTCTGCAGTAAAGAGTCTCTTTATTTCTAGATTTTTTAGTATTTTCTATACTTTTTTTAAAATTTCTTTTTTTTTCGAACTCGAACCGAACACACCCAAAAAGTTCGAAGTTCGCGAACTTTCAAACTGCCAAAGTTCAGGCCGAACTCCGAACCGTCCGAACAGCTCATCCCTAATTCTCACAAACTCTCACAATCCAGATCTTGGGCAGGTAATGTAGAGAAAGCAAATAGTGGGATTAATGTAAGATATATATAAATATATAGGTGGATATATCTTCCAATGAATATAGACTGAGATTGTCTCAGATTATGGTTAGATCGGAGACTGACATATTTCTAACCTGCAGTATAGAAATATCGGAAGCATCTGATATATATAAGGATATAAATTGTCCTAAAGTATTTGTTGCAACAGTATATACATAAATATATATATTAAAATTGGAACAACTATTGTGATTGAAGTATTAAGCAGGGATGTTATAATCTATAATTTAAAAAGCAGAAGATTAGAAGCTAAATTCTCGTTATTAGGGGAGGATTCACTAAATAAGTTTTTATTATTCTAGAAATAGAATTAGTGACAGCTTCATCTTTTTGTTGATCCAAGTAGCACAGAGATATACATATATATCTACAAGATACTAGCTTGTTTTAAATACTGGTTTGCTGGGAATACATGTTAATTGTTTTCTTTAAGCAGGATGTTTATTAAGTGAACTAACCATCTATGTATTAGTTACTAACGGATTGAAAGTTACTGGTATTAACCATATACAGTATATACAGTTACTAACAGGATAATATATGTTAAAAGCTAGAGATCTGTGTGCTGATGGATGATATTGTGTTTAATAAATCTTTGATTATGTTGTGAGATTAAAATCTTTTGCATACGTAATAAATATATGTATATTTTTTTATCTAAGCTGGTTGGTTCTATTTTTTAAAACGAAAACACGTACAATTAAAAGAATTTAGGAGAACTTCTGAGAAATACAAACGGGATAAATATGTTGTTGTTTATATCTCGTATAAATTTCTTACCTGATTATTATCTCCGACAGACCAAAAAGGACAGGCAGATGCTTCCAGACACAGATAAGAGGGCAAGCAGCCTCTGTGTCGGAAGGCTGTGCCCCTGGTCTTCGTGGACGTAGTGCATCCTCTGCAGGGGCACACTTGTCCTTTCTAACTGGTGCTGGCCGTCTTATGCAACAGCAACATGAAGAGGATTTGGTGGATTGGCTAACCAGGCCATCCGAGTCCTCCGAGCCCTCTGCCAGCCAGGCTTGTAGTGGTTTACAGTCCACCTCAGCTGCCAAAGCATCTAATTCAGCCTCCATGACCACAGCTACTCCTGCCGTAGCTTCACCATCATACACGGAGGAGTCAGCTGAATTGTTTGACTACAATGACTACATGTTCCTTGAGGATGCACAGCAACTCCAGAGCTCTGATGTTGACTCTGAGGTTGAGGAAGGAAGTAAAATCAGCCTAGAGGGAGGTGCTGCCAGTGACACACAAAGAACTGGCACTCATATTCCCCCAGCAGATACAGCATATTGCGAGGTTGGCTCCAGTGACGAGGAGATAGGAGGTGATGACGATGATGAGGTCACTGACTCCACCTGGGTGTCTGAACGAACAGAGGAGTCAAGTGAGGAGGAGGAGGAGGCACAACAAAAACGAGGCACAACGTCCTCTATGAGCAATCGTAGCCAGTCCAAGGCATCAGAAGTCAGAGCCGCTCAGGTGCAGAGCGCTGTTGTCTCAAAGCACACGTCCAGGAACTCTGCTGTCTGGGAATTCTTCACATGTGCAGCAGACTGCAGAGTTGCTATTTGTAAGCTACTGTATGTCTGAAGAGGATCAAGCGTGGGAAAAATATCAGACACTTGGGTACCACGTGCTTGATGTGACATATGACCACCTGCCATGCATCCCGTTGGCACAACATTTTGCATAGGTCCTCCTCCTCATCTGTCTCTACCCCCACTATATGTCCTGCCAAGTCATTGTCTACAACCTCCACTGACAGGGATGATGCTACAGTAATGGGTGTACCAGGTCCTTCCTCAGAATGTGACAGCATTCCATCAGCTGCAGTCAGATTTCATTGCCCCAGCTGCTGCAGCGTAATAAAAGATATAGTCCCAACTATCCCCTTGCAGTGATTAAATGCCAGCTTGGCAAAATTACTCGCATTGCAGCTGCTGCCTTTCCAGCTGGTGGACTCTGCCTCCTTCTGTGAATTTGCCGAATGTGCTGCACCACAGTGGCAGGTTCTAAAACACAATTTCTTTTCAAACAAGGCCATTCCAGCACTATACCAGCACGTGGAAGACAATGTTATGGAGTCATCGGAAAAGGCAGTTAGCAGCAAGGTGCATGTGACTTTAGACACGTGGTCCAGCAAGCATGGACAGGGCCGTTACATTTCCTTCACGGCACACTGGGTAACTCTGTTTGCAGCTGTGAGGGATCCAGGACGGGCTCTGTGCTGGAGCTTGTTCATCTACCACACCTCCAGAAATCTGTTTATATGAGGTCTGTCTGCTCCACCACCTCTTCCTCTTCCTTCTCTGTCTCTGGCGAAGTGGCAGTAAAACCGACATGTGGCAGTGGCTACACAATGGCTCCAGCAAAAAGATGCCATACTGTGCTTGAGCTAGTTTGTTTAGGGGGCGGGAGCCACACCGGGCCAGAAAATCTGTCAGCTCTGCCGGGGCAGGCGCAGAGATGGTTAACACCACGACAGCTTGAGCTGGGAATGGTTATCTGTGATAATGGCAGCAACCTTCTCTCCGCCCTATGCCTGGGTAAGTTGATGCATGTACCATGCCTAGCACACATCCTAAATCTGGTGGTACAGCATTTCCTAACCAGGTACCCAGGGCTGGAAGAGCTTCTCAGCCAGACCAGAAGAGTCTGCAGCCACTTCAGATGGTCATTCCCAGCAAGTGTTCAGTGTTCAGCAAGAATTCAAAGAGAATTCCACCTTCCCACAAACCGTCTGATCTGTGACATGCCCACCAGGTGGAACTCAACATTAGCAATGCTGCAGCGTCTGCACAAGCAGCAGAGGGCCATCAACGAGTACCTGTGTGAGTATGGCACAAGGACAGGTTCAGGTCAACTTGGTTTCCCCCCCGCAGTGGCTGATGATCAAGGATGCATGCACTGCACTGTCACCATTTGAGGGGGGAACAAGGATGGTGAGCAGGGACAGTGCATGCATCAGTGACACAATTCATTTAGTGTTCCTGCTGGAGCGCACTCTGCGGGGAATTATAGATGTGGCACTAGAGGCAGAGCAGCAGGAGGAAGAAGAGGTCTTCCCTAGCTCTCAAGGCCCCAGTCTTTACGCAGACAGCCTTCTTGCGGGTCCTCAGATCAGACAGGAGGAGGATTAGGAGGAGGAGTAGGAATATTTAAGTTGTGGGGCATTGAAGGTGGGGATTCCTCAAGGGAGGGTTTTGTGTCTCCAGAAACCCAAGGACTAGTACGTGGCTGGGAGAAAGTAGTGCACGATAGGGTCATCCTCAGCAACCAGGAAGACTCGGAAGCTAATGCCACCTCCAACCTATGCTGCATGGGCTCCCTTATCCTGCAAATTCTGCTAAAGGACCCCAGGATTCGTGCTATCAAGGAGAGGGATCATTACTGGTTGGCAACCCTTCTTGATCCACGATACAAGGGTAAGGTTGCAGAGCTCATCCTGCCCTCGCAGAGGGAGGACAGGATGAAACAACTTGAGGATGCTCTAAAGCGACACTTGTGTAACACCTTTCCAGGCACTGGTAGGTTACCAAGTGCTGACACAGGTGCTTATGAAGATGCGGTTGATCAGAGGAAGAGCGGTGAAGGGGGCCGCTTGACTGATGCCTTTTCCAATTTTTTTAGTCCACGATGCCCAGGGACCTCAAATGTAGGCACCCATTGCCAGCGTCTTCACCGTATGGTGCAGGACTACCTAGGGGCAAGGGCAGACCTGGATACCTTTACAGCAGATGATCCACTGGCTTACTGGGTGTTGAGATTGGATCACTGGCCAGAACTTAGACAATATGCTATGCAGCTACTAGGTTGCCCTTCATCCAGCGTGCTTTCAGAAAGGACGTTCAGTGCCGCTGGAGGTTTTGTCACAGACAAAAGAGTGTGTCTGTAAGGCACCAGCGTGACAGGCAAGGTTCCGAACCCAGGATGCAGTGACACACGGAGACCAGGTTAGGGAAAACAGGGGTTTATTTGTAGGATTCAGATAAATAATAAGTCCAGGTTATGCAGGATGAGGGGCAGAACTTAAGGAGAGGGACCAATGGAATATGCAATCTTTGGTGGACACAAAGGGATGCAGAAGACACCATACAAGGAGACACAGAGGGTAGACACACGTAGGAGACTTACTGGGAATACGAGACAGGACAGGAAAAGGGCTGAATGGTTTCTTGATAGCTGAGGAATCAGGAGACAGTTGATCAGCGGGAAACCAGGATGCAGGGGTCTAGGATGAAGTCTCTGGATGGCTCGGGAGACTTGATGCAGAGAGTAAGCACAGGATAGCGTCTGGATCTGTGTACTTCGCTTGCTGGCTCAGGAACCATAATGCTGAAGCATTGCCTTCTGGGTGCTCCACCCTTAAATAGGGAAATAGTCTCTGCGTGGATTAGAGGCACCTGTTAGGCCTGCAGTGCTGAGAGCAAGGTGGGACATAGGCTACGCCGTCTTGTAGAAGTGCTGCCCTGCAGTCAGGACAACGCAGCTCCAGGTTTGCATTTCTTCCGTTTACGGCGGGCTTTACGTGGGGTGCTGGGGGGTTCCAGACAGGGGTCCTGACAGCGTCTGTCCAACAATTCTGTAGACGGCTGACATTTATAAAAATGTATCAGTCCTGGATCAGCAGCTATCACTCCCCTGATGCTGATGTAACTGAATAGAACGGGGATCTCTTCTGCATTCCCAAAACCTCCACCACTGCCTCAGAGGGATTATGGATGGTGTGAAGGCACTGTTGCCGACACTAAAGGCCCAATTTTAAAGCACCTATTGTTATTTTCATCCAAAGCCTGCATAAGAGGCACCATAATTTAGCCAAAAATATCACTAAACTTGCTCTGCGTGTCCTAAAACATCTCCTCTTTTCATACAGGCTGCCGCCCCAAGCAGTTGTTTATGAATAGTTTAAACGAAAACTATTTACCCTCATTTGAAATGTCATTTTTTTCGTTTTAAATGTTTCTATACATCCTACAAATCCGCCACTTCACGAGCAGGTTATGGGGACCTCCTAGGCACAATATTTCAAGGAATTTTTCGTTTTTATCCTTAACCTTTATGTCATGGAAAAATCACTGTTCCTTTAATTTTTTTTTTTTTTTAACTTTTTTGCCTTGTTTCCTGTCCCCCAGGGAACTACCCGGACCCCCATATACCTTTATGGCCAATATCTTGCATATATGCCCTCTTAGAGGGCTCTCTAAAATTCGAACGTTCGAGTCCCATTGACCTGCATTGAGTTTGAATCGTGATCGAATTCGAACTTTTTAGGCAGGGGTTAGATCAGCGCACTTTTAACGTGCGTTCTGGCGCACATAATTACGGCCGCACTAGCAGCAGATGACGGGCAATGACGGCCAATATACGATGTACGGCCGCACAAAAGTCCGGCCGTGCAACGCAAGTGGAATTTGAATGCATTTTTCTGAGAACGCTGAACCGCTAGTACTGACGTACTGAGTGCGCAGCTGCGGCATAGCGGCGTGTTTGCGTGATTAGGAGATGTCAGATGCTGCTAATGTCCAGCCTACATAATGTCCAGACGCAAAAAGAGTTTTATTGACGATCCGTACAAAATCACGCACAAAAATGCGCGTCGTCTGACTGTTTTTGCACATTCCGTGAAAAAATACGTCAATGCGTACGGACGCACTTTTTCACGTTCGTGGGGAAAAATGCTTTTGTCTGACCCTAGCCTTAAATTGTTCGAATGCGAACCGAACACGGGGGTGTTTGGCCCATCCCTAGTAACAAGCTGATGAATCAAGCATAAAGACACTTACACAAATATGTATTAAAACCACAGACTTCGAACTATTAAATTCGACTATATGAATCAAAAAAGGTTTAAACTAAACCCAGTTATGCGCAATATAAGTTCACAAATTCACACGTTCAATGGTTCATTATTCCAATGGATCACTTGATAGTGATATCATCAGGACAAATGATCCGTTCAGCTTGTTTGTTGTATCAATACCTCAAAAATAAAAAGAAACACTACAGGCTCTATTACATTCTTAACGCAAACTTTAACGCATGCGCAAAAACGCATTAACGAGAGGGGCAAAACCCTTTGCACAGACCATCATATTACAAATAGGGATGAGCCGAACACTCCCTGAGTTCGGTTCGAGCCCGAACCGAACTTCCCATTTGTTCGGGTCCGAACTCGAACCCGAACCCCCATGCAAGTCAATGGGGCTGAAAATTCGGTTTTTTAGAGTGCCCTCCAAGAGGGCATATATGCTACATATTTGCCATAAAAGGTGTATGGGGGTCCAGGTAGTGCCCTGGGGGACAGGAAACAAGGACAAAAAGTTTTAAAAAAAACGTTTTTAAAGGGACAGTGAGTTTTCCATGAAATAAGGGTTAAAAATAAAAACGAAAAATTCCTTCAAATATCGTGCCTAGGAGGTCCCCATAACCTGCCCGTGAAGTGGCGGATTTCTAGGATGTATAGAAACACTTAAAAACAAAAAAATGACGTTTCATATGACGGTAAATGCTTTTCCTTTAATCTATCCATAAACAACTGCTTTGGGCGGCAGCCTGTATGAAAAGACATTTTAGGACGCGCCGAAAAAGTTTAGTGTTTTTTTTGGCTAAATTATTGTGAAACTTATGCAGGCTTTGGATGAAAGTAACAATAGGTGCTTTAAAATTGGGCTTTTAGCGTTGGCAACAGTGCCGTCACACCGTAACCCCTCTGAGGATATGAATCTGATACAGGCGTCAATGGCAGTGCACCCAGATATTGTGCCTTTAGTGCCAGGCATGCAAGTACTATCATACAGTAACCCCTCTGTGGTATTGTGGAAGAGTGCAGGGGTGGACCATGTGGTCCTATATTGAAAATGTTTTGATCTGGTAATGGGCGTCAGTGCACCCAGATATTGTGCCTTTAATGCCAGGCCATCAAGTGTCATCATACGGTAACCCTTCTGTGGTATTGTGGAAGAGTGCAGGGGTGGACCATGTGGTCCTATATTGAAATTTTATTGATCTGGTAATGGGCATCAGTGCACCCAGATATTGTGCCTTTAATGCCAGGCCATCAAGTATCATCATACAGTAACCCCTCTGTGGTATTGTGGAAGAGTGCAGGATTGGACCCTGCGGTTCAAAAAAATAAAATGATATAAATCTGGCACAGGCGTCAGTGCAGCCAAATATTGTGCCTTTCATGGCAGGAAGTGCCTTCACACCGTAACCCTTTTGTGGTATTGTGGAAGAGTTCAGTGCTGGAGGTTATGTGAATGCAGAAGAGGACATCCCCTATCTATTCCATTACTTCAGCATCAGGGGATTGATAGCTGCTGATCCAGGACTGATTCATTTTTATAAATGTCAGTCGGTCTACAGAGTCGGTGGACAGACACATTCTTTTGTCTGTGACAAAACCTCCAGCGGCACTGAACGTCCTTTCGGAAAGCACACTAGATGAAGGGCAACCTAGTAGCTGCATAGCATATTGGCTAAGTTCTGGCCAGTGATCCAATCTCAACACCCAGTAAGCCAGTGGATCATCTGCTGGAAAGGTATCCAGATCTGCCCTTGCCCCTAGGTAGTCCTGCACCATATGGTGAAGACGCTGGCAATGGGTGCCTACATTTGACGTCCCTGGGCGTCGAGGACTAAAAAAAATTAAAAATGCATCAATCAAGCGCCCTGGCCTTCACCGCTATTCCTCTGATCACCTGCAGCCTCAGAAGCACATGTGTCAGCACTTGGTAAGTTACCAGTGCTTGGAAAGGTGTTACACAAGTGTCGCTTTAGAGCATCCTCAAGTTTTGTCATCCTGTGCTCCCTCTGCGAGGGCAGGATGAGCTCTGCAACCTTACCCTTGTATCGTGGATCAAGAAGGGTTGCCAACCAGTAATGATCCCTCTCCTTGATAGCACCCAGTAAGCCAGTGGATCATCTGCTGTAAAGGTATCCAGGTCTGCCCTTGCCCCTAGGTAGTCCTGCACCATACGGTGAAGACGCTGGCAATGGGTGCCTACATTTGAGGTCCCTGGGCATCGTGGACTAAAAAAATTGGAAAAGGCATCAGTCAAGCGGCCCCCTTCACCGCTCTTCCTCTGATCAACCGCATCTTCATAAGCACCTGTGTCAGCACTTGGTAACCTACCAGTGCCTGGAAAGGTGTTACACAAGTGTCGCTTTAGAGCGTCCTCAAGTTGTTTCATTCTGTCCTCCCTCTGCGAGGGCAGGATGAGCTCTGCAACCTTACCCTTGTATCGTGGATCAAGAAGGGTTGCCAACCAGTAATGATCCCTCTCCTTGATAGCACGAATCCTGGGGTCGTTTAGCAGGCTTTGCATCATTAGGGAGCCCATGCAGCGTAGGTTGGAGGTGGCATTAGCTGCCGAGTCTTCCTGGTCAATGAGGATGACCGTATCGTGCACTTCCTCCTCCCAGCCACGCACAAGCCCTTCTGTTTCTGGGCACACTAAACCCTGCCTTGAGGAATCCCCACCTTCAATGCCCCCACTACTTAAATATTCCTCCTCCTCCTGTCTGATCTGAGTAGGACCTGCGGAAAGACTGGGGCCTTGAGATCTAGGGAAGGTCTCCTCTTCCTCCCGCTGCTCTGCCTCTAGAGCTACATCCATAATTCCCCGCAGAGTGTGCTCCAGCAGGAACACTAAATGCATGCCATTGGAACCCCCTATCTCCACCATTGGTGGCTGGCAACCTAGGGGGTTAACTCCAGAATTTACTCTATCTGACATCCCGATGTGAAACATCGGGACTTTTCCTTAGATTTCGACCATTTTTATTTTTTTAACTTTCGGATAGTCGAAAATCGAAATCTATCCAAAGTCCTGATGTTTCACATCTGAACTTTGTTTGGATAGAGTAAGTCCATGCGCGTGTGGCCGTTAAACGTATATACATTAAAATTTTCTAACCATCAGCACACTGGATATAGCACTGTTGCTGTCCGTCCAGCGTCCTGATCCTGAGTTCCTGACTGTTAGAAAACCTGACTGCCAGTGCCTATATGTTATTTCCAATGATCTGATATTTCTGTCGATACGATAATTCTGTCGTAGTCGGATCATTTACGTCCGCGGTTCGCAAATGATGGGATATGTCCATGATGGGATACGCGCGTATGTCCGTCTCCATTACGGCCTGTCGTAAACTTTACGGAGCCATTGTAGAGTTTGAGAATGTTTTGGACAGACAAAAAAAAAAAACATCCCATCATGGCTCAAACTCAAAGAGAGTCCTATTTGAACGGACACGTCATCCCCCTTCCACCCCAGAGACACCCAGAAGCGGGCCAGCAACATGGCATTTGAGGAGATGGTGGAGCTGGTTCGCAATTTCGCATCTTCGAGAAGCGTGACTATGACTGCCGTAAGGGCCCTTACGGCAGGAAGAACAATGTCCGCAAGGACCGTATCCTTGCACCACCCTCCTGGAAAAAGGACCGAAGTAGTAACGACCAGCTGCGGAAGCGCTGGTCTGACCTGAAGACGCGCGAGGACCAAGGACTGGAGGAGCAATTGGAGGCACATCCGGCGTGTCATAGCCAAACGTAAGTGTTATGTTATATTGTAAAGCGCTGCGCAAACTGTTGGCGCTATATAAATCCTGTATAATAATAATAATAATGTGCTTGCATGTGCTAATGTGCACAGAAATATGTTGATTGATCTAGTCCTTTTTTTTATGCAATGTGTATAGCTTTGCGTTTTCAGGTTTCATACATGCATTTTTGCCATAGCTCTTCTTTTTTGTGATATTACGTACTCGTGAAAATTTTGATATTTGATGTATGTAGATGAATGTGTTAATTTATTTAACAAGCGCAACTCGTATAAAATATAACCGCAAACGTTCGCATGTTAAAATGTGAAAAAAAAACACTTTACACATTGTAAATTATTGAAAATTCCAATTTTATTGCATTTTTTTGTGATAATACAGACAGGACATGACGTATACATATAATAATGATATATTATGAATCTGCCGAGTCTGCCGGAAAGAACGATATATAACATGTCTGGGTCATATAATAAAATAAGGCTTCAAAACGCATTTAAAATTAAAATTTTGTTTTGGACCGTTCGGATCGTTAGTCCGCGGGTCGCGCATGCGAGTTGGTGATGTCCGTAATTACGGCCAGTCGTAAAATTTACGTTTTTTTGACAATATTATAGGATTTTAGTACAGGCCAAAGTTCATTGTTACTTACAACCCCATAATGGCAGAAGCAAGCGAAGCAGGCTCCCCCAACGCTAGTCTGAACCCAGACATTGAAGAGACCCCAGGGTCCAGATCCAGAAAGAAGAGGGCTACTAACATGTCCTTTATGGAGATGGTGCAGCTTGTGCGCATATGCAAAAAAGATGATTATGACTGCCGTAAGGGCCCTTACGGCAGCAAAAACAACCGAAGAAAGAACCATATCCTAAGGAAGGTACGCCGCACTCTGCATGAAGAATTTAATACTAATCGGACCAACGACTAATTAAGGAAGCGTTGGTCAGATCTGAAGACGCGCGAGGAGGAGCAGATGAGGGAAATCCTGCGCGTCATAGCCAAACATAAGTGTTATGTTATATATATTGTAAAGCGCTGCGCAAACTGTTGGCGCTATATAAATCCTGTATATAATAATAAAGTGCTTGCATCGTGTGCTAAATCTAATGTGCACAGAAATACGTTTATTCTCTTTTTTTTTCTGGACTCATACACACACATGCATTTTTCCAAAGCTCTTCTTTTGTGATTATTTACGATACATACTATACATGAAAATTCTGATATTATTTGATGTATTGTATATGATAGGAAATTACAATGCTGGATTTGTGGGTTTTTTGGCACTGTGTGTGTGTGACTGACTGTGTGCTGTGTACCAGGGAGTAACTAGAAATAATCACAGGGCCCCATTTCAAAATGTTTTATGGGCCCCCTCCCCCGCATGCAACCTAACACTCGCATAGTATACCCCCCAAAAAAAATGAACACACGACCACCACTACACTCACGCATGTTTATTTATTTTTTATTTATAAAGGATTTTACCAGGAAGGATATATTGAGATTTCTCTCGTTTTCAAGTATGGCATGTGGCACAGTCCCCTCTACCACCCAGAGAGAGAGCCTGTAGGAGTGGGACTGGAGGAGACATGTGTTCGATCCCGGCAAGAGCACCTCTTCGTCTCTCCAGTAAGTGTCCTGTCCTTGGGCAAGACACCCTAACTTGCCATATTACTCGCCGTCACCGCCACCCAGAATGACATACAGAAAACCAGAGACATCTCAATGTTATGTATCCTTCCTGAAAAAGATGAGAAATATCAATGTATCCTTTGTGTAAAACATGAGAAATCTCAATGTATCCTCATCCTGCCTGGAAAACATGAGAAATCTCAATGTATCCTTTGTGTAAAACGTGAGAAATCTCAATGTATCCTCATCCTGCTTGGAAAACATAAGAAATCTCAATGTATCCTTTGTGTAAAACGTGAGAAATCTCAATGTATCCTCATCCTGCCTGGAAAACATGAGAAATCTCAATGTATCCTTTGTGTAAAACGTGAGAAATCTCAATGTATCCTCATCCTGCCTGGAAAACATGAGAAATCTCAATGTATCCTTTGTGTAAAACATGAGAAATCTCAATGTATCCTTTGTGTAAAACGTGAGAAATCTCAATGTATCCTTTGTGTACAACGTGAGAAATCTCAAACGCCACTATGCAGGTCCAACAGAAATTGCATAGCAAATGGTGAACAATACATGTCATGTACCTGGCTCCTACTGGGTGTACTGTACTACTATTATGTCACATATTCATTCATTACTAAACTAAACACATCCTTTGGCCTGCCCTTCAACTCGCCTCAAACATCATTTACATAATCTATTGAATGATGGGAATCAGATGACAGACAGTGTGTGGCTATGAGACTAAGTCTAGTAGACAATGGGTGACTCACAAGTTCAACCTTATGTAAGTGAGTCTCTCAAGAGATAACAGAGATAGACAAATAAAATAAGAAAAATCACTTTAGCATATATCCACAAATTGAAATTACTCGTCTCAACTGTCAAACCATTTATAAATTTAATATATCATCCTATACGAAAGAAAGCATTTGACATGACAATCAATAGTCGCACTCGCAGCCAGGCACAGGCAGCCAGGTTGCTGTATCTTTAAAAAAAAAATCACATTTTTATTTTTACCTAAGAAATAAATACTGTTACGTGTATATATTTAAAACTAAACTAAAGTTTGAAGCGTGGAGCACTATGTCAGTTCCATGATGACACTATCCTTCTTTGAAATGAACAAACCAGAGAAATCTCAATGTATCCTTCCTGGGAAAACAGAGAAATATCAATTTATTTCTCACCAATATCAATAATACCCCCATCCCCAATATCAAATAAATGTATCCCCCCACTATCAATTCATCCCCCCATATCAATTTATCCAAAAGGCCCCCTGGTTGTTGTCACTTATCCTCACCAGGCCCCACTCGGCTGCGGGCCTCATAGCGCCCACGTTGGTCGCTAATCGCTATGGCGGTAGTTCTGCCAGTGCTGTGTGTACTGTAGTGTGTTGGGGGAGGTTGTTGTGACTGAGTGATGCATACGAGATGACCCGCAGCTTGCCCAATATTGGCCTGCGCATCAAAAAAAATCTGAGCCTCTGCTGCTAAGTAAGTAGTGGTAGGATCATGGATGGGACATGTAGTTCTTCTGAAAGTGCATCCGATTCCAAACAGAGCCACGTTCAATTAATACCTCAGCAGCTGCTGACTGAATGAATTGATGCTGCGCAGCAATTCAGTTTGCTGCAGCAGTGTCATTGAACGCGTTTGGATCCTAATTTCAAAACAAAATGACCAATATTGTTGTTTCTGCTATATCCACAGTTTTATTAGCAGAAAATAAGACTAAGGCCATCTTTGTTGCAAGCAACATGCAAGGTAAAAAATGACAAGCTCAGAGTCGTGTCTATAAATGCTCGCAGTTTAGTCAATAAAATCAATGAACTGGAGGCAATGATGGCAGCTGAAAAAGTAGATTTAGTGGCGGTTACTGAGACATGGTTCAGTGAGAAAAATAACTGGGACATAACAATACCGGGGTACTCTTTATATAGAAAAGACAGAGAAGGTAGGAAAGGAGGAGGAGTGGCCCTGTATGTGAAAAACAACATAAAAACGAACCAAATAAAAGTGAGCGAGGTGAACATAGAGTCAGTTTGGGTTACACTAACATTTGGCAATCATACAGTAGCTCGTGTAGGTGTGATCTATAGACCCCCTGGACAAGTAGAAGAGCTAGATAATCTGCTGGTTGAGGAAATAGCCGAAATGGCAATGAAGGGGGAAGTTATTATCATGGGGGACTTTAATCTGCCTGATGTGAACTGGAAAACTAAAACAGCTGGGTGCACCAGGAGTACAAATATTCTAAACTCTTTACTGGGATTATCTCTAACACAAGTAGTTGAGGAGCCGACCCGTAAAGAGGCCATATTGGATTTAATACTCACAAATGGAGGTTTGGTATCGGACGTTGTTGTAGGTGAAAATTTGGGATCTAGTGATCACCAGTCAGTATGGTTTAATATAAGAACAGGGATGGAGCCGCACCACACAAAAACAAAAGTTTTAGACTTTAAAAAAACAGATTTTTCTAAAATGAGATTTTGTGTGAAGGAGTCATTATCAGACTGGAGGAATTTAAAGGGAGTCCAAGAGAAATGGGATTATTTAAAGGAAGCATTATTGAAGGCCACAGGAAATTGCATTCGGCTTGTTAGCAAAAACAAAAAAGGGAAGAAACCACTGTGGTACTCTGCAGAAGTGGCCAAAATAGTGAAGAACAAGAAGATAGCATTCAATAATTATAAAAAAACTCAGCGTGAAGAAGATAGGCAAACCTATAAGATTAGGCAGAAAGAGGCAAAGCAATTTATAAGAGCTTCCAAAGCACACGCAGAAGAGAAAATAGCTCAGTCAGTAAAAAAGGGGGACAAAACATTTTTTAGATACATAAACGAGAAAAGAAAAGTAAAACAAGGATTAGTTAGATTAAAAACAAAGGAAGGAAGGTATGTAGAAGAGGATAAAAGTCTCGCTGACTGCCTCAATAAATATTTTTGTTCAGTCTTTGCAGAAGAAAAGGAAGGAAAGGGACCTCAGTTAGGAGAGAACACTAAAGAGACATTTACATATGAGTTTACAGAGGAGGAGGTTCTAAAGCAGCTGTCTAAAGTAAAGACAAATAAGTCAATGGGGCCTGATGGGATCCACCCTAAATTATTAAAAGAGCTCAGTGATGTAATAGCAAAACCGTTAACAGATTTATTTAACCAATCCTTGTTAACAGGAGTCGTCCCAGAAGACTGGAAATTAGCAAATGTTGTGCCTATTTACAAGAAGGGTAGTAGGGAGGAATCGGGGAACTATAGGCCAGTTAGTCTTACGTCAGTAGTAGGGAAATTAATGGAAACCATGTTAAAGGAAAGGATTGTTGAACACCTAAAAACACATAGATTACAGGATCTGAAACAACATGGGTTTACCTCAGGGAGATCATGCCAAACTAATCTTATCGATTTTTTTGATTGGGTAACAAAAATAATAGACACAGGTGGTGCAGTAGACATTGCTTATTTAGATTTCAGTAAGGCTTTTGATACTGTTCCGCATAGAAGGCTTATCAATAAATTGCAATCTTTGAGCTTGGATTCCAATATTGTTGAATGGATTAGGCAGTGGCTGAGTGACAGACAACAGAGGGTTGTGGTAAATGGAGTTTATTCGGCGCAAGGTCTTGTTACCAGTGGGGTACCTCAGGGGTCAGTACTTGGACCCATTCTCTTTAATATTTTTATTAGTGATATTGCAGAAGGTATTAATGGAAAAGTATGTCTTTTTGCTGATGACACAAAGATTTGCAACAGGGTTGACGTTCCTGGAGGGATCAGCCAAATGACAAATGATTTAGGTAAGCTAAAAAAATGGTCAGAGTTGTGGCAATTGAGTTTTAATGTGGATAAGTGCAAGATAATGCACCTGGGACGTAAAAACCCAAGGGCTGAATATAGAATATTTGATACAGTCCTAACCTCAACATCTGAGGAAAGGGATTTAGGGGTTATTATTTCAGAGGATCTAAGGGTAAGTAGTCAATGTAATAGAGCAGCAGGAAATGCTAGCAGAATGCTTGGTTGTGTAGGGAGAGGTATTAGCAGTAGGAAAAGGGAAGTGCTCATGCCACTGTACAGAGCACTGGTGAGACCTCACTTGGAGTACTGTGTGCAGTACTGGAGACCGTATCTCCAGAAGGATATAGACATCTTGGAGAGAGTTCAGAGAAGGGCTACTAAAATGGTGTACGGCTTGAAGGAGAAAAGTTACCAAGAAAGGCTTAATGATCTTAACATGTACAGCTTGGAAAAAAGACGAGACAGAGGAGATATGATAGAAACATTTAAATACGTAAAGGGAATCCACAAGGTAGAGGAAGAGAGTATATTTAAAAGGAAACAAAATAGCAAAACAAGAGGACATAGTCTTAGATTAGAGGGGCAAAGGTTTAAAAGTAACATCAGGAAGCATTATTTTACTGAGCGGGTGGTGGATACATGGAACAGTCTTCCAGTAGAAGTGGTAGAGGCCAAAACAGTAATTGAATTTAAGCAAGCATGGGATAGGCATAAGGCTATCCTAAAGAAAAGATAAATCCAGGTAAAGTATCCATGTAATTGGGCAGACTAGATGGGCCGAAAGGTTCTTATCTGCCGACATTTTTCTATGTTTCTATGTTTCTATGTTTTTCTAAAAGCAGTCAGCACAATTCTGTTTTGTATGCACAGTTGCACACAGACAGATACAACACAAATAATAGTTTTTATTTAATAAAGTAATTTATTTATTTATAAAAGGATTTTACCAGGAAGGATACATTGAGATTTCTGTTGTTTTCAAGAATGTCCTGGGTTCAAGAACATTGAAGTGTTACAGTTACAGAAATACAAAGTAATACAATGTTAAGAAACCACACAAATATACAGATTAACAGAAAATAAATATGTAGGAAATATAGTCACTATGTTACATGTTTACAGGCGCATTCTGTATTGAGGTATGTTAGTAAGGAGCTCTTGAGTGACTTTAGACTGGGGGAAGATTTGATGGTGTCTGGGAGGTTATTCCATAATTGTGGTGCTCTGTAGGAAAATGATGACCGAGCCACTGTCTTTTTGTATTGTGGTATTGCAAATGCAAACAAGTAAGGTGCTGGTCCTCCTGGATCGGAGGTTATAGCCTATAGGATGAGGGAGCTGCTAGGGGAAGCAGTCTATTCAGGTAGGGTGGCAGCTTCCCAGAAATGCTCTTAAATACCAGGCTGGAAAGGTGAAGGGTGCGTTTAGACTCTAGCGATGGCCAGTTTAGCTTTTTTAACATGTCACAATGGTGGGTCATCATTATTGTAATGCAAGCGGCAGAATGAGTTATACAATGTAGTAAGTTTCTGAAGGTGTGTTTGCGGGGCCGCTGCATACACTACATCTCCGTAATCAATAGGGCATAAGCATTTATTGTACAATCTGCTTATTCTTACCGCAGCAGGGCTCAGGCAGGATTTGTTTCTATACAGGGCACCTAGTTTGGGGTAAAGTTTATTAGATGAGAGTTTTTCAATGTGGGGCCAAAGGGTAGATTAGGGTCCAACCACATACCGATATTTGAGAGAAGTGACTGTGGTCAGCGTGCCATTTGATTTTGTCTCAACACATACAGGGTTATTCAGAGAGCGTGAAAAGCAGGAGAATGACTGGAGAATGAAAAATTCTAGGTTAAAATTCTCCCTTTCATCTCACTTTC
This sequence comes from Leptobrachium leishanense, assembly GCA_009667805.1. NCBI lineage: Eukaryota > Metazoa > Chordata > Amphibia > Anura > Megophryidae > Leptobrachium > Leptobrachium leishanense. The sequence goes on along the minus strand of CM019073.1, from coordinate 65,649,841 downwards.
CAAATCGGCTATTTTGATCTAGAATTTTTCATTCTCCAGTCATTCTCCAGTTATTCTCCTGCTTTTCACGCTCTATGAATAACCCTGATAGATGGGGATTTTGCAATTTGTGTAGTTTAGGTTTTGTTCCAAAGAGCATCGTCAGTTTTGTCAGCATTTAGAAAAAGTTTGTTGTGTTTGATCCACTTTTCTACCTCTGTGAAGTGAATTGTTCTTGCAGCACGGCCTCCAGCTGCGGGAGATTGCTTTTGCTGGTATAGATTACAGTGTCGTCTGCATAGTTTCATATTATGTACAGTTGAGGCTTTGCAGATGTTGGGCAGATCATATCATTTATGAATATTGTGAATAGCAGGGGGCCTAGTATTGAGCCTTGGGGTACACCGCAAGTGACTGGGAGGGGGAGGGAGGAGCTACCAGAAATTGATACATATTGTGATCGGTCGGCATAATGTTTACTTCTGAGTTTTTTTTATAATTGAACCGTAATATATATATGTCTATAGTATATGTGCAGGCCAGGGGTAAATAATAAATAAATATTTTGTGACCTCACTGACTTTAGAACTATGAGATCATGGGAGTAGAGTAGTAGTGGTGGGTCAAGCTGGTAGTGGGGTAGTGGTGGAGGAGGGCTGTCGCAGTACGTTCGGCAACATAGTGTATATAGATATAAAAAAAATTTCCAGTATGCATTATTTACGTGTTATTATATTTTTTGGATTTGGCAGAAAACAGGAAGAAGGCAGCAGCGACTCATGCCACGGCGCATAATCCATTATCCATGTGATAGTTCATTTGAAATATTAAAAAAGGTGTGGGAAAGGTTTTAGCAACAAGTTGTGGAAAATGTTTTAGCCTAATAGGGTTCGTTGTTAAAAATATTCACTTTTTAAATGCAATAATTTATAATATTGTACAGGTAAGGGTGTCTTTATTTATAGTACCTTTTTTTTAAATTATTTTTGGTAGAACTTTTTCCAATGGCCCAAAAAGTTTGCAGTTTGAACTTTCCAACTGCCGATGTTCAAATCAACTGTTCGAACTGATTTAAACTGGCAGCCCATCCCTAATCATGAATAGGTAGCACACCTGACTAAACTAACACAGTATAGGACCGAACATTGTAATGTTCACTGACTCGACAATGAATAAATGCAATTTTTTAGAATTTTTTTTAACTAATAATTGTTTTGTCAATAAATGCTAATGAGTGGAGAGGAGACACATGATATAACTTGTTAACAAAACTATTTATTTCTTGTAGCACAAAATATAGTAAAATAAAAAAATATATAAATAAATCAGAACTGTAAATACTTCAATTGTTTACATATGTTGTCATAAATCACATAAAATTTGTCTCCTGCTATATAGTCACAACTTTGCTGCAATCAGTTCTAACTTCTTGTAAACTGAGAAAATTGTTCACTGACCCGACAATGAATAAATGCAATTTTTTAGAAAAACATTTTTTAACTAATATAATTGTTTTGTTCTTTAGCTATTATGACTGCAAACGCAAGGCGACTGTACAGCGCAAGTTGGAGAACATAAGATGCGCCATGGGGAACTGAGTCGGTGGGAGAGGCGTCTGGTGGATCACCTCTTGGATGTCACGACGGGTCAGGAATTCGGGATAGATACGGACTCTGAGCATGACAGACAGCAGAGAGCTGGTGAGTTAAATGAAAAGAAATAGATCGTTACATAAAGCAATCACTGTTGGTCAATTCAAAGAGTACAGAAATCCCACTGATTGGCCAGGCCACAGTTGCACCGTATAGCAAAATTAACTGATCTTCATGCAATTTCAGGGTCAGTTTGACTCTGAATAACCCATAATGTATGTTAAAAAAAATTTGGTCTTTTCACAACACTTGAGACTTACCTTTTGCTTCACATTCCTATTTTTCGGATGCATCACCAGAGGGCTCAGCTCCAAGGCAGCACGTCTGGGGCCCTTTCCAGTGAGTACCTACAAAAACACACAAGGGATAAAGAATTAAGGAGAGGGGGTAGAGGGAGAGGGGGTAGAGAACGAACCTTTATCCATCTGCTAAGTAAGTATTGTACTTTTGTCTTTAACAACGGTAGTCCGTAACATGGCATGATGCATCCTGTGGGAAGAAGAGTACCATCACCCGCTGTCAGTCCTCCTGCACGAGTGCATTTAAGTATGCGCGCTGCACAGTCACAGTGCAGGAAGAAAGAAAGAACACAATCCTAAATCAATTGTACAGATGTTACAGAATTATAAACTTTGCTTGTTTCTTGTCTCCTATTACAGTTGAACAGCCATGTCCAATCCACCAGGATACCTTGGAAAGGCTGGTTTTTCAGACACAACGGCTTGGGCAGGAGTTCAGGAAGCAGACCCAGGCTGTGAACCGGCTGGCGTCTGCGTCCAGAAATACCTTGCATTAGTGCACTGTTTATATTTTAATTATTTAGGTTCAATTATATATATTTGTAAAAGTCCCAGAAGGACATCCTTTAAAACAAGAAAAAAACAAATGTATTCTTTACGGTAAAATACTAAAAAATATATATTTTTTTAAAATATATTAAATTAATTCATTATGATTAAATTATTTATATATTGTGTGACGTTTGGGGGCCCACAGAGCACGTGCACAATGTCTTTCATAAACAAAACAGCTTTATTCACCCTTTCAGGGCAGTCAAAAAGGCAACATAATAAGTACACGCTTGGGTTCAGCGAAATTAAACAGTCCCAAACCTGGGGAATCCTTTCCCCAGTATGTACAGTAGACGCCTCTCCAGCAAGGCACAGCACGTCTCCTGCTTTTGGAACACACACACACAGCTTCCACTGATTACTTTCCTTTTTCCTAAACTCTCCCACAATCCTGTCTGGGAGTTTCTGACTTTAAACCTCTTCCTGGACAGGAAGATTAACCCTGTGGTTGCACTTAAAGGGACCACAACCCAAATAGGGGTGAAACATATTGTCCATCCAGAACCCAGCCCTGCCGACCTCTACATATCCCCCCCTTCTGTCTCAACGGGGAGGTGTTTGAGGCAACAGTAGACAGCCCACAATGCATCTGGGACAGGGCATCAGCATTTTGGTGCTGTTTCCCAGGCCTGTGTTCCACCACAAAGTTAAACTCCTGGAGAGACAGGAACCATCTGGTTACCCTGGCATTAGCGTGGCGGTGCTGCCTCATCCAGGTCAATGGGGCATGGTCAGACACTAAACGGAACTTCCTGCCCAAAAGGAAGTATCTCAAAGAATCCAAGGCCCACTTTATGGCCAAGCCCTCTCTTTCCACCACAGCATAGTTTTTCTCCACTGCCGTCAGTTTCCTACTAAGAAAAACCACGGGGTGCTCTTCCCCATTGACTTCTTTGGGTAGCACAGCCCCCAAACCCTCACTTGAGGCATCCATCTGTACAATGAACTCCCTCATGAAATCAGGGACTACCAGCACTGGGTGCTGACACAATGCATTTTTAAGCTTCTCGAATGCATCTTCAGCATGGCATTCCATTGAATCATCACTGACTTCCTACCTTTCGTCAGGTCAGTCAGTGGTGCAGCAATAGAGGCAAAATTGTGGACAAACCGCCAGTAATACCCCACTATACCCAGAAAAGCATGAACCTGCTTTTTCGTGAGGGGGCGTGGCCAGTTCTGGATAGCCTCTACTTTGTTAAATTGTGGCTTTACTAGACCCCTGCCTATGACATATCCCAGGTACTTAGCTTCCTCCATCCCTACCGCACTTTTCTCAGGGTTAACAGTAAAGCCCGCTTTCCTCAAACCGTCCAAAACCGTCTGAACCCAGGGAAGATGGGACTCCCAATCTGGACTGAAGATGACAATGTCATCCAGGTAGACCGAGGTATATCTCAGGTAGGGGCGGAGCACCCTATCCATTGCTCGTTGGAAGGTAGCCGGGGGGCTGAGTGTAAGCCAAAAGGCATTCGCTTATAATGAAAATGACCTTCTGGAGTGGAAAAAGCAGTCTTTTCCCTGGCATCCTTAGTCAGGGGTATCTGCCAGTATCCCTTAGTAAGGTCCTGGGTGGTGATATAATGGGCCGGACCCAATTTCTCTATTAATTCATCCACCCTTTACATGGGGTTCTGTCACAATATCATGTTTAATCCAGGACGCGCGTGTCCCGGTAGTCCTGAAAACATGCCTTTGTTTCTTTGCAGAAACTCCTTAACTTCTTGGGTTTGGGGTTTGGACAGGGTGGCAGCAATGTGTACTGTGTCAACACCATCAGACTCTATACCCACCCCAACCATGGCGGACACCTCCTCTCGGTCTCTCCAGGGTTTTAACAAATTTATGTGGTAGATCTGGTATGTTTTTCTTTTCCCAGGCTGATGCACTCGGTAGTTTACTTCCCCTACTTTTTTCAACCACCTCATATGGTCCGTGCCACTTGGCTATTATCCGACTTTCCACCGTGGGTATAAGTGCTGCTACCCGGTCCCCAACCTGAAATTGCCGCAGCTTGGCTGACCCTTTTCTGGGCCTCCTGAGCTTTCTGCAAATGTTCCTGTACCAAAGGCATCACTTTAGAAATTCTCCCTCTCATCTGAGAGATATGTTTAATGAGTGATTTGTGTGGAGAGGACTCACTTTCCCATGTCTCCTTCACCAAAGCTAGCAATCCCCGGGTCTGCGACCATACACCAGCTCAAAAGGTGAGAACCCTGTGGAGGCCTGAGGAACCTCTCGAATAGCAAACAGCAGTGCGGGAAGCAAATGATCCCAGTCTCTTCCATCTCTCTGCACAACCCTTTTAAGCATCATTTTCAGAGTCTTGTTAAATCTTTCTACCAGACCATCTGTCTGAGGGTGATAAACAGATGTTCGCAACTGCTTGATTTGGAACAACTTGCACACATCTGACATCACCCGGGACATAAATGGGGTCCCCAGGTCCGTCAAAATTTCCCTTGGCAGGCCAGTTCTCGACAACATAAAAAACAACTCCCGCGCAATGGCCTTTATGTAGGGTTTCTTAAAGGAACCACCTCTGGATTCCTTGTGGCATAATCAAGAACCACCAGGATATATCGGTGTCCCCGAGCAGACTTCTCTAAAGGACCCACTATATCCATAGCGATGCGCTCAAAGGGCACCTCAATTATTGGCAGAGGCACCAAGGGGTTCCTATAATGGGGTGCTGGGTCAGTTAACTGGCAAACCGGGCAGGAGGAACAGTACCTATTAACCGCAGCACCGATCCCAGGCCAGTAAAACCAGTCCGTTATCCGGGCCTCGGTTTTCTGAGCTCCCAGGTGACCACCGTGGGCATCATTGTGAGCCAGATCCAGCACCATTCTCTGGTAGGGCTGGGGTACTAGTAATTGTTCCACAGTTTCTCCCCGAATTTCTGATACACGGTAGAACAGATTATTATTGACTGCAAAGTGAGGAAACCTTTTCTCTGCATCTGGTGCTTGAGGTACCCCATTGACAACAGTTACCTGTTCGCGAGCATTTATCAACATCGGGTCACCCATTTGAGCTCTGCCAATGCACCTCTGGACACATCTAAGTCAGGGTGTACTGGATAAGAAGAACCCTCCCCCTCATCCACCCCAAGTGTAATATCTACAGGGGATAATTCCTCTTCATCCTCTCCTACCATAACCGGCACAGGAGAGGATTCCCCCTCCTTGGGTGTTAACTCAGGTTGAGGAGCTAGGACACTCACATCATTTACAACATTCTCATTTTGAACACATTTGAGCAACTCCTCATCAACAGTGTCCACAGTCATGTTTGGTGGGGGTATCCCTGAATTGTTCCCCAGTTCGATGGGCAGTTCAGTTTGTGCCAAGCACCATAGTTCAGCAAACAAGGGGCAGTCCCGTCCCACAATCACATCATGTATCAGAGTACTCACCACCCCGACCTCTTGGGTGACCGAAGTATTCCTGGCTGAAATGGTGACAGGGATCAGCAGATACTCCCGAGTATCCCCATGGATACAGACAACCCGGAGGGTTCTTTGTACTGGACCGAGCCTTCCGACTACCCGGGCATGCACCAGGGTGACCATACTCCTAGAGTCCAGGAGAGCTTTGGCTGGGTGGTGATTCACCCACACAGTACATTCAAAACTGACCCCCCTCTAGGTCAAGGTGGGTAGTGCACATTGTGAGGGTGTAGAAGGACACTCTCCGAGCGGATCCACACTCCATGGGCTCCTCCTGTAGCGGACACTGCGCCCAGGTATGGCCCCAGGCGCGACACCTCCAACACTGTATATCGCCAGCAGTTCGGGTAGCGACAGGCCTCTGCAGAACCAAGGAAGATGATTTTGGAGTGCTGGTTCCCGGGTCCAGTGACGCTTCCCTCTGAGGACCTGAAGCAGGCCTCACAGGCAGTGGCAAGACTGGTCCTCGACGACTGGTTGGTCTGAGCAGGTCCTCCACCATGGTGTATCTCTCCACCATCTCGACTACCAGTGCTGCAGTCTTGGGGTCCCCATGGCTGACCCAGCGCTGTAGATCCTTTGGTAGAGACCTCAGGTAGTGGTCCATCACAACCCTTTTGACCATTTGCTCTCTAGTCAGGGTCTCTGGCTGCAACCACTTTTTAACCAGCTGTCCTAAGTCATGCATCTGGGACTGGGGTGGCTGGTCAGGGCAGTACTTCCAGCAGTGAACACGTTAAGCCCGGACAGCAAATGTTACCCCAAGGCGGGCCAGAACCTCAGCTTTCAGCCAGTCATAATTCTTTGCATCTTCTAGGGGCAGGTCAAAATATGCCTTTTGAGGGTCTCCTGTCAGAAACGGGGCAATGAGACCGGCGCATTGGTCTTGGGGCCATCCCTCTCTCTCAGCAGTCCTTTCAAATGTGATGAGAAATGCTTCCACATCATCACTGGGAGACAGCTTTTGCAGGAAGTGACTGGCCCTTATGGAGAAATGGTTACCAGCAGCGACCACTGCTTGATCACGTCCAGGTGCAAGTTGCTGCATGGCCTCCCGCAGGGCAGTGATCTGCGTCTGTGTGGCTACCTGCTGTGCTGCAAGTTGTGCAGCCAGCAAATGGGTGCTTTCTTGTTGGGCAGCAACAGCCTGTGCCAGGGCTTGTTGCTGCTGAGCCATCGCCTCTTCATGGCGAGTCTGGGCCTGCACATTGACAAAGACCATCTGCTTAACCAGCTCCTCCATAGCTGTGGACTTCAGTGCAGCCTTAGCCCAGGACATGCAATCAGAACACTGTCCTTTTTAAAACGTTTTTTTTTTTCACAAAAATTCCTCTTGCTTGGCGTGTGAGAGGTAGCAAATTTCCCGCATTCGAGACACCAGTTGTGATGTTTGGGGGCCCACAGAGCTCATGAGCAATGTCTTTCACAAACAAAACAGCTTTATTCACCCTTTCAGGGCAGTCAAAAAGGCAACATAATAAATACACGCTTGGGTTCAGCGAAATTAAAGCAAAGTCCTGATCTTCAGCACAAATAAACAGAAAAGTAATGGTGGCTCACCAAAGCTTTAAATAGTCCCAAACCTGGGGAATCCTTTCCCCAGTATGTAGAAGCCTCTCCAGCAAGGCACAGCACGTCTCCTGCTTTTGGAACACACACAGCTTCCACTGATTCCTTTCCTTTTTCCTAAACTCTCCCACAATCCTGTCTGGGAGTTGCTGGCTTTAAACCTCTTCCTGGACAGGAAGATTAACCCTGTAGTTGCACTTAAAGGGACCACAACAGAAATAGGGGCGAAACATATTGTCCATCCAGGACCCAGCCCTGCCAAGCTCTACAATTGTAAATATAATATATTATTATTGTCTATTTATTGTAAATATATTAAATCCATATTAAATTATTGATTGTAAATCTATTATTGTCTATTTATTGTAAATTTAATTCATCTAAAATTTCTTACCATATGCAGTCTGTCTGCAAAGCTCGTCATAACTATCTTACATCTTCTTCACCCATTTCAAAGTAACAATTTTTTCAAAACTGTGAAAGGAAGAGGTATTTCCAGATTAATAATATTAAGCAAAAATGATTATTTTGAATGATGGTTTCGGCATAAGGTAAATAATAAATAAATATATTGAGCCACTCACCTGGGTGTGTGCCTAAGGGTGAAGGTTTCATAAGCTGAGTGGTGTTTCTGGTGTAAGAATGAAGGCGTTAGAAAATCACGCAAAACAAAACAAGAATTTCTCTTTGGGGACTGAAAGGGAGGAACGCAGATGTGGGGCTTCACAATCATTATAACAAGGAAGTAAAGATATTCCAGGATGAAGCGCACACATGCATATGCGCAGAAGAAAGCCCCGTGCGCTCCAAGGTGAAACTCAGCTCTATACAAATATGTGGTGTTTAGAACTCTAAGAACACAAATTAAGTGGTTCTTCACATGTGGACACTATCTGGACTAACGAGAAGACTATATAAACAGCAGGGGATGGGGATATTCATTCATATGTATTGTTCCAGCTGATGAAGTCGGTTCACACCGACGAAACGCGTCCTGGTTTAACATTGTTTTAATAAAATCCTTTTTTAATCCATCCTGCTGTTCCTGTATCGTTGTGGAGAGGGTTTTTTGAGTTTTTCCCTAAATAACTCATAGGCGAATACTCCAAGAGCCTGGAGGCTCCACCAAGAGTGAGTACAAAATTGGCAAATTTCTGCATATTAAGGCCAGTTTTTTGCAGTATTACACTAGGCTCGATTTGGGTCTGTTGTTTTCTCTCACCCACTTATGCAAGAGATTGGGAAAACATATCTATCTGGCTCCCGTGAATACCAGAAGAAATCCAACCAACTAAAGCTTGGATAAAGCCCAGTGGATTTGGCCTGGCTATTCCCATATACGATCTGTGGAGATGAAGACACTACTATAACAAGAATTTAAGTGTATGTGGTATTTACCCAAAAATCTTGAGTGCGCTGTACCCTTATCTTGTATTGTGATTTTTTTTTACTTTGTCAAAACTGTTTTTTTGGGGAAACCACTATTGGGGTACTTGGCGACTGACATCGCAAGGTGTGAAGGGGACATTCTGGTGTGGCGCTCCACTGATCCTGGTTGTATCTATTTTTCTGGTGTGGGCCTACTCTTCATCAAATACAAAGTTTACAAACTTTTAAAAATCTTAATCTATCTCTTTAAAAAATAAAAAAAAAGACAAAAAAAAACCAACAGGGATTTATGAACTTCTACTAACTAAACTTGTGTGCTTGCGTTTCTAGATTGAATCAAAACCTAGGGCCAGGTATCCCAGCTTCGGCAAGTTCACCTTCAGAAATGTCATTTGCTCTAACAGCTGGGGTGATAATTGGGAGCGCTGAGGGCACAGAATATTCCCCGTAATGGAGAAAATTCACTCACTTTGTACAGTGGTTGGTGGACAAGAAAGGAGCCCCATGGCTACCTCTGCAAACATAGGCCACACACCTCTCTTGTTCTCCCAAAACTGAAAAGGGTCTGTATTGGGTTCCAAAGGAGACTCAGCAAGGTATGCCGTAACAAATGTCTTAGCATTTTCAATTTGCGGGTTTTTGTTAGGTCCGACTCCGTATCCTGACCCATAACTCGTGTACATTTTTGTAAAAAATACAGGTCTGGGAACGCTGCTCTGAGCAGCAGCACTGGTCCTCCTCTCACATCTGGGTGTGTCACTGTCATCATCCTCAACGACAGACCCCTCCAACGTCTCCTCCTCTGTCTCCTCCTCTTCCCTCTGGAACTGTGCACGGTTTTTACGCTCACTGTCCCGTATCTTATCTATGAGTGTTTGCTGCCAAAATGAAAGGGAATCATCACGGAGTGCAGACTTTCCTTTAAAAGTAGGGTTGCAAATTGTGGCCAGCATATAATCCGGACAAGGGGCAATGTGCTGTCTTATTTGGTGCTCCAGCTGTTCATAGAGTCTGATCAGAAGGACAGTGACATCGGCATGTGGAGGTTTACTGCCAGGCAACTCTTCTCTGCTGGACAGAAAGTCATCCAAAGAGTCACGGACTTGGTAGAATACGGGTATGATTTCAGACAAGCTAGCACTCGCTCTGCTCAAGTGTTCTGTAGCTAATCGGAAAGACTTCAGGACTTCCACTGCCTGTTCCATCACGGCCCAGTCATCCCTGCCTAGTGGGCAGCTAATACCAATGGAATGTTTGTAGGCCATTGCGTGGATTGCTTTTTGCTGTTCAAGAATCCTTTCCAGCATGTCTAATGTGGAGTTCCACCTTGTTGCCACATCTTGTTTTAACCGGTGTTCTGGCAGTCCAGCCCTTTTCTGCTCCTGCCTAAGGAGCTGGCTATCTCTTGCGCTGTGGTGGAAATGTCCAGCAATTTTTCTGCACTATTCAACAAGTGCCCCCAACCTTCTTCCTCCACTAATACTCGCATCGAGTGCCTTTGTCACCACTAGATGCAGGATGTGAGCTGCACACCCACAAATCTTCCATCCCGGAGAGCCTTTGTCATGTTGCCTCCACCATCGGTTACTACAAAACCCATTTGAGCTTGTGTACCAGACTGCTCCCCTAGCCACTGTGCCATCATGTTCTTCAGTGCATGTAAGATGTTCTCTGCGGTGTGCTGATGATCCATCACCTCAGCGTGGAGGAGGAAGGAATGTAATGCTGTCTTCTTTTCTGTATCATCGGCACAAGGCCCAGCACTTTTTTTTTTACCCCTGAACTTGTTGCTGCTGGCTGCTTTTGCTCGGGCACATTGGGCTGCGACTGCCACCAATGTCCAGTCAAGGACAGAAAGGCATGCTGGCTATTTGGAGCAGTCCATAGATCTGTGGTGAAGTGCACTGATCGTCCAGCAGCCATTCCCAGCTCCTCCAAAACTCCAATGCAGGACCGGTACATAGCGGGCACTACAGATCAACTAAATGTAGTGCGTGAAGGCACTTTATATTAGGGGGAGAGAGCCTGCATGAGGCGCTTGAAAGAATCACCGCCTATCAAATTAAAAGAAGCACCCCCAACCGTTATTAACTCTGCAATGAGTCTGGTGATTTTTCGGGTCTGCTGCTTCGATATTCCCCTGGGCTGAAACCCACCAAATTGCTCCATAGTGGGCTGTTTGGAGGATGGCTGTTTGCTCAGACTTTTACTAGCTGCTGCAGAAGTGGGGTTGTTTGTGGCAATGGTGGTGGGAGTAGATTCCCTAGTAGTGCTAGTACTGCTAGGTGGCAGTGCCGGTAGAGAACCTTTTTCTAAAGCTAGCAGCACTACCTTGTGGTGGGTTTTCATGTGTGAGTTCATGCCAGTGGTAGTGAGTTTGTTTGTCTGTTGAACACGGCTGACCCATGTTCCGCACAAATGACATTTGGCTGTACGTTTATCCGCACTTTCAGTAAAATACTGCCACGCTTTCGACCAACGGCGGCCACTTGTTGCTGGTGAAGGTTCTTGTTTAGAGCCACATTCTTCATCCAGTTCCACACGCTGAACCTGGCCTGTGCATTCTGATGTAATAGTAGCAGTACTTTCAGTTTCTCCTTGTTGTAACCCATGTTTATTGTTTTTAAAATTTTTGGGATAGTGGGGTGAGGGGCTCCTACAAGAAAACAACCCAAAACAAAAAACAAGTGAGGCTAATAGGTACTATATTAGGATTAAACCTAGAGGATTGATATACATATGAAAGAAAAAAATCCGAACAGCGGGTTCAGATGTAGTACCTTGAATAGACCGTGAGAGGCTCCAAGCCCCTAATCCTAACTCAATTTTATTGGACACACATAACATAAAACCTATACGTTTAAAACCATAAACAAAGTGATGTGTAGGCGATGTGTTAATGACTCGATTGGACAGAGATGTTACTATAGGATTAGTGATAATCCAATCTATATCTGATGGATATTAGGAGGTAGTCCTATATTAAATAATAAACCATGAACCTGCTAGAATTCTGATTGATTTAGGCAATAATATTGTAGATCCAGCGGGTGGCCGTTAGGCCGAGTGGTTTATTACCAATGAAGATGAAGGATGTAAACCCCTCTAAAACGTCACCATATATATAGGTTGTGAATACTGAATAGCGTATTAATTAACCTCGTACAGAAGGAGTATAACATATAATAAATCAAATAGGACTCCACTGAAAATGATGGGTCATAATTATGATAACATATAATGTTGTGGCAGATGGATATCTTTATATATAAGCATTGTATTAAAGTGCCGCTAACACCTATAAACGGCCGTAGTTCTTAAATTGACCCAACCCGATTCATTTAGTGAGACTGAGACATAAGTAGCAATATAAATAAATAAATAAATAAGTAACAGGTATAATTCAGTTAAAGAGATAATTGAGCTCAATAATTAATCCTCATGGATCATGATTTACAAAAAGGATAGTCCGAATCTTATTGGACAATGAACACGTTGATACCACAATTTGGAACGTAAAATTACAATGCAAATGTAGCCGCTGCAATGTCTGTATAATTAGATGTCTTAATTCTTAAGTGGAGACACCCTCTTGATAGTGGATAGAGTGTTATAGCCAATTAAATCCTGATCATCTAACCCTAGGCAGATATTCGCCAAGAGGAAACCACTTAGTGTTAGTTCTACTAAAGGTGGTCATATAAGTTGTTTAATACACAATGCCGAGATTGTATTCAGAGATATCAGAAAATATCTCTAGGAATTCATTGGACACATAATTGCTTGCAACATTATGATCAGAAGGTAGACCAAAAGAGGGAAAAGAAAAGATATTAACTTAGGTGAAGCGTTAAGATTCACAAAAAAAACAAATAAATTACGCAGTAGTTCCACCCAGTTTATAGTACGTGGAGAAATTATGCTTATTCAATTGCCGATATGGGAATCATAACTGAGGTTTACAAATTAGATATAATAGATTGTCTCAATCAATAACCCGAAAAAATCAGTAGGCATAATTACTTCCTCAAGATTACTTATCCTCTTAATTTTGTACACCATAAATACAGAGTGTCTTAATTGTGGTTACATACAGCATCAGAGTTATTCTCTAGATATAACATTCAGATAATTGTCATTATAGACCCAGCATTTGCCCTATAGAATAGTTTGTAAACATACTCAGTAAAGAGAGAAAGAAGCAGAAATAAAATACGTCATAATTTCCAAAGTCCCTAAGAATCTCATAATGAGCCACAATTTCCATTTAAATTTTTCCTTTTAAATGATGCAATTGTTTTAAAGATAATGCCCACACAACTGGGCTACTAAATAGTCCGCTAGACTTATATTATGATTAGAAACCAGCAGAATAATCAATTGTTTAAAACGCCAATCGACACAAAGCCAAACCAAGCTGGGATTGTCCCCAGAAAAACTTAAAACATAATTGAAAATACTGCTCAACGCGTTTCGAGAGTTAAACCCTCTTCATCAGGAGCGAATTTACTTAGTGTGCCACTTATCACCGTCTAACTTTATACTGTGTGATCCTTCCTATAAGTCACCGGTATCTCATATTTCCTAATTAGGAATGTTCGCTGATAGGATGCATACGTATCACCGTGATTCTGTGCGTATGCGTTCCATGCTCGATCGCTGGAACGCATCACCAGGGGTTCCTACTACTGGTGTGGTGGTACTAGTGGCACTGGTGACGGGAGCACAAATTTTGATATTGGTACTAAGAATTTCTACTTGGGACAGAGAGACAGGTGACACTGGTGATGCCGACGAGTTTTCACAGGAAAACATAATTGGGGAACGATCATGTGTACTATGCATAGGCGTGCGCACGGGGTGTGCCGGGTGTGCCTGGGCACACCCTAATGCTGGCCCCCGCACACCCCGCAGGCCCGCGGAACACTCTGGGTCCCGGCTGGCGGCATCCAACAGATAGCTGCCAGGACCCTTCACTTCCGCAGGCCTGGCGGCAGGCTCCGCTTCCCTGGTGGTCCGGTGGATGTGGGTGTTGCACCGCGATCTGTGCTTACAGTCCGCAGTGCAAGTCCCACAGCGAGTGACTGGCCACGAGCTAAGCGCCGGCGATTGCTGATGACCTGTCATCTGACCGCCGGCGCTTACTGACTGTAAGTAAGCAGGAGAGGACTTTTTTATATTATACACACAGCACATTACTGGGGGTTTTTATTGCTGTGGATTTTGTGATACGCTCTTACGCACAGCACATTACTGGGGGTTTTATTGCTGTGGATTTTGTGATATGTTGTTACGCACAGCACATTACTGGGTTTTATTGCTGTGGATTTTGTGATACGCTGTTACGCACAGCACATTACTGGGGGTTTTATTGCTGTGGATTTTGTGATACGCTGTTACGCACAGCACATTACTGGGGGTTTTATTGCTGTGGATTTTGTGATACGTTGTTACGCACAGCACATTACTGGGGGTTTTATTGCTGTGGATTTTGTGATACGTTGTTACGCACAGCACATTACTGGGGGGTTTTATTGCTGTGGATTTTGTGATACGCTGATACACACAGCACATTACTGGGGGTTTTTATTGCTGTGGATTTTGTGATACGCTCATACACAGAACACATTCCTGGGGGTTTTATTGCTGTGGATTTTGTGATACGCTGATACACACAGCACATTACTGGGGGTTTTTATTGCTGTGGATTTTGTGATACGCTCATACACAGAACACATTACTGGGGGTTTTTATTGCTGTGGATTTTGTGATCCGCTCATACACAGAACACATTACTGGGGGTTTTTATTGCTGTGGATTTTGTGATACGCTCATACACACAGCACATTACTGGGGTTTTATTGCTGTGGATTTTGTGATCCGCTCTTGCACACAGCACTTTGCTGGGTGTTTTATTGCTGTGGAATGTGTAATCTGCTCATACACGTTGCACATTACTGTGAGTTTTATTGCTGTGGATTCTGATACGCCCATACACAGCAAACATTACTGTGAGTTTTGTTGTGGAGCTCTGTGACACGCTCATACATACCGCACATTACTGTGCATTTTTATTGCTGTGGATTCTCGGCTACGCTCACACACATACCACACACTACTGGGAGTTTTATTGCTACATACCCCCGGGGTGTAGGGGATATATAGTTATGTGAACGTATGGCTGTGTGTGTAAATGCAGGTATTTGTCTTTAAACAGGCTGCTGTGTGCAAAATTCGGCACCCGTGTCCTTGTCTCAGCCCGGCGTTGCCCCTTGCCCTGCATCCAAAAGGCTGGTATTGCTCCTAGAATCGCTGCTATATCTTCTGCCTGCACTGCACAAAGTAAGAATAGTGAATAAAGCATCGTGAGATACAGGTAGGAGACTAAATATTGGTGCTTGGCAACAAGACCTTAAGCTCCCTGGCAGTCCGCTTTTGACATTTGTATACATCAAAATCGGTGCATTCATTCAGCCCCCCGACGGTTTTCCCGCGTGTGGCTCGCGGTTAAATTTCATTGCTGAAAGCAGTAACCCCGAGCCACACCTGGGCTGTTACATACCTGTTCCTGCGTTCCCCAGCTGTTACCTCCGGCCGATCGCGGCGTCCTGGTTCCTGTTGCGAGTGGCTGATTCCCTGCACTTTGGGGGCCCTGCGGTGAATGGTGAATTCACAGCAGGGTGGGGCAATTTGATTCCCCGAAGTGTGGGGAACAACAGTCGGCGACATTTCAACGCTCTGTGAATGACCCCTAGAGTAATGATTGGCTGAATGCGTGAGTGTGTGTCTGTGTATGTTTGCATAAGGGTGCGTGAATATATATATATATATATATATATATATATTTGAACTTTTGGGTGCACACCCTAATGCAATAGGCTGCGCACGCCTATGGTACTATGGTAAGGGGATAGGGAACCTTGAAAAGGAGTATAAGGCTGTAAATCTTCTTGCTCTTGTAGATCCAAATTTAAATGAGATTTTCTATTATAGACTTTGTGTGAAGATAAAAATTCATCATCACCAGTGGGAGATGTTGAGTCCTGCCGCTGGATTCCTTCTCCCTGAAGGCTACTAGGATATAGGGAATGGGATAGAACACCACCAGTATCTCTCTCTTGGGTTCTTCTGTCAAGTTCAGCAGCAGTGGGGGTGGTGGTGGTGGCACTTTGTGATTGAGCTAAAGCAATTCCCTCCTGATACTGCAGAAGCTCAGTCTTGGGCTGCTTAAATGAATGATGACTTTCAAAAACCTTCCCACATACCTTCGTGCCGCTACTAGAATAAAACATCTCTGGTACTAGCACATTTTTTGACGCAGTAGAAGTAGCACTAGCTGCCCCAGCCAGGGTACATGTTGTGCTTCTACAAGTGTCGCTAGTTATTGTACACGTTGTGTTTGGAGGAACTAGCTCCTTAAACTGCTGACTTAGTTCTTGACTCAGATAAATACGTCTTACTCTTAAGCTCAGCCGCCTTGCCAGTATAGGATGATGATGATGTCTTTATTTGTTTGCTTGGTTGGGACTGGGTTTCTCTTTCTCTGACTAGTAGTACTAATACTGTCTGACTCTGTTCTGGTTGATTTCCCTCGGGTTTTAATAATTGGCAGATCTTGAGAAACAGTGACAGCAGGACGACTTCCAAGATGTTTATTTTTTTACTGCCCTTTGAAACAGTCCTGCGAGTACTAGTAGATGGGGCTGTCCTTTGAATGATTGTGCTTGGTGTGTCACCAGTGCCACTGCTTGACTAGTCCATGATGTTATGTTCTCTGAACAAATAAAAAATAAAACCATAAATAAAATATTTTGTAACTGAATTTTTGTATATAATATATATTTATTTAGTATTTTACCAGGAAGGATACATTGAGATTTCTCTCGTTTTCAAGTATGTCCTGGGATCAAGAACATTGAGTGGTTACAGAAATACAAAATACTTAATAAAATGCAAGATATTAACACAAGACCAAATATACAGATTAACATAAAAATAAATATGTAGGAAATAAAGTCATTATGTTACATGTTTACAGGTGCATTTCGTATTGAGGTATGTTAATAGGGAAGTCTTAAGGGACTTTAGACTGGGGGAAGATTTGACGGTGTCTGGGAGGTTATTCCATATTTGCGGTGCTCTGTAGGAAAATGAGGATCGAGCCACTTTCTTTTTGTATTGTGGTATTGCAAGTAAGCAAGTGTTGGTCCTGGATCTGAGGTTATAGGATGAGGGAACTGCCGGGGGAAATATATAGGTCCAAAGACAAAAACAACCACTAATGGGCCACAGTGCGGTGGCCATCTGTAATAAGTATGGAGGGGGCACAATGGATCCCCCAATTCACTGCAGGGTCCAAGTGGATTTTCAAAAAGGTTATTTTTAGGAGTTCAGAATTAAATTTTTTAGCACAATAATGTACACGTGGGTGCTGCATTGTAGGGAGTTTCTTTTATGGGTGTGGCCCCCTGTGGGTGCAAACAAGGGGGGCCCCATGAACTCCTTTTGCCCGGGGGCCACATTAGTTGTCCGCCCCTGGGCCTGCATGGGAGATAAAAAAAAAATGAGACGCTGGACATGGACACACGGAGCAGTGAGTGAGAGGCGAGCACCGACACAGGCATAATAAAGAATAGATAGATATCAGTCTCACACTCTAGTCTACTCACTCAGTCTCCAGTGCACCAGCACTCAAAATCAAGGCAAAGCTAAATGAAAAATCATGAATAAAAAATACACAAGTATGAAATATATTTGCAAACAAATGTTGCCAGGATAAATTAAGAGCAGAAGGGATATTATTACAAGTATTTCCTTGTATTATTACTTTGTATTTCTGTAACAACTGTAACCACTCAATGTTCTTGAACCCAGGACATACTTGACAATGAGAGAAATCTTAATGTATCCTTCCTGGTAAAAATCCTTTGCAAATAAATAAATAAGTAGTTTACTTACTGTGACGGGATAGAAGTCCGCCTGCGTTCCTGCTCTATCTGACCCCCCCCTTTGATGGCGTCCGGCCCGACTACCGAGTGGCACGGCACTCGGCGTCTCGAGCGCCCTGGAGGATAAAATGGCGTTGGTCTGGCGTCTGGAGAGATGGTGTGGTGTTGCCTTGGGGATCCCGTTCCTGGGTTGAGTGGTGATGCAGGAGACCGCTGAGTGTCTCCTGCAATAGTGATTGTAGCTCTGAAATGAAGACACCAGACGCGGCTGTATGCTTTAAAACAGTGAACTGAATTTTATGGGTTTCAACGGGGTCATTTATACAACTTCACACAAACAGATTACCAACTCCCCCACCCACACAACCAGCACTGATTGGCTCCTTTCCCAGCCTCCTGTTCCCTATCATGTCCCTTTCAGCCTTCCCATTGTCCAGGGATTAGGCAGATGAGGTCTTGGAAAAGCCTCCAATCCTCTGGCCCGCTGCATCCTCCATTTTGGGGCATGAGATCCTTTGTTCTGTGTAACCATGCTGGGATGAGCAAAATGGCGACGGGGAAAAACACATACAAACGGTTTCTTTCATACTTTTACAGTCACATCATACAGGGTACATTTTCATTACATTACACCAATAAAACCACATCTAGCAATAAAATAAGAGGTCCATAGGCTCACACGCAAAACCAAAACGAAAACAGGAAAAATTGTCTTTAAAAAGGGTTCAGTCTTTAGTCCTGTGGCTCGCTGAAAAGAGTTCTCATGTCCGTTCCGTGACACTTACACTTTCGCAGTCAGTCCAATAAGAGTCTCTGCACTCCCACTCCAGTCACTCACTGCAAATGCAAAGCAAAACGTTGTTTCTCTCCTCCACTGTCTCCAGAGTCCAGACTTGTTCAGTGCTGTCTTCTCATTCAGAAGAACAAAAGCAATATGGCACACCCAAGAGGAATGGAAGTGTATATACCCTGCACTGCCTGCAGTCAACAGGAAGTGACAGTGTGTGTTTGTGCCAGCCTTCAGTGAAAATTCCAGAAAAGGAAGCAGCTGATTGGACTATGCAAGCAGTAATCCAACCCCCAAAAATGATTCTAGAGCATAGAATCACAAAGAACACAACCAAAACAGTTGATTGAAGCCTATGAGGCATAACTTTCCCAGTGAGTCCACTCCTTGTCCTTGTGGCTCAAATAATGATTAAAAAATCCTAAAAAAATCTAAAAGTAAAGAGATTCTTTTTTTACTGCAGATTATAATAATAAAGTAACGGTTTATTAGATATTGAATTAAACAGGAATATACAGTATATATTACATTGAAGACTATAGGGCGAAACATTTCCCACACTTTGTTGCTCAGAATTGCTCAGAACAAAAATGCTTAAAAGATCCTAAAAAAAATCAAAGAGACTCTTTACTGCAGAACTACGGATTCAAATGCTGCATTAATATACTGTAGTGTAGACTACAGGTGCTGCCTGCCAGTGTGTGGATTCTATTCTTATGCTGCATTTATTAAACTGCAGAGAGAGGCGGTTCCTCGCAGTGTGTGGAGTATTCATATTCTGTATTAATTATACTGCAGAGAGGTGCTTCCCTGCAGTGTGCGGATTCATATGCTGCATTAACCACTTGGCTGCTAAGGACGCGCTCAGCGCCTCATGCATGCCAACTTGACAAGTGCTCCTCCTGTGCTATGGATGCGCTGAACGCGTCCCTAGCACAGGAGGCAGGCAGCAATCATCAGCCGGGATTCCGGCCAATTGCTGTGCCCCCAGGTGGGGGCCGGATCCAGGCTGATTCGGCACAGAAAGGCTTCAGGTCACAATCCTCTCCCAGAGCTGGCTGACATCTTGGATGTCGGACAAGCTTCCGGGATCTCCCCTTGACGACTGGCGTCATCGTGCATAGTGCAATGACGTTGTTTCTGGAATTAAGCCCTAACTGCGCCTAATGGTGGAGATAGCTGCCGCTATTCATTGGAACCCCCTATCGGTTAATGTTTGGTATCGTTGGATTGACCAGAGCATGGCCTTTCCAACGATACCAAACATGACAATGTTAAAAAAAAAATTATTATAAAAATATAATAAAAAAATATTCAAAAAAAATAATCAGGTTTTTTGTTTTGTTTTGTTAATGCAGCAATATTGTTGCCATTTCAATTATAATGTGAACAATGATGCTGCACTAAGGATTTTTCTATGGGGTGCGTTTGCCAAAAATAGTGTAATTTATTTTTCACCCAAAAAAATGTAACTAGTCTCCATTTCAAATTTTTTTAACAAGCGCAACTCATATAAAATATAACCGCAAACGCTCGCATGTTAAATGTGAAAAAAAGCACTTCATTTACACCTTGTAAATTATTAAATTCCAATTTTATTGCATTTTTTTTAATAATATAAATACAGACAGGACATGATGACGCATATATATTCATATAATAATGATATATTAGGAATCTGCCGAGTCAGCCGGAAAGAAAAACAATATATAACATGTCTGGGCTGGGTCATATAATAAAATAAGGCTTCAAAACGCATTTAAACATGAGCGAAACCGTTAAAAAAAAATTTGCTCAGCGGCACAGCACACAAGGCGTGAACCGTGAAGCCATGAAATGCCTCAGCAGCGAAAGGGTTAATTTTTTTTGTCTGCTTTACATCATTTTATTTGTTGGGTTTTATTTAGTTTCAGATAATTTTTTTGATCAACTATTTTTACCTTTTAAAACCTTTTGTTCTGGTTTTTATTTTTAAAGTCAGACGGTCAGTTTTACGTTTTTTAAATCGTTTTGTTCATTTTTTTATGTTCCATTCATTTCATACCATTTATTTAATATGATTAAATAAATTTGTGATGCATATTCAAATTATTGTATCTACAGAATTATCATATCGTATTGGCAGAATTATCGTATAGATACGATAGAAAATAATATCGGATCCGAAAAACAAACCAACAAAATAATTAATATATATAAAGTACTATTATTTTTATTGTATTAATAATTTAATATTAATTATATTTTATATGATTTAGTTTGTTTTAATTTTAATATTATAATATAAAGTAATTTAGTACAGTAATAACTATTATGTACTAGTATGTAATAGTATGTATATGTATGACTATGTATGTAGTAGTTGTTGTAGTGTGTGTACTACTTATATATACATAGTTTACTTACTATAACTGTGTGTGTGTAGTACTTTAATGTTTACGTCAAAACGAATAGACACCAGTCCACTGTCACTGATGAAACGAGGAGAACAGACGTTCCGAAAAACAAGAAAATTTCCGAAAGCACGAACAAAAAGTCCATACAAAAAACGAGCAGACCCGAAATCTTGAAAATGACCGATATCACGGGGAAAAAGTCGATACAAAAAAACGAATTGAACCGAACCGAAACAAAAAGCTATCGAAACGAGCCAAGACGAAAATTTACAAAATCTAAACGAATCGAACTGAAAACAAAATTGGTGCACAAGCCTAGTTGATAGGTCCTTCGTCCATCCCGGTTCAAGTGGAAGGGGTCTACACAAAGGCTCTTCTAGATTCAGGTGCTCAAGTAATTCTGATTTACTGAGACTTCTATCAGAAACATTTCAAGCATATACCCCTGAAGAAGTTGAAGGATCTCAATCTGGGGTATGGGGACTGAGAGGTTTCCCTATGATGGATATCTACAGATGAAGCTGGAATTCAGTTCAGCGACCGTTGGACAACCGGGAGTATGTGACACGTTGGCCATTGTGTGTCCTCGTCCCTCGGGAGCTAATCGAAGTTCTATGATAGTGGGGACGAACACTGACTTAGTGAGACGTTTTCTAACCCTGCAGGTGAAGGAAGAGTCCTGCTCCCAAGAAGGCACACTCGATGTTATGGCCTGTATGTCAACGGATGGTCGAAGAACAGAGAGCCCCTGCAGAAGTGAGGCGGCTGAGGAAAGGGACAGAGAAGGTTATACAATCCAGAGAAGTCCCTGAAATAATCTCTGCAAGAGTTTTGAAACAGACATGTGGAAGAGTTTCCGTCAATGTATGTAATGTGTCTGACTCTTCAGTAAATTTGAAGGCACGGATGTCAATCGGGCAAGTGGCTTCTGTTAGGCCCCTCTCCGCTACCGATCTATGGGCAGGAGTGAATAAAGCGATTCCAGCTGAACGGTTCTACCCTAAGTGGCAGCGAGGACAGATCCTCTCTTGAGAGATCCCTTTCGCGTTCAAGTGGAAGAAGCGGGTTCAGTCTCCAATACTCAAGTCGGAAAATTCGTTCTCCAAGAGCACTAAACACTGCATTCGTCTAGAGGATGATAAGCCTTCTCTAGAAAGGCCTAGTCGAGAGGCCTAGTCGAACTGAATAGAACCAAAGGAGTGGTTGGAGTAGAGGAAAAGAGAGTCATGGCTGCAGGTGTTCCTGAACTATATTGTAACCCTGCACAAAGAAAACTGTTACGACTGTACAAAGGCTGCCCGACGTGTCTGCTACGCTAGCTGAGGTAGTTTGGGAAATGAGTCAGCTTGAGGATGTATATCTGACCCATTATATGTCTGATACTTAGCCTGAATGTATTGATTAATGTAAATATTGCAATGTGGTGTATCTGTTACACTCCCTTGGAGGGACCCAAGCGTTTAGTGGGGGGAGAGTGTAGCGCTGCTTTAAAACTTTATTCTGGTGCATTGAACTATTGCTGCCACCAGAGGGAGACATTGTGAACTATGCTGGACAAAACAGACTCCATCTCCCATCACCCTTTGCATGAGGACAGGAAGTGGGTGGAACAAAGGAGGAAGGCGATCAGCAGCCTCGTGCAAGGCAGGGGCAGTGTGAGCAGAGCCACGAGAGACGTAGGACGCACGCTGGGGCTGTTAAGGTTTGAAACCAGGCCGGAGTGTGGAAGTTGCTACAGTCATGTTAAAGATCATGCTGTCCCTGAGCGTTGAGAGTACAGAGCGAGCAGTGAGAGAGAACAGTCGCAGGTGACACTTCTGGGATCCTGGCAGAGTTGGTGCACAGAGAGATGGCGGCATCCATTGCTGCAGTTATTGGAGAGAGAGTGTGCATTGGCAGGCTGTGTACTACGCTGAACTGTTCTTGACAAAGTGCGGTTTGGGAGAAGAGGGACATCATGCGATGAGAGGCTGCAAACTGGAGAGGAGTGCTGGCGGCATCTGTGTTCGTGTTCTGGCTGAGGAGAACCAGATCGGAAGTGCAGGTGTTAACAGCATCGCCTTCCAAGTGGCAGGAGCGAGGACAGATCCTCTCTCGCGAGAGATCTTCAGCGTTCATCGGTCCAGGACAAGCGGTTACACCGGATGGGTGAGAAGGCTTCGGCCTGGTGAAAACGCAGAACATTGCGCACTTGTTTATTGTTTCTTTAAGGGCCCCAATGGTGACTAGTCGCAGATTGTTTTTGTTTCATTCACTGGCCCGTTGAACACAGTACCCGGGTACCCTAGACAACACACATATATATTTTTATACTTTTGAGTGATTTTCATGGGACTTACACTCCAGAACTGAGGGGGTTAACCGGTTTCTTTTACCATCGCGTGTTTTTCCAGCGTTATGAATTCTTGTTACTCAAATACCGTATATGCGTATTATATGCTGCTTTATTGGGATCAGTAAAGAATATAATATAGAAAAATCCACAACAGAGCTGGTGTATAGTTATTTCCTAGTGCTTGTGAGACTATCCCAAGGTTTATTCAGCGGCTCCTCCGGGGGTGAGCGCTACATTTGCTTTTTCTTTTTGATATTTAAACTCCTTGTTTAATTGATATACTTTTATACAGGTGCTCAACCAGACAACCTGTGATTTTATAATCTAAGTGACTAAGGTATGTGACACAAAGGGGAGCAGGAGGAGTGTGGCGTTTGTGACTAGATAGGTGTACAGTAGACATCATGAAGTTATACCAAACGCTTGGGCTTGATAATGTTAACTGAGAAAGGACTGGGTGGAGGGTTAGACAGGACAGCAGAGGGAATATGGAGATGTGTATGACTGAGGAAAGAAACACATATTTAGAGAGATGTTCAATTCATGCAAAGAATTTACAACCTGGAGGAGACAGAACAGACTGAAAGTCAGTGTGGTATTATCCCTTTCGCTGCTGAGTAATTTCACCCCTGTGTGCTGAGCTCAGTTTTACCGGTCTCGCTCATCATGTTTAAATGCGATTTGAAGTCAAGTTTTATTATACAACCCAGACACATTATACATAATTTTTTTTTGACTCGGCAGATTCATAATATATCATTATTATATGTAAACGTCATGCCTTGCCTGACTGCACAGACCGTGCACTTCCAAGCAGTGCCTGCCTTTTTTTTCTGCCACTTACCGATGGGGAGGGAGAGGGGTGTAAAGGACCCCCCTCCCCTCCAGGTACTTTCCCTGCTCCGGTGGGTGCCTGAAATAGATGTCACGCTATTCAGCCAGTCGGGGTCCCGGAGGCTGGGCTGACATCCAAGATGTCAGCCTGCACCGGGGGGCTGCAGCGATCGGCCGAAATACCGGCCGATCGCGGGCTGCAGTGACAAGACGCGCTCAGCACGTCCATAGCACTCATAGCCTGATTGGCTGGTCGCACTGAATGTGTCCTTAGCAGCCAAGTGGTTTTTTTCTCCTTTTCCCTTCTATCAGCCAAGATATAATAAATGCAAATGTAAAACAGTAATATCATTACTAGATCAGAAACAATGTGGCAAAAGTTGGGTTGATTGAAAAATACCTTGCTGGCTTGTTTCAGAGGGAAGATGAAGATGTGTATGACTTGCTGGCTTGTTTCAGAGGGAAGATGGAGGAGTGTAGGACTTCTGGCTTGCTTCACAGAGAAGATGGAGATGTGTATGTAGGTTTGAGATGAGAATTCGTTAGTGAAGTTAGAAACATAGAAACATAGAAAAATGTCGGCAGATAAGAACCTTTCGGCAAATCTAGTCTGTCCAATTACATGGATACTTTACCTGGATTTATCTTTTGTTTAGGATAGCCTTATGCCTATCCCATGCTTGCTTAAATTCAATTACTGTTTTGGCCTCTACCACTTCAACTGGAAGGCTGTTCCATGTATCCACCACCATCTCCGTAAAAAAAATGATGCTTCCTGATGTTACTTTTAAACCTGTGCCCCTCTAATCTAAGACTATGTCCTCTTGTTTTGCTACTTTGTTTCCGTTTAAATATACTCCCTTCCTCTACCTTGTGGATTCCCTTTACGTATTTAAATGTTTCTATCATATCTCCTCTGTTTCGTCTTTTTTCCAAGCTGTACATGTTAAGATCATTAAGCCTTTCCTGGTAACTTTCTCCAAGCCGTACACCATTTTAGTAGCCCTTCTCTGAACTCTCTCTAAGATGTCTATATCCTTCTGGAGATACGGTCTCCAGTACTGCACACAGTACTCCAAGTGAGGTCTCACCAGTGCTCTGTACAGTGGCATGAGCACTTCCCTTTTCCTACTTTAAAGTATCCTAAAAAATCTATAAATAAAGAGACTTTTTGCTGCAGAATTTTATAATGAACGGTTTATTAGATATTGAATTAAAACGGGAATATTTTTAACATTGAAGCCTATGGGATTCTCCTGAATAAATTTGCCGAATTAAACCACCGAATGGCAGGGCATTAGGGGAACCTTTCACTGCTGGTTTGTGTTCTCTGAATAGCCGAAGCAGTGCATTTTCATGGGGATTTCACTGCCCTCGAACAGGGACCGAACAGGCACCGTATGTGCAGGCAATTCGCCAGGATTTGGTGAATTGCCTGCTCTCTGGATAGCCGAATGTCCAGGAAAGGTAACCGAACGCTGATTTTCAGCATTCGGTTACCTTTCTCAAGCAATTCGGATCTCTTTGGATAACCCTGAATATCTCCAGAAGGATATAGACATCTTAGAGAGAGTTCAGAGAAGGGCTACTAAAATGGTGTACGGCTTGAAGGAGAAAAGTTACCAGGAAAGGCTTAATGATCTTAACATGTACAGCTTGGAAAAAAGACGAGACAGAGGATATATGATAGAAACATTTAAATACGTAAAGGGAATCCACAAGGTAGAAGAAGGAAGTATATTTAAAAGGAAACAAAATAGCAAAACAAGAGGACATAGTCTTAGATTAGAGGGGCAAAGGTTTAAAAGTAACATCAGGAAGCATTATTTTACTGAGAGGGTGGTGGATACATGGAACAGCCTTCCAGTTGAAGTGGTAGAGGCCAAAACAGTAATTGAATTTAAGCAAGCATGGGATAGGCATAAGGCTATCCTAAACAAAAGATAAATCCAGGTTAAGTATCCATGTAATTGGGCAGACTAGATGGGCCGACAGGTTCTTATCTGCCGACATTTTTCTATGTTTCTATGTTTCTACTGCTAATACCTCTCCCTACACAACAAAGCATTCTGCTAGCATTTCCTGCTGCTCTATTACATTGACTACTTACCCTTAGATCCTCTGAAATAATAACCCCTAAATCCCTTTCCTCAGATGTTGAGGTTAGGACTATATCAAATATTCTATATTCAGCCCTTGGGTTTTTACGTCCCAGGTGCATTATCTTGCACTTATCCACATTAAAACTCAATTGCCACAGCTCCGACCATTTTTTTAGTTTACCTAAATCATTTGTCATTTGGCTGATCCCTCCAGGAACGTCAACCCTATTGCAAATCTTTGTGTCATCAGCAAAATGACATACTTTTCCATTAATACCTTCTGCAATATCACTAATAAAAATATTAAATAGAATGGGTCCAAGTACTGACCCCTGAGGTACTCCACTGGTAACCAGACCTTGCGCCGAATAAACTCCATTTACCACAACCCTCTGTTGTCTGTCACTCAGCCACTGCCTAATCCAGTCAACAATATTGGAATCCAAGCTCAAAGATTGCAATATATTGATAAGCCTTCTATGCGGAACAGTATCAAAAGCCTTACTGAAATCTAAATAAGCAATGTCTACTGCACCACCTGTGTCTTATTTTTGTTACCCAATCAAAAAAATCAATGAGATTAGTTTGGCATGATCTCCGAGGTAAACCCATGTTGTTTCTGATCCTGTAATCTGTGTTTTTAGATGTTCAACAATCCTTTCCTTTAACATGGTTTCCATTAATTTCCCCACTACTGACGTAAGACTAACTGGCCTATAGTTCCCCGATTCCTCCCTACTACCCTTCTTGTAAATGGGCACAACATTTGCTAATTTCCAGTCTTCTGGGACGACTCCCGTTAGCAAGGATTGGTTAAATAAATCTGTTAACGGTTTTGCTATTACATCACTGAGCTCTTTTAATAATTTAGGGTGGATCCCATCAGGCCCCATTGACTTATTTGTCTTTACTTTAGACAGCTGCTGTAGAACCTCCTCCTCTGTAAACTCATATGTAAATGTCTCGTTAGTGTTTCCTCCTAACTGAGGTCCCTTTCCTTCCTTTTCTTCTGCAAAGACTGAACAAAAATATTCATTGAGGCAGTCAGCGAGACTTTTATCCTCTTCTACATACATTCCTTCCTTTGTTTTTAATCTAACTAATCCTTGTTTTACTTTTCTTTTCTCGTTTATGTATCTAAAAAATGTTTTGTCCCCCTTTTTTACTGACTGAGCTATTTTCTCTTCTGCGTGTGCTTTGGAAACTCTTATAAATTGCTTTGCCTCTTTCTGCCTTATCTTATAGGTTTGCCTGAGTTGTTTTATAATTATTGAATGCTGTCTTTTTGTTCTTCACTATTTTGGCCACTTCTGCAGAGTACCACAGTGGTTTCTTCCCTTTTTTGTTTTTGCTAACAAGCTGAATGCAATTGCCTGTGGCCTTCAATAATGCTTCCTTTAAATAATCCCATTTCTCCTGGACTCCCTTTAAACTCCTCCAGTCTGATAATGACTCATTCACACAAAATCTCATTTTAGAAAAATCTGTTTTTTTAAAGTCTAAAACTTTTGTTTTTGTGTGGTGCGGCTCCATCCCTGTTCTTATATTAAACCATACTGACTGGTGATCACTAGATCCCAAATTTTCACCTACAACAACGTCCGATACCAAACCTCCATTTGTGAGTATTAAATCCAATATGGCCTCTTTACAGGTCAGCTCCTCAACTACTTGTGTTAGAGATAATCCCAGTAGGGAGTTTAGAATATTTGTATTCCTGGTGCACACAGCTGTTTTGGTTTTCCAGTTCACATCAGGAAGATTAAAGTCCCCCATGATAATAACTTCCCCCTTCATTGCCATTTTGGCTATTTCCTCAAACAGCAGATTATCTAGCTCTTCTACTTGTCCAGGGGGTCTATAGATCACACCTACACATTCCCGAAGCCACAAATTAAATTCCCTATTGTGCATCTGCCTATCCTGAATGTTATGCACAGGCATCACTTCAGAGAATGACACAGTGGACGCAATCTGCTGTATTTCACCTCCAAGAACACAAAAATCTTCCTTAATCTCAGAAACCTCATTGCTAGCCAAGTCATTTGTCCCTAGATGGACTAGAACATCCACTTCCCCTTGCTGCTTTGCTTGTTTGACAATATTGAGAATACGTCTCTTGTCTCTACGAGCAGTAGCCCCAGGAAGACATCTCACCAAACCACTACTCTCCAGCTCAACACCTCTTATGATAGAATCACCCAGCAACAATTGCCTTCTATCATGTCCCACCTTTTCCTTTTTGTTCTTGGTTGCAGTCCTGCATACCTTAGGCATAGGGGATGGTGGTTCCTCAACGATGTCTGAGCCTACTTCCGTCTCACCACTACACTCTGAAAGAGCCTCAAAAGAATTAAGAGCCAGACTGTGGGACATGCCTTCTATCCACAACTCTAAGTCTACCAGATCCTACAGTAGTCCATCTGCCGCTCCTAGGAGGCCTCTGTGGCAGTGGCTTTGTAACAGTCATAGCCATAGCCTGAGTTTGTCTAACAGATAATTTACAAATCTCAGACTCTCAGGCAATTTCCTGCTACAATAAAGAGAGCTGCCTACCTATCAGGCACACTCGACCTCCAAAAATTGGATCTAAAAACAAATGCATGACAGCTTACACTGGACCAAGCCTGCCATTATAAAAGAATGGATTTAAAGCAACAAATCTTACCTTTTTGTAGGTTTTCTACCTCCTGTCTAACCTCAGACTACCTCCAGAAGATCTATAAGTGCTCACTTTGAAGGCTTCACTTAGACAAGCTAATATCCCCAGCTTTATATAGTCGACTAAGTACACCTCCCCAGCAAGGCGTGGACAAGTTTAACCACCTTAGCAAATAGCACCCAATTGATTCCAATTCTATGCTAATCAGTAAGAGGAATGAGTCACCAGCCTAACCTAATTTACACACCAGACCTAACTTAAAACCTTAAGATGAATAGAAAAGATCTGTTTGAAACAAAAATCAAAATCGTTCACCAGAAGATCTATAAGTGCTCACTTTGAAGGCTTCACTTAGAAGGCTTCACACAAGCTCTTATTATTGGTTATTTGTTTAAAATTCTTAATCTATATCTGCTGTCTGTCTGACTCTGTTTATCGTGTTTAATATTTTCATCAGCTAACTACGTATAGTATCAACGTTTTAAGATTTCCTTTACTCGATTTTGGTAGCGAAAGGGTTATCACGGTTTTGCATTGTAATACATTGAGCAGCACTCATTAGCATATCAAAACCCCAGTCGCACACATTTTTAAAGCAAGATTCGTATACTCTATGTGGACAAACAAAATCCACTGTCTGATCTTGCTCCAGGCACCTTGGCAAGAGCTAAAACGTGCTGCAAATATCAGCCCCAATCCTCACTGTAACAATAAGTTCAAACATATTAACACATAAACAGAGGTGTGCACAGCTGATATTTTTTTTAGTTTAGTTTAGATTTCAAAATAATTTTGTTTTCAGAATTCCATTTTGGAATTTCATTACGTTTTGATTCGTTTCGTTATTTCGTTTTCGTTTGATATCTTGGATCACTAAAAAATCATTGTAATTTGGTATTGATTCGATATTTGAAATCAATTTGAATTTCAGGTCACTAGATAAAGCCCCGGTAAATCAAATTTTGCTGTTAAAAGGCAAGCTAGAGTTAAATATTGAGCTCTCCATTGGCCTGTGGTGCTGAGAACAGATTCAGCACCACAGGCCAATTTACAGGGACAGCGTCCTTTGTGAAACAGTCAACCAAATCTGATTTGTTTCATAATGTTGTTTGCTTTAGTACTGACTTGTATGTAATGTAAGTTGGGATTGAGTCGATTTGATATTGATTTGAATTTTGGATCACTAATTAAAACTCAAATGAATCAAATCCTGCTCCGGAATCCTTTAATCAATGGATCACTTGTGAAACAATATAATGAATCAAATTCGTTTTATAACTTTTCATTTTTTCTTTCATTTCGGATGAAATCAATTTGTTATTTCGGAAGTACTTCTGAAACACAAATTCATTACGAAACAAATGCACTGTCGTCACTAATCACCAATACAGCCCAGCCCGTCCCCTACGATCCAACAATGACCTGCGCCTGGCATTCCCCATCATTACCTCTTCACATGCCAGACTGCGGGACTTTTCTCATGTGGCGCCGACCCTATGGAACGCGCTTCCTCGCAATATCAGACTGTCCCCAAACCTGGCTTCATTTAAATGCTCCCTAAAGACCCTTCTGTTTAGGGAAGCCTATCAGCCGACTCCGTAACAAGACATCCGACCGACCCAAAAACAGTCCTCACCTCTCCCTGCATTAACTCATCACTGCAGCCCCCCTCCTTTTTCTAATCCCCCTCACCCATCTAGATTGTAAATTCCCACGGGAATAGGGTCCTCATATCCTTCTGTATCTGCTGGCAGGAATACTGACCAGTCTCCTGTATGTATTGTAGAATTGTCCTGTCTTTATCCATTGCACCTTGTACAGCGCTGCGGAATGTGTTGGCGCTTAATAAATAATAAATAATAATAATAAATGCAAACTTCTACATATTACTCTTGCATTACAGCAGCCAGGAAGAGGGCATAATACAGGGAAAGCTCTGGGGTCACCCATTGCTGTACAGGGATAAGATTCAGGGGGGGTTAGAATTTCTGAAAATCCCAGTACAGTGCAGATACAAGGTGTAATTGTAATTTCCACTTACTAGCGTTATGCCACCACATACAGATATCATTTTTATATTCTATTGGTATTTTATGGAAGCTGCACTGCTAATAATCTCAATATGATTGCTACAAATCCCCATAAGCAGGACATCTAATCATTCTTATTTATGTTTATCAGTTACATTATTTGACATAAAGGCCATTTTTGCTGGTATGCGGATAATGCAGACCCCGTGTGACATTGTGCAAGATAAAGGACACTATCTAGAGTTCATCAACTAGAGCAGTGTTTCCCAAATCTGTCCTTGGGACCTCAACCAGGCCAGATTTTGCAGATCACCTTGGGGATCTGAATCCTGCAATCAATGAGCAGCAAATCATATCACCTGTGCTGTGCTTCAGATATCTAGAAAAAGTGGTGTAGCGAAGGGTCCTGAGGACAGGTTTGGGAAACACTTCATTCCAATAAAATTTCTGCAAAGGATGAAAAAATAAAACAAATTTACAATATTTTAATTTTTTACCGTCTCAGAACAACAATCTCTATACAAATTTTCTATTTTACCCTATATTTAATGATAAATAATAATTTTCCTGTTCTATATATATAGGGCCCTATTACATTCTCTGCGCAAATTCGTACACGCAGCGCAATTTTTTTAGCGCACAGCGTCAAGCATTATCGCATGAAAATTAACGGTGGTATTACAATCCTCATGCATTTTGTCATCCGGCAAAAAATAATGTACGTGAAGCCGACGCGCAAAACGAAGATAAAAACACACGAAACGAAGAGAAATACGAGTGCAGTAATGTAGCGCATGTAAATCAGTGTGCAGACTGTTTTTTTTGCGGGATTCAGCCAATCAGACTTAAGAACCTTAATTGACATCAATTTACCTTAATTGACCTTAATTGACTCACTTAGATTTATTTTGACAGGCGCAAAAACTTAAGTAAACATGCTGCAGCAATTAAAAAAAAAGCACAAATTCACAATTTAATGGTTTGGGTATGTATAGAATGTGTAACTATACTCTGGTGTATTTTTTTTTTTTGTGCTGGTGTATTTCGTCTTTACCAGAACGTTCGGATTTCACCTTAACACCAGCTTTTCAGAAACGTTAAAATTATGCGCGCAAACGTCGTTCCTACGAATTTGCGCATAGATTGTACTACCATCCGCGTTTCTGCGCACAAACGCATTTGCGCTCACAACGTTAAGTATAGGACGTGCTAAGTATCGTTTGCTCGCGCAGCTTCACCAGCGGTAGACAAAAATGCGCATTCATTGCGCATAGATTGCAATAAGACGTTGTGCACAAATGTTTTTTTCCCTCGCTATGATGCATTTTTGCGCACGCTTTATGTTTTGTGCGAAGAATGTAATAGGGCCCATAAAAGGTTATCCAAATATATAATTATTAATATGGGTTAATAAGCCAATTTCTTAACTAGATGTAGCTGCAGATTATTTGTTGAAAAAAGTTTTAGGAATGTGGGATGATATGAAAGTCCCCCTCCCCCTTCATTTCTATCACCATACTATGACACGAGAATCTGGGCATAAAGAATGTTTTTGTCTAAACCTAAAAGTTAAATGTAAACCATATATGGTAATAAAAAGTGCCTTTGGGCTGAACGTGCTGGTCAACTCTGGTCACTGTTACTTCATTGTATGTGTACTATATATAAAGAAAATCCATGGATCATCAAATTGAAGTGATTACTCTGCACATCCTTGTGTGTATCTTTATTGCTTCCTGCTAGCTAGCGCTGCGCTGCACCACACCTTACATGATGGACAAAAGAGAATACAGAAATCTTCTAATTTGCATGTCTTGGCAAATATGAACATGAAATTAATTTTAACATTTAATTGTTAATTTTGCATCCGGAGTTTCAAATATGTTAATTTTTTTAAAAAAACGAAAATTGCTAGGTAGTGCAATTACTAGTGCGATTAATAAAGATCTTGTTTTTATTTTTGCGATTTTTCATCCTACATTTCCTTATACTATTGTCAGGCCTTACCATGCCGTCCACTCGTTTCGGGGGCTCACCTGGTCCATCAGGCCACGCGCTCCTGGAGGCCGGCGGGCAGGAACGAGGTTGATGGACAGCTGCGGCGTCCCAGCACCCGACTTCCAGCCCAGGGCAACAACGCACTAGGCTCTGGTTTTGCCTCTGGTGGTCCCCTAACATTCCATCATGGCCTCTCCCACACTGGGCTCACCTGGGGGGAAAGTGGAGCTGACTGGACTCACATCCCCTGCATCAGTGAAGGGAGGCAGATCTGGTGTGGTGCTCCCAGCTCAGTGGCTGGTCCTGGCTCTGCCTTTTATTTGGGGAGTTCCCCTGCAGGGATTGGGTGAGGAGGTGGTGACAGCGGCCAGGGGGCTGAGCCCGAGTACTGCATACCCAGACTGAATGACTGAGGTTCCCTGAGTCCAAAGCTGCACACACACACCTGGGGGTGGAGCAAGTAATTCCTGGGCTGTACCTTTTACATAAAAGCCTGGTCCACCTCTACCTGGTTGTCCAGTAGTTGTCTGATCCTACCAAGAGACGCTTCATAGCCGTTGGCCTGATACTTTGGATTTGACCCTTCTTGACCTGTGGACCAAATGCATCCAGCCCAACATGTGTAAAACATAATAAAGAAAAAAATGTCGTCTGCGCTAATTCCCATTATACCGTGTGAAACTAAACACAATTAGAGGTTTGCTTTATTAATGGCCATTATAAGACTAAGCTCACCCGCCAGCGTCAAGGCACCTCTAATGAGGGCGAGTCCTATCCAAAATTTAAACCACAGGCTGCTGCATAGCAAACCATACCTGCTAATGCTGCTTGTCAAACATGAGGTAGACTGGTGGGCTAGGTCATCCCTGCAGCAAGATCCCGCTCCGTGTCTTTGTTTTTGATCCCAAAGTGGATTTTGTTTCTGGGGGGGCATAATAAAGGCCCACCAGTCTACCTCATGTTTGACAAGCAGCATGTGCAGGTATGGTTTGCTATGCAGCAGTCTGTGGTTTCAATTTTGGATAGGACTCGCCCTAATTAGAGGTGCCTTGACGCTGGCGGGCGAGCTTAATCTTATAATGGCCATTAAAAAGAAACCAAACCTCTAATTGTGTTTAGTTTCACACGGTATAATGGGAATTAGCGCAGATGACATTTTTTTCTTATGTTTTACACATTTTGTTGGGCTGGATGCATTTGGTGGTTGCAGCCGCCCCATCGGGGAATAGGCGCGACCCCATCCTTCCTGTACTATATCTGCTACCTTGCCAAGACTCCTCCTGCATACTGAGGTCCAACCTAGAGAACTCCTTGACAACTATATACTCTCTCCTTTTGTGACGGGAAATTTTCTGTCCCTCCTCGTTAAATTCCTTGAGTTATCTCTTTCTTTTACATAGGAATAATCCCTACTTTAGGTTCGCAACATTACCTGTTTAGGTTTTGTTGTCTTTCTTTTAATTCTTTTTATAGCATTTAGTTGAATTAAATATTTTTATTTCCCAAAAGCAGGTGGGGAGCAGCTCACACTGGTCCAATGTAGGAGCCTCCACTGCTGGTGAATATACTTTGGTGATATTAAATTGCGGCTTTCCATAGAACTACGATAGAGACAATGCTGACAATAACAGTATAAACAATGCTTGAGAGCTTCGACTGAAACACTGGTGGAAACTACTCTGAAATCTACCCTAAAAAAACATTTTCAGAAACTATGGTGGAAACTCCAAAGAAAACTACACTGAGAACAACTGTGACAAACGTCAGTGAAAAGTAGGGCAAGCTACAGTGGCAGTTCCCTATACTCTATTCACTGTAGTTTGCTGAAGTAAAAACGCCATTCTTTCAATGCTTAGGGAATTTGAAGTTGAACGTACAATTTTTAGAACGAGCATTTAAAAGGACATGCTACTCATCCTGTCTACTTTATAAAATTGTCAGGAAGTGAGGAGTGCTCCCTGCTTTATTGATATGGTGAAGATGCTGGGTGAAGTGGAGGAGTTTTCTCCACCCCACTCAGCATCACCAGCAGCTGGTATTTTTGAATTTCCAGCTGCTTTTCACAGTGTGTCTCAACGTCATTCTTTTCTAAAACCAATCACTATAGTGATCTGTCTCCAAGAGGCAGCTTATAGATCGGATCTGTGCATACACGTCGTCCTGATCCATTGTTCTGCACAGGTGCTACAGAACTTGCTTAAGTAAAGTGTGCAAGTCCAGCTACACAAATTGTGTTAGAAAGCCTCAGGGATTTTAGGGTTGGAGTCCCTGAAGCCGAAAAGGAGGAACTGCGCCCAGTGAGCAACAAAAGGATGAGTAAATCACCAAAAATAAAAAAATAACTAGGCAGAGGCTGTCAGTAGCTTCTGCCCAATTATTTAAGGGCAGAAAAGAGGAAAATCTATTTTTTTTAAATAGCATTCCTTTTAAATGACGTTAACGGTATGATATTTACTCTAGTTCATCACTAGATGGCAGACTTGTTTCAGTAAACTTTTCAAGCATATGCGATTCTTTTCTTAATGAATTGGAACTTTAAGGTAGAATTATTCCATCAACAATGCAAAAACAAAATGACGAAATAAATATAACTCGGAGCACAACACCTTCTAGGTGGCTTATATTTTTTTAAATGGAGGCTAACATTAAGCCATTTTCGAGATACATATTGGGGAGGTGGGCCAAGTTCTTTGGTAAAGTGCAAATTTTGAAAGCAATACAGACACATTGGTTAACATTAGGGATGAGCCGAACACACCTGAGTTCGGTTCGTATTCGAACCCGAACTTTCCAAATGTTCAAATCCGAACTCGAACTCGAACTCAATACAAGTCAATGGGGCTGAAAATTTGATTTTTAGAGTGACCTCCAAGAGGACATATATGCTAGATATTTGCCATAAAAGGTGTATAGGGGTCTGGGTAGTGCCCTGGGGGACAGGAAACAAGGAGAAAAAGTTTTTAAAAAAACGGTTTTAAAAGGACATTGAGTTTTCCATGAAATAAGGGTTAAAAATAAAAACGAAAAATTCCTACAAATATCGTGCCAAGGAGGTCCCCATAACCTGCCCATGAAATGGAGGATTTCTAGGATGTATAGAAACACTTAAAAACAAAAAAATTACATTTCAAAAGATGGTAAATGCTTTTCCTGTAATCTATCCATAAACAACTGCTGGGGGCGGCAGTCTGTATGAAAGGAGACATTTTCGGACACGTAGAAAAAGTTTAGTGATTTTTTGGCTAAATTATTGTGAAACTTATGCAGGTTTTGGATGAAAGTAACAATAGGTGCTTAAAGATTGGGCCTTTAGCATCGGCAACAGTGCCGTCACACCGTAACCCCTCTGAGGATATGAATCTGATACAGGCATCAGTGGCAGTGCACCCAAATATTGTGCTTTTGGTGCCAGGCCTGCAAGTACTATCATACAGTAACCCCTTTGTGGTATTGTGGAAGAATGCAGGGGTGGACCTTGCGGTCCTATATTAAAAAGATATGCATCTGTTACAGGCATCAGTGCACCCAGATATTGTGCTTTTGGTGCCAGACCAGCAAGTGCATTCATACAGTAACCCCTCTGTGGTATTCTGGAAGAATGCAGGGGTGGACCATGTGGTCCTATATTAAAAAGATGTGAATCTGGTAATGGGCGTCAGTGCACCCAGATATTGTGCTTTTGGTGCCAGACTGCTAGGACAGCAAGTACTATCATACAGTAACCCCTCTGTAGTATTGTGGAAGAGTGCAGGGTTGGACCCTGCGATTCATAAAATTAAAATGATATAGATGTGGCACAGGCGTCATTGCAGCCAAATATTGCGCCTTTCATGGCAGCAAGTGCCTTCACACCATAACCCTTTTGTGGTATTGTGGAAGAGTTCAGTGCTGGAGGTTTTGTGAATGTAGAAGACATCCCATATCTATTCTGTTACTTCAGCATCAGGGGATTGATAGCTTAGCCTGTTCGAGTACATCGCGAACACCGAACATTTCCGGATGTTCGCCGCATGTTTGACCACAATGGACCACAATGCATTTTCCCACTGGCCTGAAGCTCGTAATTGGCTACTGTCGGATATAATCTCTGCACGTGAATACAACACGTTATATATTGGACTCATCAGCCAAGCCTCCAATATGTCTATATTGGACTTACTGGACCTACCTCGGCAGTTGCCTCCAATATATCAGGGATTATAATTTCATAAATTTATACGAGACACAAATATCAATCGTCTATATTTCTTAGAAATTATCCTGAATTCTTTTAATTGTCTGTGTTTTGCTTTGAAAAATACAATAATCGGATAAAAATATATATATATTTATTACGTATACAAAAAAATTTCAAATCTCCTATCATAAACAAAAATTTATAAACCACAATCCATCAGCATATAAAAACTAGCTTCACAATATATGTATCTCCGGTTAGTAACTGCATATATGATTAATATCATTTACCGTATCAGTTAGTAACTAATACACAAATGGTTAATAAACATTTCTGCCTAATACAACATGCATTTCCCAGCAAACAATGTTTAACCAGCCAGCTCTTATATATATATCTATATCTCTATACTACATGGATCAACAAAAGATGAGCTAATTTAATAAGTAATAAAAATTTATTTAGTGAATCCTCCCCTAATCTCAAGAATTAAACTTCTAATCCTTTGCTTTTTATTTTGTAGTTATATAATTCCTTGCTTATTAATTTTAATCACAGTAATTTCCAAATTCAATATATATATTGGTATCAATCTTACAACATTTCTTTTAGGAATAAATCCTTATATCCACTTCTTCATATTTCTATCTGCAGAATAGAAAATACTTAGAATTTGGATCTAACCGTATCCGAGAAGTCTCAGTTTACGTTGCAAGAATCTCTACAAATATATAATTACATTAATTCCTTCTTTTTTTTATACATTACCTGTCCAATTTGGATGTTGATAAGTCTTGGAATTTTCTATGTGATGCTTTGTTTTGGAATATGTGAAAATTATCTATCAGATAATCAATGCATGTGAGTTAGAGAGTTGGTCAGAGTCAGAAATTTGGTGAGAATCTTGATTGCCTCATGTCTTGGGATCTGCTATGTGTACTGGACATCTGATTGCATTGCGGTGTGAGTCTCTGAATGCTGGAATCCCCGACTCTCAGAGGGTCATGTGTAAAGATTGCAGTGTGAGTCTGAATGCCGGAATCTCGGACTGACTTACAACCAACACTGCCACTTATTATAGCCAATTTGACGTCACTGGTAATATTATTGATACATCAAATCTAATATTTACTATCCTCTAGAGGGCAGTATTGCACTTCTTAATTCCACCATTTCTTTTTAATATTCCTATCTCGGGTCAAAAGGTCAATCTGACGTAACAAAGAACCTCTCTCTCAGTCACTAGACACAATATCTCCATCTGATTTATATCCCTACTCCCTTTTGAAATTACTTACTATCAGCTAAATTCTTTTCTGGTTAACTCAACAGAATCTATTCTTTAGTAAGTTTTATTATTTACCAATTATTGGAGTATATATTTCCTACTGTAAATATAATAAAATATACCTTGATTATAAACATATATTTTGTAAATATAAATCTATATTACAGAAATATTAACTCATTCCTATACCCAAAAGACAAAATATCTTTTGTTTTAAAACTTAAGACAGACCAATAAATTTAATTATGACACGTCTTAGCACTTAACCCTAGCCTTATCACACACAAACATTCTAGGTTCCTTCATGTCTGGCACTTCTTAAAAAAAATATAAAAGACTTCACCCAGGAATGAACTCTGTAAAAAAAATCTCGTTCATTTCTAAACCTAGAGAAAATTTTAAAGAAAAGAAACTGTCTTTAAAAACAAAATGGCTACAGGCATCCATTTTAAAATTCCTTTGTGTAATATACCTGACATAACCCCCCTTTGGTTTCATCTATATTTATTGATCAAATAAATTTGAGGAAAACATACAATATCTCCCCCCTTTACCAATTAGGCTAGGTTTCCACCTTTCGCAACACATTTTTCTTCTTTCATCCAATTAATAATTGAAGATAGTGTTTTTAAACTTCAATGTACGTACTTTCTTAGTACAATCATCCAGACAGTTAGAAACATAATTACTATACAAATCACAATCTCTGTAATCTTTGGCCCGTTATAAGCAGATAGCAATTGATGATCAATCTGTGAATACAGTGGAGCATAAATTGTTAGATTATCTTTTTATTAGAAGTTCAATAGTATGATCATGCTAGTTCTTTAGCAAAGATTTCAAATCTGGATTCATGGGTATCTCTTGCCCTTGGAATACGACAACGATTTGCATCTCGTAATACCAGACTTAATTTATAAAAAGTAACTTCTCGATAACAACTCTTGATTCTTTATGAACTTTCACAAGAATCACTGGTGTGGGTATGAACACTCTCTTGTTTTGTACCAGATCCTTCCGGTAAACATTTGCTTCTCTCTCTGTATCAAATAGCGGTTGCAATAAAATATGCGGCAAATCTTTTCCTTTGGTGGTACATTGCAATCAACGGTATCCTGGCTTTATCCAGCATGTCTTTCAGGCTTGCATGAGCTTGATTCGCATGGGACTTTAGTATTCTCCTTGGAATTGTGCGGAAAACCTTAGAATTTCCAGATAGTCGCAGTCTCCTTGGTGGTCCGACTCATTTTTGCGGATTAGCGTGGCAGTTCGGATTAACCACTTATCTCAATTTCTATTGAAAGAAAGAGTATAAATAACCATTCATAGACTAGCGATTTCACTCAAATTCCCTATAGATACTCTGATCTCTGATTAAATTTAATTAACCGTACGGATCTAGTCTGAGTTAAACATCTGAATGCTGGGAAAAAGAATCACATGTTAATTAAAACATCACTTCACATGATACCAGTTAAGTGTCTTCTGCTGTTCCATTTTCACATATCCTGAGGTGATCTAGGATGACAATCATGCAATTGAGCTTGGCAGTTTTATTTCTTCTAGAAATACATAACATAACTTCTTCCAATAACATTAGGACTGTCTCCATCATTATCTAGATCTGTTATCCACTCATCTTGAGGATTTGGGTATCTGATCACTTCAGGGTCACTATGTCCATTTGGTTCTGTTTCCCTTTTGTGGAGGAGAATAATTAGCACGTCATTTTCCAGACATATATCTCAGATTCTCTTGGAACACATATGGTGTTATCCTCCTGCTCTCCTGGAGTCAGGGGCTTTGGCCTTAAGAAGATATCAGGTGTCTGGCTATTTCTGAAGTGGACTTCAATAGAATCCGGCCTTTCCTCAATCACGTGGCAGTTACGCTGAGTGTGATGGGATTGGGATCTATTGTAGCTGATTGGAACATTTACTTGGGACCAAATAACCTCATTGATAAAATCAATGATTGGATTTAACCTTTTGAGAAGGTCCATTCCAATAATTGGGCGATTTTGGGGCAGATCCACAACAAGCGTTGGATGCCAAATTACTTTATTCCCCAATTTAAAATCCAATTTAGCCGTGCCCAGAACTTTCAGAGATGTGCCACTCACACTCACTAGATTAGCATTAGATTTATCTAATCTAGGCTTCCTGGAGGACAGTTCTTGGACCTGTTCAAAATAATGGGCTGATATTAACGTAACTTGGCTTCCACTGTCTAGCAAGGACGGAATATGTGGTAAATAATCTTGTAATTCTACATTCACATAATATCGGTCTTCAATGCTATGCAATTTACAGAGAAATTTAGAGTGAGATATGAAATTAGGTTTTGTACAGATTTTACCAACTGATTTTGCTCTCAAACGTACTTTTGGCAGCTGTGCTTTCCATTTCCGATCCAGTCTTCTCAGCTTGCTCGCACTTAGTCTGGGGAGATAAAATACATTTTCCTTCTCTTTGCAGGGAAGGGTTTAAATCATCAACCATACAAACATTTGTATTAAT
This sequence comes from Leptobrachium leishanense, assembly GCA_009667805.1. NCBI lineage: Eukaryota > Metazoa > Chordata > Amphibia > Anura > Megophryidae > Leptobrachium > Leptobrachium leishanense. The sequence goes on along the minus strand of CM019073.1, from coordinate 65,608,874 downwards.
CATTTCATCATCACTTTCTGGTAAATTGTCATGGATACTGGTTACTTCATCAGAAACATCATCTAGTCACTGGTTGGGTGGGGCTGCAGGTGTTGCATCGCTTACAACTTGACCAGGGTTATTTCCAGTCATTAACTGAGTGATCTGATCCAGTTTTTCTGTCAGCACACGGAAATCTTCCTGCATTTGATCATACGCTGGCGTGCATTTTATCTCCGCTTTCTATTCGTCCTTGGGGACGAAGCTTGCGCATTATCAGACGCATCAGATTCAGTCTTACCTCTGGTTGCTTCCTGTCTAGGTACATTTTCCCTTGCTTTAACCCACTGACTTCTAGGTACCCATTGCTTCCTAGATTGAAATTTACTTCCTGAATTTTCTCTGGCAAACCCTCTTTCCTGATCTGGCTTGGATTTTTCCCTTTGAGGTATGGAGTCACGCAATATTTCCACATAACTCTTTTTGTGGGACTCAAATTTAATATCACCCTTTTTAACGTGAGCTTCCGCTATTTCCTCAGGTGAGTTTTTCACTCTTTTCCCCTGAGTTTCTTCACTATATTCAAGTACAGTAAATAGGGTCATACTTTCTTTTAGTACCCAATCCAAACCATTTCTCGGGTCATAATCTCTTGCCAAAATAACCTTTATTTTATTTGGCAATGCGTCATAAAATAATTGGATAAATTCAGGGTTTTCAAAATCTGGGTTTCTTTCAACCAAGCTGTACGCATTTTTAAGGACTGAAAGAAATTCACGGGGGCTTTGATTAGGTCTGCATTTTAGAGTTAAAATTGCTCTTTTTGCAGCTAGACTGGTACGGTGAGGCCCAAATTCAGATTTGACCTCGGAGACTATTTTACTCCAGTTACGTATACCAGATTCCTTCAAAGACTGAAAAAAATACCTATGTTTGCCTTCAAAGACCCATGGGATCAACTCAATTTTCTGGGCATCATAATTAATTCCTAATATTGCCAAAGTTTCTTCAAACATATTTAAATGATTTATTATTCTTGGCGATCCTTTAAAATCAAAAATACCTGAGTTTTTTAAGAAATTAATGGTTTTCGTTAAATCCTGAACTTTATGAGATTTCTTAATAGGCTGTGGTTGGCTAGAGTGTGATTTGAAATACTCCTGTGTAAGAGGCTTCGCTCTTTTTTCATCATGAGATTTAGTTTCACTTTCACATTGGCTCTGCTCACTCTCCAGATAAACAGAGCTGTCAAGTCTAATCAGTGAGTTATGACTCAAAACTTTCAAAGGGAACTTCTCTAATGAAGGATTTTTAACCCTTCGAACATCAGTTTCAACCTGACGTAGCTCATCAGTGAATTTCTCATGTTCGCGTTTCATCCTTGCCAATTTTTTGTTTAGCTCCTTATTTAATTTGGATAATTGAGCAATCTCATCTTGCAATTGATCTTTTTCTCTTGCACACACTTTCAACTCCATTATCATTTGTTCTGCCTCATCTTTTAATTTATTTACGGTATCATGCAAGTCACAATTTTTATTTTCTAAACTGTCTCTGGTTTCTTTGTCATCATTCAATCTCTTTTTCATTTCTGCGATCAAGTATATGCATTCAGGCACAATTTTTAAAACAAAAATCTTTGTCTTTTTTATTTGTGGCTGCACTTATCTTTCGCAAACACTCAAGAAAATTTGATTGATCTGACCAGATTGAATCAACATAATTGGATACATTTGATTTCAATTCTTTTATCCAATCAAATAAATCATCTGTGACGGTCTGGTGCAAGACTGGTTGAACACTGTGCCAATCACTGATCAGAGTCCTGATTGGGCAAATTTTGCCCAATCATGGGCTCACAGAGCTAAGTCCCGCAGCACACTATATAAGGTTTCAACGCGACGATTCTGCACGCATTTCAGAGGAGATTTCAAAGCAGATAGTTGTGTGTGTTGTTACTGCCGGTCTGCCACGCTACTGGGGGGTCTCATTTCGACCAAATATCAGGGAATTTAGGTGATGTGTGTCTTGTCACTGTGCAAGCAAGTTTTTTTGGGGTTTACAACTTTATTTAAAACATTTGTGAATTGAGGTGATTTTATGGGTCTTGTCACTGCCAGCAAATCTTTTTGGGGCTCACTAATTTCTTTAAAACACTTGGGAATTAAGGTGATCTTCTGTGTCTCGTCACACAGCCAGCAATTTTTTTGGGGCTCACTAATTTCTTTAAAACACTTGGGAATTAAGGTGATCTGGGTCTCGTCATACATACAGTACCACGCTGTATTTTGGGGCTCACTAATTTATTTAAATATTTAAAACATTTGTGAATTAAGGTGATCTATCAGGGTGTCTCACTGAGTTATACCAGAGTTATTTAAATCTTTATACCAGAGTTGAATCAATCACTCACCATGTCAGAAAGACCAAAAAAGACAGGCAGATGCTCCCAGCCACAGATAAGAGGGCAAGCAGCCCCTGTGTCGGGAGGCTGTGTCTCTGGTCGTGGTGGACGTGGTGCAGAGTGCTGTTGTCTCAAAGAATACATGCAGGAAATCTCCTGTCTGGGAGTTCTTTAACAAAATGTGCATCAGACCCCACCGTTGCTATTTGTAATCTATGTCAGAGGAGGCTGACGCGTGGGATAAACACCGGACACTTGGGTACCACGTGCTTGATGTGACATATGAACAAGTGCCACACATCCCGTTGGGGAAAAACTTTGCATAGGTCCTCCTCCTCCTCCTCCTCATCTGTCTCTACCCACACTGTATGTCCTGCCATGCAATTTCCTACAACCTCCACCGACAAGGATGATGCTACAGTAATGGATGTACCAGCAGGTCCTTCCTCACAATGTGACATCATCCCAGTAGCTGAAGATTTACGCAGTCAAATTACGTTGCCGCACCTGCTGCAGCGAAAGAAAAAACATAGTCCCAACCATCCCCAAGCACAGCGTTTAAATGCCAGCTTAGCAAAATTACTCGCATTGCAGCTGCTGCCTTTCCAGCTGGTGGACTCTGTTCCCTTCCATGAATTTGAATGTGCTGTACCACAGTGGCAGGTTCCAAAACGCCATTACTTTTCACGCAAGGCCATTCCAGCACTATACCAGCACGTGGAAGACAATGTTATTGAGTCATTGGGAAAGGCAGTCAGCAGTAAGGTGCATGTCACTTTAGACATGTGGTCCAGCAAGCATAAACGGGGTCGTTACATTTCCTTCACGGCACACTGGGTAACTCTGATTGCAGCTGGGAGGGATCCAAGACGGGGCTCTGTGCTGGAGCTTGTTCATCCACCACACCTCCAGAAAGCTGCTTGTATGAGGTCTGTCTGCTCCACCACCACCACCTCTTCCTCCTCCTCCTTCTCTGTTTCTGGCGAAGTGGCAGTTAAACCGACACCTGACAGGGTCTACGCAATGGCTCCAGGGGCGGATCCAGGGGGGGCAATGGGGCAATTGCCCCCCCGAGAAAATCTGTGTTTACTATTTGTGAGGACTCAGCTGTGGACTGGTGTCTGCAGTCAGTGCTGTAGGGCGGCATTTTCCAGGGGGCGGCGACCCCACTGCTCAGTGGGACCCGCAGCTCAATGTATCCCGCCACCCGCCGGCTTCTGAAAAGCGGGATTAAGGTGCTGCCGGTGCGTGTGTGGGCGGGCCCTCCAGCTGCGGCCAGCAGCTGTGATGAATGCCTCTCCTCCCCCCCCGCCGCGACCCAGCCCTGCTCTTCCTGTAACTGTGTGGGGACATTAGACATACCTCTCCTGTATGTTGAATTAGCCAGGTCTCTCTGCTCTATAGCCTTCATTTACATATCACTAGTCACTAGACTCTTTGGTTAATTACAATATGCCCTTCCCTTGGGAAGACACACCTACTCCATTATATACACATGAACTCTCTGCAGTTCATTCTCTCTCTCTTCCGGTCCTGTGGAGTGAACAGGTTGCTCTCCTGGTTGATAAGTACACACTGTGGGCTGCTGGCCCTCTAGGCCTATTTGCTATTGTTCATATTGGCTGCTTTGTAAATCTTGTACATATGTGTTATACTGTATGTGATTTAGTGTGATGTGTGTAATTCCTAATAAATGCTTAATATAGTGGACGAACCTGTCTTGTGCAATATACTGTATATATTTGTGTTGGATGAGTGGTACACCAACACCTATATTTTGAAGTGCTCAGCGATCATTTACCACATTTTGGTGACCACGAAGTGTAGAAAAATCCACTTAAGCATTTTGGAAATCATACAGTGTTGGCTAAATCTTAACACATATAGTATTGCTGGCTCCAGATTTGTCTGAAGGCCTAAGATATTTAAGGAGGTTTCTGCCTTCCATTTTAGTTAATCTTTTTGGTGTGCATTTTAATTCGTGTAATAGTCTGCAATGTTCTGTATTGTTGATCTTTAAATACCGATGTTGCTAATTTTTGGGCCTTGTAAACAAAGCACATGGTAAAACTGGTCTGACCAGTTTCTATAGGTTTTGGAAGGGGTAGGTGAGTGCTTTGATATGCAGTTTCTGCAGTTCCTAATACAGGGTTATTGTTTAGTTCATTTGCAATCTAATTACTGGGCCATTTTTGCATAGAATGATTTTTTTTTTTTCTTTGTTGCTAGAATAGCATTTCCTTTGTCTTTTTGCTATTTTTAGGGCTTACAGGATTTATTTCTTATTTTTATTAAAAGTAGTTTAAATATATTTGAATTGTTTACTGCTAGTTTTGAAGGGATCACAGATATTTTAAAGTATTTACAGCTGTTTGAACTGCTTACTGCTGAATGAGGTTGTGTTTGGTAGATCGCATCCTTTAATGCTAAGAGGCTAGATAGTTTATTTCGGGATATTTTATTGGTTTACTCAAAACACAGCCAGATTTTTATCTTTTCTCTCTCTATTGGATATCTAGGATTCTACCACTGTTAGTTTCTTTCAATTATACTTGATTAGAGTGCGAGATCTATCAAGTGATATTACAATGGAGCATTGTGTTTAAACCTGCTTTTAGTTTGTTTGTTTTACGCTTATCAGAATGCCTCCCCCAAGTGACAAATACTTTTCAACTGCTGCTTGTGTTTACTTCAGGAAATATATTGAGAAACAAGGTGGTCCATATGAGTTACCTAAACCAGAGAGTATTGAAGGTGATAATCGGGTTTATGGTTTTATGAATGTGATTACACAAATAGTTTCCAACAAAAAATGTAATTCCAATAAAAGAAAGAGTTTGGTAATTCAGTCTTTGATTTCGGCAATTAAGGGTTTGTCAGATTTGGAAGTGGATTTAAAAACCGACAACAATGCACTGAAGAGCAGAATAGAGGTCGCCTTAGACAAAAGAGATTGCTTTAAGATAGCAGCGTTAAGTACATCCACCACCATTGAACAACTTGAAAAACAGGTAAAGGAACTCGAGGAGCAGAGAGCTGCATATGGGGATAAAATCCTAGAATTACAGGATATGGTGATGGAGTATAAAAATAAAATTAAAAACGTTACACACATGCCCACATCCACCTATGTAGATATATCCAGGCCACAAAATCAGGAATTGGTTCAAACATTGAACCAGAGAGCTAAGGATTCTTTCTGTCTCCCCGTTGCTGATGTAATTTGCGCACCACAAGCACCAGTAATTATAACAGAGACGTTTAATGTAACAAACAGTCCCACAGGGTTTTCTAAGCAAACACAGCCAATGTCAATGGCAGATAAGGAACTTTTAAAAAAATGGTGGGGTTCCATGCCAGTTAATAATTTTAACAATTTCACTCATTGGTTCCAGAGAGGGGCAGAAAGGGCCAGAAAAGAGAGACTTGATATGGAGGAATGGACAGAGTTATTGGAAGATGCTTTGGGTCCTGTGAAAAGCAAGTTGTGGGGGTTTAACACTAGTGTATCAAGTCAGGCGGGTCGAATTGCAGCAACTAACTTCTACCTTCTCAGTTTTGAAAAAGAAATGTATAATATTACTATGAGGCCAACTGATGGTCCTCGAGAGGTGGCTCAACGTATATTGTTTTGGCATTCTCTGCGCCGACCACAGCAGCTAATGCTGCATGGTTCACCACAGCACATAACTAGAGTGCTGGAAGCCCTTCCCAATGAGTGCCAAGACTTTGTTAAGCTGTTTGATCCGATGCCATCAAACTTAGAATTGGTGCTGTACAGAGCAGAAAAATGGTGGTTTGATCGTTATGGAGACAGGCCATTTGTTGTTTCTGCAGTGAGGACGATTATGGAAAGATCCGGTAAGGGAACAGAAGAAAATTGGAGAGAGAGTAGTGGAAAACAACATAATAGAAAGCAACATAGATGGAGAGATAATGATAGAGAACTCTGGGGTGGAGACAATAAATCAAGGGGGAGAAGTGACAATAATTGGAGAAGAAATGAGAATAATAATGGATATCTGGACAATAATTTGAGATGGAAAGAATGGGGAGATCACTGGATGACCCATAGATCAGAGAGCAAACAGACAAATAATAGACGGTGGGACAGTGATAACTGGAGAAGAAAAAAGACAGAATATTGGGAATTAAAGAGAGACTCTGAAAGAATGCAGAATGAGCTCAAAGAATTGAGGGAGCTTGTAGAATCAGGAAAGGAGGAAAGAAAACAGGACATGTAAGTCCCTTCTGTTCTCCTCGATCGTTGTAAATAAGACTTAGAAAATGTCCCAAGTTTCTTAGGTTTGGGGACTTTCTTAGCTCTGATTTAATAAATTTATTTATTTTCTGCTAATTAACATGAGTTTTTCTTATTGTTGAATCTGTGTAAATGATCACCTTTGTTGTTTTTTCTAGATAAAGAATGAAGAGCCGAGATCTGAGTTCCTTGCACCCCTACCCTAATAATAATCTTGTAATTTTTCCAGGATATCAGGTCCAGCTATGAAATGACAGATTCCATAAGATTTTTTTTTTTTTTAATCCCATAGTGGGGAGAGGAACAAGTCCCTGTGACCATAATTTATATAGAACAATGGGAAGAACATATCGCAGTCATTTTTTTCTTTTTTCATTTCTTCTTCGTTGCATTTTTATATTTTTTTGTTTTGCTTATAGAGGAAAAATAAAACTAAAATACTTGTCCAGGAGTGGGGGTACACAAATTGCGTTGGTTACAGTTGTATTTTCCATCTTTAATTATGTTTCCATTATGCAGAACTGGATACATAATAAACTACAAATGTTGAATAAGTGTGTGAGATATTAGCTAAAGATAGTATTAAGTCACGGATGTTATTTGATTTGGCGGGACAGAAGTGTTATTTAATTTATTTTACGGATCGTGTCTCTTATGGGTATTTTGTACATTTGGGGATAAAAATGGGAAATACTGGATTTGAAAACGTGGGGCAAGGCATTTGGTTTTAAAAATTCTTTTTTTTAATTATATGCATACAATTTCTCACTGATAAGATGGGAATACGGATAATTGCATATTGGGTTTTGGTTTTAAAGATTTGCAATTTTTTTTCCTTTATATACTGGGAATGGGAAATATTGGATTTCACATGGTTTGGTGTTAAAGGTTTCTATTTCTTTAACATTTATTTTTTTATTTTTTGTTCTTCTACTGGTATTACATGCATTCGGTGATAATTGGGCATGGGAAAATTGGCCATTTGGTTTTTTCACATATTGGTATTTTATAATTTTTAACACTCGCAGAAGAAATTTTATCAATTTTGAAAGGACAATGAAACGGGACAATGTGTTTTGGGTTTTTTAAATGTTTGCAATTTTTTTTTTTTCCCATAACCTGCAAATGTGGCTTTTTAAAGATGGGTTGGTTTTCCTTTTTAAGGATATTTACTGGATGAAAAATTGCAATTTATTTTTACAACTATGGTATACACATAATGGAGAACATGCAGGGGAGACTGAAGAACTCTAGTCTCTTTATATTGCAGGATCATATATATATTATTACTAAGGTTATGAGTGAAATGTGTGGCTATGGGCAACAGACCCTATGGTAATGTGTTTAATCCTCTATAAGGAGTGAGGTGAGTGAGATTGTATAATTAGTCTCTTCCACAGCTGAAACATAGATCAGACACAACAACTAAACAGATGCTTGAAAGAAGATTTGCTGTTTTAAGATGAAAGTGAAGATACAAAGACCTGTCAGGAGACATTGACCTGTCAGGAGACATTGACCTGCCAACGCTGGTGTTTCAGTTGCTTATATTGTAATGGACTGAGTGAACGGAGGTGGGTGCATCTAAAGAAATAAGTGCACACCACAACTTCTCATACATGGACTTTACCAGTGAGTACACACGCTTTTGCACAATTCTCAAGTTCTGTGAAGACCAGTCAAGTTGACGTCACATAAATTCCAGGACTTATGAGAGACAGCAAGTCAATGCTCCTGGCTCCCAGGTTGTAAAAGCAGCAGAAACGGGGGTTAGCAAAGGCAAACTGCAACTCCTAAAACCCCGAAGAACTCAAATTCTTTGATTCTCACTGGAGAATAAATCAATTCATTTTCAGGACATTTGAACATATCCAGCTCTAGGAACAAGCAGCAGTTCCGGTGATCCCACAGGTGTCTGACTCTATGAACTTAGTTGTGTCCAGATTCTATGACAGTTTTAACTTCACCTCACATGAACACATTATGTTTGGGTATATTTATGGTTTTAAATGAGAAATTATATTTAAAGGGGTGGGACGTGGATTTATTCTTTCCACGTGTAAATGTCTCACCCCTTGTGTCTCGTCAGATATATATATTATTTTTTTTTGATGAGGTGTTGGAATCCGTTCAACAAAGAATAAGAAAAAGTGGGGGAATGTGGGGACATTAGACATACCTCTCCTGTATGTTGAATTAGCCAGGTCTCTCTGCTCTATAGCCTTCATTTACATATCACTAGTCACTAGACTCTTTGGTTAATTACAATATGCCCTTCCCTTGGGAAGACACACCTACTCCATTATATACACATGAACTCTCTGCAGTTCATTCTCTCTCTCTCTTCCGGTCCTGTGGAGTGAACACAGTCTCCCTGCTCTCCTGGTTTATAAGTACACACTGTGGGCTGCTGGCCCTCTAGGCCTATTTGCTATTGTTCATATTGGCTGCTTTGTAAATCTTGTACATATGTGTTATACTGTATGTGATTTAGTGTGATGTGTGTAATTCCTAATAAATGCTTAATATAGTGGACGAACCTGTCTTGTGCAATATACTGTATATATTTGTGTTGGATGAGTGGTACACCAACACCTATATTTTGAAGCGCTCAGCGATCATTTACCACAACTGCACCCGGCGGATCCTCCTCTCCCATGTCCCAGGCGGCGGGATAAACCGGTAAGAGCTGCCCGGGCCCTGCATGCCTCGGTGCATCCTGCCTGGCCAAGGGACACGCTCCTCCATCCCGGGCGCTGCGTGCTACCACATTTGCGCGGGGGAAGGAATAACAAGGAGAGCGAAAATATCTTCTACTGGCACAGCATCCCCGCCAGGGTGTGTGTATCATTTGGAAAGTTCTATACACCTGAGCGCTAGGTGCTCGGGTGTATAGAATTTTGCGAGCGTTACACACACCCTGTTGGGGATGCTGTGCCAGTATAAGGTATTTTCTCCCTCCTTGTTATTATCTTATACTGGCACAACATCCCCACCAGGGTGTGTGTAACACTCGCAAAGTTCTATACACGCGAGCACCTAGCACTGTGCGCTCGGGTGTATAGAACTTTGCGAGCGTTACACACACCCTGGCGGGGATGCTGTGCAGGTCAGACCCCAGCCCTCTGCCTCTGGAGTAAAGGGGACAGTGCAGAGTGAGAGGCTGGTGTGCATGCAGGGGCCCAGCATTACCCCATACGCCAGCACATCAACACCAGGTCCCCTCAACAGCTCACTGAGGCAGCTTCCCGGTGAGTACATAATTCTGCAGGGGTTGGGATCTCTCTCTCTCATCCTCTCTCTCATCCTGTCTCTACCAAGATGTAGACAGGGGAGAGAACCAGTACCGGGAGAACAGGAGGAATCCCCCCCCCCAGTGAAAAGTGTGCCTTGCAGCACAAGCTGCACAGTGGGGGAGAGGGAAGGGGAGGGGGGGTCTGAAGCTGTGTGTAACTTTGCTGATCTGTATGAGGTGGCCCTGTGTGAATGCAGAGCTGCCTCATACAGAAACTGACATGCACATTTAGCTGATTCATGGAGAGGAATCTGCCCTATATACCTATAGGCAAAGCACATATCTGTATATAAGGCTGCTCTCACTCTCTGTATAGGGCATATAAATAAATACAAAGCCTGTGCCTTATACAGAGAGCAAGGGCTGCCTTATATAAAGCTATATGCACTGTATTTTGATGTATAACATAGAGTGTGAGCGGTCTTTATATACAGATATGTGCTTTGCATTTCATTCTATAGGCTTTACACATTGAGAGAGAGAGCTGCCTTAAATCAGCACATATCTGTATATAAGTCCTATACAGAGAGCAAGTGCTGCCTTATATAAAGCCATATGCATTGTATACCTTACAAAGAGTGTGCTCTTTGTAAGGTATACAATGCATATGGCTTTATATAAGGCAGCACTTGCTCTCTGTATAGGATACGTAAATAAATACAAAAGCCAATCTCTGTATAACACATATCCTTGTATTTACAGCAGTGGCACCATTGTGTGTGTGTGTGTGTGTGTCATACCATACTGTATCTCAGAGCTCCGCAAGAGTAAAACTCACAGTAATATTATTTATTTATTTATAAAGGATTTTACCAGGAAGATACATTGAGATTTCTCTCGTTTTCAAGTATGTCCTGGGTTCAAGAACATTGAAGTGTTACAGTTACAGAAATACAAAGTAATACAATGCAAGATATTAAAAAAAAATAAAGCTCTTAATCAAAACTGGTAGAATTCCCCCCCCCCGAAACCTGTGTCTGGATCCGCCCCTGAATGGCTCAAGCAAAAAGATGCCATACCGTGCTTGAGCTGGTTTGTTTAGGGGACAGGAGCCACACCGGGTCAGAAATGTCAGCTCTGCAGGGGCAGGTGCAGAGATGGTTAACACCACGCCAGCTTGAGCTGGGAATTAGGGATGTGCGTTTCGGCTTTCGGAATTTCAGAATTTTCGCGAAATTTCCCAATTCGTGTCTTCGGATTCGGCCGAATTTCCAAATCGGATCGGACCCGAAAACCGACAGATCCGAAAAGTTTTCCGAGCAGAAACGAAAATTTTTTGGTTTTTCGAATGGACTTGAAATGTGTCAAATCGATATTTATTTTTGCTCTATTCATGATTTCGGTTCCATTCGTGATTTCGGTTCCATTTCGGTAATTCTGGACATCGTATATACTTAACTATTATCGGTTATATCGCTGATTCTGTAAATTTTGTATTTGTAAATGCGTATCACTTGTTTCTTGTGGCATTCGGGTCAGTTTAGCGTTTTTTAAATCGTTTTGTTCATATTTTTTGTTCCTTGGCTTTCATACCATTTTAATATGATTAAATAAAGTTGTGAAATGTATATTCATAAGAAAAAAAGGATCTTTATTTAATAAAAAAAACACAATAGAATCGCCAGAATTATAGTATTGAGAGAAGGAATTATCGGATCTGAAAAACAAATCAAAAATTAATTGTAAAAAAATATATAAAGTATAAAAAAGTAAACCATAGTAGTTTACGTCAAAACGAATAGAGTTAGACACTTTGAAACGAGAACAGACGTACCGAAAAAAACAAAAATTTCCGAAATCACGAAAAGTCGATACAAAAAACGAGCAGAGTGACCCGAAAAATGGTCGATATTCCGAAAAAAAAATGTATACGAAAAACGAGCCGAACCGAATCAGAAATCGGCCGAATCGAAATTTTAAGCATCCGAACGAATCGACCCGAACCGAAAAAAAAATCGGTGCACAAGTCTACTGGGAATGATCGTCTGCGATAATGGCAGCAACCTTCTCTCCGCCCTACGCAAGGGTAAATTGACGCATGTACCATGCCTAGCACACGTCCTAAATCTGGTGGTACAGCATTTCCTAACCAAGTACCCAGGGCTGCCAGAGCTTCTCAGCCAGGCCAGAAAAGTCTGCAGCCACTTCAGACGGTCATTCCCAGCAAGCGTTCGCCTGGCAGAAATTCAAAGAGAATTCCACCTTCCCACAAACCGTCTGATCTGTGACATGCCCACCAGGTGGAACTCGACATTAGCAATGCTGCAGCGTCTGCACAAGCAGCAGAGGGCCATCAACGAGTACCTGTGTGAGTATGGCACAAAGACAGGTTCAGGTCAACTTGTTTTTTCCCCCCCGCAGTGGCTGATGATTAAGGATGCATGCACTGTACTGTCACCATTTGAGGAGGCAACGAGGATGGTGAGCAGGGACAGTGCATGCATCAGTGACACAATTCCTTTAGTGTTCCTGCTGGAGCACACTCTGCGGGGAATTATAGATGTGGCTCTAGAGGCAGAGCATCGGGAGGAAGAGGAGGCCTTCCCTAGCTCTCAAGGCCCCAGTCTTTCCGCAGACAGCATTCCAGCGGTTCCTACTCAGCTCAGACAGGAGGAGGATGAGGAGGAGGACTATTTAAGTAGTGGGGGCATTGAAGGTGGGGATTCCTCAAGGGAGGGTTTTGTGTGCCCAGAAACAGAAGTGCTAGTGCGTGGCTGGGAGGAGGAAGTGCACGATACGGTCATCCTCATTGACCAGGAAGACTCGGAAGCTAATGCCACCTCCAACCTACGCTGCATGGGCTCCCTTATTATGCAAAGCCTGCTAAAGCACCCCAGGATTCGTGCTATCAAGGAGAGGGATCATTACTGGTTGGCAACCCTTCTTGATCCACGATACAAGGGTAAAGTTGCAGAGCTCATCCTGCCCGCACAGAGGGAGCACAGGATGAAAAAACTTGAGGACGCTCTAAAGCGACACTTGTGTAACACCTTTCCAGGCACTGGTAGATTACCAAGTGCTGACACACGTGCTTCTGAGGCTGCGGGTGATCAGAGGAATAGCGGTGAAGGCCAGGGCCGCTTGACTGATGCTTTTTTAAATTTTTTTAGTCCACGACGCCCAGGGACGTCAAATGTAGGCACCCATTGCCAGCATCTTCACCATATGGTGCAGGACTACCTAGGGGCAAGGGCATACCTGGATACCTTTCCAGCAGATGATCCACTGGCTTACTGGGTGTTGAGATTGGATCACTGGCCAGAACATGGCCAATATGCTATGCAACTACTAGGTTGCCCTTCATCTAGCGTGCTTTCCGAAAGGACATTCAGTGCCGCTGGAGGTTGTCACAGACAAAAGAGTGCGTCTGTCCACTGACTCTGTAGACCGGCTGACATTTATAAAAATGAATCAGTCCTGGATCAGCAGCTATCAATCCCCTGATGCTGAAGTAATGGAATAGATAGGGGATGTCCTCTTCTGCATTCACAAAACCTCCAGCACTGAACTCTACCACAATACCACAAAAGGGTTACTGTGTGAAGGCACTTGCTGCCATGAAAGGCACAATATTTGGCTGCACTGACGCCTGTGCCAGATTTATATCATTTTATTTTTTTGAACCGCAGGGTCCAACCCTGCACTCTTCCACAATACCACAGAGGGGTTACTGTATGATGATACTTGCTGGCCTGGCATTAAAGGCACAATATCTGGGTGCACTGACGCCCATTACCAGATCAAAAAACTTTTCAATATAGGACCACATGGTCCACCCCTGCATTTTTCCACAATACTACAGAGGGGTTACTGTATGATGATACTTGATGGCCTGGCATTAAAGGCACAATATCTGGGTGCACAGAGGGGTTAGGCTAGGGTCAGATCAGCGCATTTTCTACGGACTGTGCGTCCGTGCAGTACGGACGTACTTAATGACGACAAGGTAGTGGCCACACAGTCCGTTTTTTCACTGACGTATTTTTTGACTGATGTAGCAGGGAAAATAAATTACAATGAAAGAACATTCTGTCCTTCAAAAATGCTGGACGTAAAAATGCAGTCCGTCTGACCTTGTTGCATCACTCACACACAAAGCTATGCGGACGTTGTGGACGTGGCGCACTCTGCACGTCCGTTCTAGCAGTATTACGTTATAGCCTAACCTGCGTCCGTTTGCAGCATCCGTCAGCCCCCGCACTTCTGTGCGGACGTACTTCGTGTGTGGGGCTCCATTTAACACAATTGTATGCTATCACGGACGTACTTATGTGCGGGCAACACGGACGTTAACACTGCGTTCGTCTGACCTCAGCCTTACTTTATGATGATACTTGTTGGCCTGGCAGTCTTGCACCAAAGGCACAATATCTGGGTGCACTGACGCCAATTACCAGATCAAAAACTTTTCAATATAGGACCACATGGTCCACCCCTGCACTCTTCCACAATAACACAGAGGGGTTACTTTATGATGATACTTGTTGGCCTGGCAGTCTTGCACCAAAGGCAGAATATCTGGGTGCACTGACGCCCATTCCCAGATTCATATCTTTTTAATATAGGACCGCATGGTCCACCCCTGCATTCTTCCACAATACCACAGAGGGGTTACTGTATGATAGTACTTGCATGCCTGGCACTAAAGGCACAATATCTGGGTGCACTACCACTGACGCTTGTATCAGATTCATATCCTCAGAGGGGATACAGTGTGACGGCACTGTTGCCGATGCTAAAAGCCCAATTTTAAAGCACCTATTGTTACTTTCATCCAAAGCCTGCAAAAGTTTCACAATAATTTAGCCAAAAAAATCACTAAACTTTTTATGCGCGTCCTAAAATGTCTTTTCATACAGGCTGCCGCCCCAAGCAGTTGTTTATGGATAGATTAACCCTTTCGCTGGGGTGGACGCGCTCAGCGCGTCCAACCGCATGTCACGTTGCGTCCAGCCTTTGGGGTCAGCGTTCGGCCGGCTTCCGGCCGATCGCTGGCCCCCCCCGGTGCGGGCTGACATCCTCGATGTCAGCCCAGCATCCGGAACCGCCGCCGGGCTAATTAGGTGTAATCGCGGCGGCGCGATGACACCTAATTCAGGCGCCCCCCGCATGTGCGGAGGAGGCGCCTGAAAGGGAGGGGGGAGGTCCTTCGGACCTCTCTCCCTCCCAATCGGCGGCGTTGTGGGAGTTAACCCAGGCACCATTTGGAAGGGCACAGCCTGCCCTTCCAAATGGTACCTGGCATTAACCCCTGGGGAGCCGGATCACGAATCGGCGCTGAAAAGCGCCGGTTCGTGATTCTTTCCCGGAGCTGGCCGACATCTTGGATGTCGGCCAAGCCTCCGGGAACTCCCCCTGAGGACTGGCGTCATCGTGCATAGCACGATGACGCCAGTCCTGGAGTTAACCCCTAGCTGCCACCAATGGTGGAGATAGGGAGTTCCAATGAACTCCCTATCTCCCGATCCGTGGCAGCTAGGGGTTAAAGTTTGGTATTGTTGGATCGGCCAGAGCATGGCCGTTCCAACGATACCAAACTCGAATGTGAAAAAAGTTAGTGAAAAAAAAAAGTAAAAATAAAAATAAAAAATTATAAAAAAAAATAAGTTTTTTTCTTTTTCTTGGTTTGTTAATGCAGCAATATTGTTCCCATTTCAATTATAATGTGAACAATGATGCTGCACTAACGATTTTTGTATGCGGTGCGTTTGTTAAAAATCGTGTAATTTTCCCCAAAAAAAATGTAACAAGACCCCATCTCTAATTTTTTTAACAAGCGCACACCATACAAAATATAACCGCAATTGCTCGCATCTTAATGTGAAAAAAAAACACTTTACACATTGCAAATTATTGAAAAATCATATTTTATTGCATTTTTTGTTATAATATACAGACAGGTCATGACGTATACATATAATAATGACATATTATGAATCTGCTGAGTCTGACGGAAAGAACGATATATAATATGTCTGGGTCATATACTAAAATAAGCCTTCAAACGCGTTTAAACATGATGAGCAAAACCGGTAAAAATGACCTCAGCACAGGGGCGGGAAAAGCCTCAGCAGCGAAAGGGTTAAAGGAAAAGCATTTACCGTCATATGAAATGTCATTTTTTTGGTTTTTAAGTGTTTCTATACATCCTAGAAATCCGCCACTTCACGGGCAGGTTATGGGGACCTCCTAGGCACGATATTTGAAGGAATTTTTGGTTTTTATTTTTAACCCTTATTTCATGGAAAACTCACTGTCCCTTTAAAAACTTTTTTTTTTAACTTTTTGTCCTTGTTTCCTGTCCCCCAGGGCACTACCCGCCCGGACCCCCATACACCTTTTATGGCAAATATGTAGCATATATGCCCTCTTGGAGGGCACTCTAAGAAAACGAATTTCCAGCCCCATTGACTTGCATGGGGTTCGGGTTTTGGGTTCGGTCCCGAACAAATGGGAAGTTTGGGTTCGGGCTCGAACCGAACTCGGGGAGTGTTCGGCTCATCCCTATGTGTGACAAGACACAGATCACCTCAATTCCCAAATGTTTTGTAGAAATTTGTGACCCCCAAAATACTTGCTGGCAGTGAGAAGAGACAGATCACCTCAATTCCCAGATATTTTGTAAAAATTTGACCCCCCCCCCCAAAATACTGTGTGGTACTGGCAGTTATAGTTACATAGTTACATAGTTATATAGGATGAAAAAAGACATGCGTCCATCGGGTTCAGCCTCTCCCACATAACCTACTGCTGTTGATCCAAAAGAAGGCAAAAAACCCAGTCTGAAATATGCAACATACTGGGAAAAAATTCCTTCTTGACCCCAGAATGGCAGTCAGATTTCTCCTTGGATCAATAAGCTTTTACCCACATATTAAATATTATAACCCTTAATATTCTGTGTCTGCAGGAAGTAATCCAGTCGTTTTTTAAAAGTCTGTACAGACTCTGACCCAACCACCTCAACAGGCAGAGAATTCCACAGTTTTATTGTTCTCACCGTAAAATAACCCTTCCTATGTTTTAAGCTAAATTTTATTTCTTCCAGTCTAAATGGATGACCTCTTGTCCTATGTATAGTCCTGTTAATGAATAGGTTATCAGACAATGGTTGATAATGGCCCCGTATATATTTATATAAGGTTATCAGATCCCCTCTAAGGCGCCGTTTCTCTAAACTAAACAGGTTAAAGCTTGTTAGTCTTTCCTCATAACTTAACCCTTCCATTTCCCTTATTAATTTAGTTGTTCGTCTCTGCACTTTTTTTAGCGCTATAATATCTTTTTTTAAGACAGGTGCCCAAAATTGCACAGCATATTCAAGGTGCGGCCTGACCATTGATTTATACAGAGGCAAAATTATGTTTTCATCCCGTGAATGAACTCCCCTTTTAATGCATGCCAATACTTTGCTGGCCTTGGCGGCTGCTGTTTGACATTGCACATTGTTACTTAGTTTGAAGTCTAGGATTATTCCCAAATCCTTCTCCTGCTTGGATTTCCCTAACTCCGTACCATTTAGGGTATAAATTACTTGTGTGTTCTTCACTCCAAAGTGCATAACTTTGCATTTATCTAGATTAAATCTCATCTGCCATTTAAGTGCACAGTCCCCCAATTTATCTAAATCCCTCTGCAGCGAAGTAACATCCTGCTCACATTGTATTAATTTTCCTAGTTTTGTGTCATCTGCAAACACTGAAACATGGCTTTCAATGCCTATCTCAAGGTAATTTATAAATAAATTGAATAGTATTGATCCTATAACAGACCCCTGAGGGACACCGTTTACCACTGGTGTCCATCTTGAAAATGTACCATTTATGACCACTCTCTGTACCCTATCTTTTAGCCAGTTTTCTATCCAAGAACAAGTATTTTCATCTAGACCAATTTTTCTCAATTTAAATAATAACCTTTTGTGTGGAACTGTGTCGAAAGCTTTTGCAAAATCTAAGTAAATCACATCCACTGCGACCCCCTGATCTATACTTCTACCTACTTTCTCATAGAACGTAATTAGGTTAGTCTGACATGATCTGTGTTTCATGAAACCATGCTGATTTTTGCCAATTACATTATACCTCCCAATAAATTCCTGAATATTATCCCTTAGTAACCCCTCAAATACTTTCCCAGCCACAGATGTTAAGCTCACAGGTCTATAATTCCCAGGCACAAATTTTAAACCTTTCTTAAATATAGGGACCACGTCAGCTTTTCTCCAATCCTCTGGTACTATTCCTGAAAAAAAAGAATCTTGAAAGATTAAGAACAGAGGTTTACATATGTCAACACATAGCTCTCTCAGTATTCGCGGGTGAATTCCATCTGGTGAGTCACAAGACACAGATCACCTCAATTCGCAAATATTTTGTAGAAATTAGTGACCCCAAAAAGACTTGCTGGCAGTGACAAGAGACAGATCACCTCAATTCCCAGATATTTGGTAGAAATGAGACCCCCCCAGACCCCCCCAGTAGCGTGGCAGACCGGCAGTAAGAACACAGAACAACTATCTCCTCTGAAATCTCCTCTCAAATGTGTGCAGAAGCACTGCGTGGAAACCTTATATAGTGTGCTGCGGGACTTGGCTCTGTGAACCCATGATTGGGCAAAATTTGCCCAATCAGGACTCTGAGCCGTGATTGACATAGTGTTGGACCTGTCTTGCACCAGACCTGTGGTCAGGTGCAAGGCTGTAGCCAATTACGAGCTTCAGGCCAGTGGGAAAGTGCATTGTGGTCCATTGTGGGCGAACACGCGGCGAACACCCGGAAATGTTCGGAGTTCGCGAACAAACGAACAGGCTATGTTCGATCCGAACTCCGAACCGTCTGAACCGAACAGCTCATCCCTAGTTAACATTTATGAAATAAGTGTTAAGAGAGAATCTTTTCAATGGAGGACATCAACAGCAGGTCTGTAGTATAGTCTGTGAATATGGTTTATTCTGCATACAATGCGCACGGAGCTCACATACAAGGTGTGAAGTGGAATGCTGCTAGAACACTCAGGGCCACATTACATTCTTGTTGCTAACGTTAGCGCTCACCTGCTGGTCTTAACGTGGGCCACACATATCACAATCCAAAAGGATAAAAAACCTGTTAGTGTTTGGTATCTTGCGCTGTACTGCGCAAGGTTACTGTACGTTGCGATCCCTATGCTTAACATGGGGAGCGCAAAGTGTTGATTAGCGTTAGTATTACAATATACTAACACTAATTACGTCCGGCTGCAGTTACCAGAAAGTTAACCACAGCCTGGACTTGGTGCTAATGGATTCCGCTTCTGCAGAATCCGTCAACACCAGCAGTAACCCCCCCCCAATAAATTCAGATACTCGCCTCCTATCCCGCGGCGAGGACCACGGCTCCGACCGCCTCCTCCAGCTGCCGGGAGCAGGGAGAGAATGGGGAAAAAAGTCCCCCAGTCTCCCCCTGCGGATCACTACACCAACCTGCCGGATCTCACGAGGTGAGATCCGGCAGGTCATGTGACCGGCGCCGTCTGTCTCAATGGAGTCCTATTGACTCCATAGAGAGGATGCACGCAGCAGCGCTTAGCCTGCCTCACGCACCACGGGGCTTAGTGCCCAATAATAATGCAGGCAGCTGTTTTAGCACCTGCATTGTAATATCGCGCTAAAACGGGGACGCAAAAAAAAGCCTGCAGGCGCAGATTTTTCTCCCTAGCGTCCCCGTTTTAGCGCAAAGCTTGTAGTGTGGCCCTCAGGCTTTTATACATTTTCATCACCAATGGTCATCATCGGCATCTACCTCGGGCACAAAGCCAGAATGAACAGAGAAAGAGTGATGCGCCCACCAGAAATATATGTATAATCTGCTCACTGGATGTTGTATATGGAGGTTCCTCTACAAACCTTCAACAATCTATAACATAAAGCAATAAGCTCCTGTGTGTCTGTCGCCCAAAAAAACTGACTGCTCATGCACGCGCAACCAGTGGCAGTTGGCTGCCCGCGCATCCAACTGAAACACGTCCCCCCCTTCTCTCGCACAGCCACCTCGCCGAGCTGTCTCGGATCAGCCAATCGCGGCCGACTGACAGTGACGTTTGTGCTTAGCCAGCGTGCACGCCCTCGCAGAAAGAGCCTCTCCCTTGGCATGCTGTGTCCTGCTGATGGCCGGGGACAGGCTGCTGCGGAGACTGATTACCATGAATCGAGAGGAGCACTTCGAACAGAGCATATGGGATGAAGTTTCCCCTTTGCTCCTGTGCAGGGTCAGCTGCCCGATATGACTCCTGCCTCTTCCGGGAGCTGGCTCTGCCACTCCGTCCTCCCCCCAGGCACAGGCACAGGTGACGGTGAGCAGGCAGAGGGTTTGCCACCAGTTGTGCTGCCCCTCTGTCAGACAGACCCTGGCTAAAATGCTTTCTGACCCAGGGTGAGAATCTGGCATTTCCCCGGGCAGCTGCTCTGAGTGCTGGGTCCTCATAGGAGGAGGAGCACAGAGAAAAGTACCCCAGTGCACCATGGGGCCTTATTAACTGGGGGGGGGGGTATATATGAAATAGCAGAGGGAAGGCTAAGGTGAAGGGGGAATGAGTGAAAACTTAAGTTTTATTTATCCTAGCAGAAACGGAAGTAGTACGCTGGTGGTGTGTGCAACTCTGAAGACAGAGCTGGATAGAACTGCTTGCAGACTAAAGAGGTGAAGGTACCCACCGAACAATGAGTACCACACGCTTACAAGTTGAGCCTGGAATCCAAGGCTCCATCATTGGTGAGTTTGTTCAACCTTTATCTACCTCACTTTTTGGCTACAAGCTACGCTATGAGGATCTCTCTCTATTTCTGTAACTGAGACGATCAACTTTAAGGTCGGCAGAGGCTACCCCTAAGAAAACCCTAAAGAAGGGCAGAGGCTACCCTCAATTAGGCCCAAGGCACTCCACACCAGAGCCGGTCAACAAGGCTCTTGAAAGTGTAAGTGTTCCTTTGTCTACGGGCACTTGACTCCATACCAAACCATATTGCACTATTTTTCTCTTTTTTTCTTCTCTCCCCTCTTCCCCTTCTCTCTCCCATTTATTGGGAAGCTGGAGTCTATATAGGATTTAGGTGAGGACATCGCATTAGGACTCAGATGCACATCTCCAAACTGCCCATGTGGAGACTCAATCAGACTATCGTATCTCCAACATAGAACACATGGCCGTTGGACTTTTATTTAAATCTCCGTTTTCACCAGCAATTTGGAAAATAGGACTTGAACGTAACAGTCCATATAAGGACTATCAACTGCACATATATGCACTTATATGCATTTGCACTTTATGTGATTTTGACCATACTTGCACTTTATGTGGGTCTTTTTTGACTATCAGTACCTTTATTGTTCATTCACTTGCACCTATTGCTCTATTGCACAGCGGCACTAGTGCACTTAGACCATCCACGGCAGCACATTAGTGGTCGTTTCGACTGTGCACTTTTTTTGGAATAGTGGCAACGCTGTACCCTTCTGTTTATCAACCATCCTCAAAAGAGATTGCGCCACTAGGACCTACTCCCTTTCTTTAAGTTAAAGTTAAGTTAAAGTTTTTATTCATTTTTTTTCTTTCACCTCAGCCTTCCCATTGCAATTCCAGAGAGCCCTGTGCCCTGCACATCTTGCAGCTACTGGCCCCGGGAAAAGTATTATTCATCTCTGTATATAAAACTGTTTCCTCCATCGCCGTCGAGGATGCGCACACAGCCCTACCGGTCGGCTGTGCAATTATCCAGCACAGTTGGATGTGCGCGCTGGGACGAGGTGAGAGCTGTGCTGCTCTGTATGGTCCACGCTGACAGCCCGCCTTCCCGTGCGCCCCCGCTGACAGCCCGCCTTCCCGTGGGCCCCCCCGAGGTAACTCTGCCCCCCTGCCTGTCACTTCCACCACCAGCTCTCCCAAATCCAATCTTGCCCTGGCTATGGAGTAATGAATCCTGTTCCCAGGAGCTTACCATCTAAGGCTAATGTCAGATGAATACAGTCAGCACACTCTGCGTGTTTGCATAACGGACAGACATACTGACGGAAGATACTGTAGACACCACACAGTCTGTTTGACGGATGTAGAAAAAAGGGAACTATGGGAAATAAAATTAATATGAAAAATGATTAAAAAAATAAATAAATCGGAAAATGATATGAAAAGCCATTGTGTGCATCAAGGTGCTGGACATCACAAATGTGCTGCGTCTGACTTTGTGTCAAGACGCACACAGAACGCTATGCTGACGTGGCGCACTCTGCACCTCCGTCTAGCGTTTTTACGTTCTAGCCTACCTTGCATCCGTTTGCCACGTGTGTTGTGCGTGTGCAGTTCGGTGAGGACGCACTTCGTGTGTGGGTCTCTATTGATCATGATTCTATGCTACGACGGATGTTAAAATGTGCGGCAACACGGACGTGATCACTGCGTTCGTCTGACGCTGGCCTAAAAGGGGTCCTGTTCCCGTGAGCTTACAAACGAAGAGGGAAGAGGAGCCTGCTCTAATATATAAATGCCTTTGTAATGCGCTGTCAGCTGCACGCGCACCCATCAGAGCTGATCATTCGGCCGTCGCAGACGGGACGGCGACGGACGTGTTACAAACACAATTATGTATAGAGATACTCTTGGATAGGACATTGAAAAGCAAATGTGGATACGAATTCTGAGCTGGCGACAACAATAGACTGCCCTCCGGCAGGCTTTACAACTAGTCTATAACATAATACAGTAAGCCATGGCGTGACCGTCGCCAAAAGGGCCTACTGAGCATGCACACGCAACCAGTGGCGATTGGCTGCGTGTGCATGCAACTGCCGTGGCACGCACCGGCTGTGCTCGTGCCGCACGCTGGATCCGCGCGCAGCCTCTACCCATCGGCCGTGTGCGCATCCAGGAGAACAGGATGCGCACGCAGCAGCCTGTAGAGCCGGATGCGCTCGCAGCAGACGTCTATAGGCTGCGCGCGCATCCAGTAGACCAGGATGCGTGCAGCCTATCTCCGTCTGCTGCGAGAGCATCCGGCCCCCAGACAAGCCCCATTACAAGGACACCCCGCCCGGAGCATGCACCCGGGGTGCCGGGCCCCACCATCACCCACCATATGATGCCCCTGCACATTCCCTATACCCATGTGAGCTGGGGCAAATACCCATGTGAGCTGGGGGCAATATATACATGTGAACTCTAGGCAAATATACCCATGTGAGCTGGGGGCAATTATACCCGTTTAAGCAGGGGGCAATATACCCATGTGAGCTGGGGCAATTATACCCATGTGAGCTGGGGCAATTATACCCACATGAGCAGGGGGCAATTATACCCATGTGAGCTGGGGCAAATATACCCATGTGAGCTGGGGCAATTATACCCATGTTAGCTGGGGCAATTATACCCATGTGAGCAGGGGGCAAATATACCCATGTGAGCTGGGGCAATTATACCCATGTGAGCTGGGGCAATTATACCCATGTGAGCAGGGGGCAAATATACCCATGTGAGCTGGGGCAATTATACCCATGTTAGCTGGGGCAATTATACCCATGTGAGCAGGAGGCAAATATACCCATGTGAGCTGGGGCAATTATACCCATGTGAGCTGGGGCAATTATACCCATGTGAGCAGGGGGCAAATATACCCATGTGAGCTGGGGCAATTATACCCATGTACGCAGGGGCAATTATACCCATGTGAGCTGGGGGCAATTATACCCATGTGAGCAGGGGGCAAATATACCCATGTGAGCTGGGGGCAATTATACCCATGTGAGCTGGGGGCAATTATACCCTTGTGAGCTGGGGGCAATTATACCCTTGTGAGCTGGGGCAAATATACCCATGTGAGCTGGGGCAATTATATCCATGTGAGCTGGGGGCAATTATAGCCATGTGAGCTGGGGCAAATACAGTATACCCATGTGAGCTGGGGCAAATATACCCATGTGAGCTGGGGGTAATTATACCCATCTGAGCTGGGGCAATTATACCCATGTGAGCTGGGGCAATTAAATCCATGTGAGCTGGGGCAATTAAATCCATGTGAGCTGGGGCAAATATAGCCATGTGAGCTGGGGTATATTTGCCCCAGCTCACATGGGTATATTTGCCCCAGCTCACATGGGTATATTTGCCCATGTGAGCGGGGGGCAATTATACTCATTTGAGCTGGAGAAATTATATCCATGTGAGCAGGGGCAATTATAGCCATGTGAGCTGGGGCAAATATACCCATGTGAGCTGGGGCAATTATACCCATGTGAGCTGGGGGCAATTATACCCATGTGAGCTGGGCCAAATATACCCATGTGAGCTGGGCCAAATATACCCATTTGAGCTGGGGCAAATATACCCATGTGAGCAGGGGCAATTATACCCATGTACGCAGGGGCAATTATACCCATGTGAGCTGGGGGCAATTATACCCATGTGAGCAGGGGGGAAATTTACCCATGTGAGCTGGGGGCAATTATACCCATGTGAGCTGGGGCAATTATACCCTTGTGAGCTGGGGCAAATATGCCCAGCTCACATGGATATATTTGGCCCAGCTCACATGGGTATAATTGCCCCCAGCTCACATGGGTATAATTGCCCCCAGCTCATATGGGTATAATTGCCCCCAGTTCACATGGGTATATTTGCCCCAGCTCACATGGCTATAATTGCCCCTGCTCACATGGTATATTTGCCCCAGCTCACATGGATATAATTTCCCCAGCTCACATGGGTATATTTGCCCCTGGCTCACATGGGTACAATTGCCCCAGCTCACATGGGTACAATTGCCCCAGCTCACATGGGTACAATTGCCCCAGCTCACATGGGTACAATTGCCCCAGCTCACATGGGTATATTTGCCCCAGATCACATGGGTATATTTGCCCCAGCTCACATGGGTATATTTGCCCCAGCTCAGATGTGTATATTTGCCCCAGCTCACATGGATTTAATTGCCCCAGCTCATATGGGTATATTTGCCCCAGCTCACATGGGTATAATTGCCCCTTGGGGGCAAATACCCATGTGAGCTGTGGCAAATATACCCATGTGAACTGGAGCAAATATACCCATGTGAGCTGGGGGCAATTATACCCATGTGAGCTGGGGCAAATATACCCATGTGAGCTGGGGCAATTATACCCATGTGAGCTGGGGCAAATATACCCATGTGAGCGGGGGCAATATATATATATCCATGTGAGCTGCTTTCATTTCGGCGAACATTCATGCACCCCTCATTTAACAATAGACTGCCCTCTGGGCAGGCTTTCCACCTAGTAGAACATAAAATAGCAAAACACTGCGCCTATAGACCTCAGCCCACCGGTAAGTGGAATTCTACACATTACGTGCCCTATCATAATCTTCGCACATACGTTTGCGCCTCGCACGCAAAAACACATTAACGCGAGGGGCAAAACCCTTTGTGCTGAACGTCGTATTACAATGTCAGCGCAACAAACTGCGCGAGCTTACTCTACTTCGCACGTCCTATACCTAACATTGTGAGCGCAAATGTGTTTGTGCGCTGGTACGAGGATGGTATTACAATCTATGCACAGTTTGTAATGCACAGCCTTTGCGCGCATAATTTTAGCAACTCCTGAAAGCTGGTGTCAATGGCAAATGCTATCAACCTGGCCGAAACCAAATACACCATCTTATTAATAGTGTTTACATTATAACCATAATTTAATAATCAGAATCCCCAATTAGCCATACCATATTGTACATTATTAGTTGCCATATTTTATATGTATATAATTTACACTAAGTGCAACATCCTAATTTATAACCCCTGTGTTTTAATTATCATATTTAACAAATATTACTCCATCTTTTTAATTGCTATAAAGTGCTATAATTAATCATTTTTGCGCTGTTGAACTATAGGTAATAAAACTATACATAGTATAATTTTATTTATTATACCCTAGTGTATAATTAACGTGATTATAGACCCCAATGTCTAAATATATATATTTTCATATTTTAACAATATTTAAATCTAAGTGCTGTGATACGATAAGAGCTATTATATATTATTAAGTGCATTGAATTAAATTATATATAGTGGAATTATATACTCTAAAATTATATTTAATAATTAATACAACCCCATATATAAATATTATATTATAACTAATCTTTAAATATAATTAAGTGATGTGATCTTATTGAAGTGCTCGTATATTGCAGAATATATGAAATTATTATATTATAATCTAGCTCTACTACTCAAATTAAATTCTGCTATATACTAAATTCTAGATTTACTTATTAATTACTATTTAAAGTGCTATATTATGCATTATTTTATCTACCATACATTATAATCTATATGACTTCTTCAATGTCAATATTTTATGTTATTACAATAAATTCTCAATCTCTCAGGGAAATTTTCTTAATTTATATGAATTAAAGAAAATATACCAACTCAAAATCATTATTAAGACCAATAGGTGCTAGGGTTCCCAGATCAAAAATATATCTAATTTCTTCTCTCCCCAGCACCGTAGTTTCACTCATACCCCTATTTACACATTTTACCTTTTGTATAGCCTACAGGACACCCGTTATGTACTTGTTTGAAATGTTGCGAAACAGAATGTTTCTCATATAATTTCTTCACATCTCTAACATGTTCTGAGATCCTGACATTAAGAGCCCGACTGGTATGGCCTATGTATTGGAGGCCACATGGGCATTCTAAAAGATAAATAATATTTTTGGAGTAACAGGTTAAAACATCTTTTATTTTTATGTTCTTCCATGTCTTTTTATGTTTAAACTCCCCTAAAAAAGATTTCTTACTTCCTGTTGATCTACAGGCCAAACATTGGCCGCAATTATAGAAGCCTTCTCTCACATTAAAATGATTATTGGTTTCCTTTCTAGCAAATTTACTTTAGCTAACCTAGTTTTAATATTTCTGGCCCCCCCCCGAAAAATAATCTTGGGCTTATCTCCAATAATCAAATTGAGATCTTTATCTTTCTTTAAGATGTATTTTTTATAAAGTCTCTTAATAAACATTTATTATTAAAATCACAGATGAAGGGGACTTCCTTCGTTATTTCTTTCCCTGTTTTATATTTCAACAGGCTATTTTGATCTACTTCTTTCAATTCATCTATGAGTTTATCCAATTCAAAATTGTCAATAAAATCTTGCTTAAGGCTTTTAGCCTGCTCCCCAAAGATTTCAATATCTGAGCACTTTCTTCGTATCCTCGTAAACTGGCCCTTCGGAATCTCCTTGAGCCAAACTGCATTATGGCAACTAGTTCTATCAATAAATGTATTAGTGTAATACTTTAAAAAAAGTATTAGTACCCACTACATTGTCTTTTATATAGATCTCCAAATCGAGAAATTAAATCTTCTCCCTACTCCATTTTTTTTCGAGTTTAAAACCCCAATCTACGTTATCCAATTCATCCAAAAATTCTGAGTTCATTTTCATCTCTCCTCCATACAAAAAACAGATCATCTATGAATCTCTTATTTAAGGACACTTTGTCTTGCGCCCAGGCAAGCGTACCATAGACAAAGCTGGTTTCCCAGCCCGTCATATATAGGCTCACGTAGCTGGGCGCTAACTTAGTGCCCATAGCCATTCCCCTAGTTTGAAGGTAATATTTCTCATCAAATTGGAAATAATTATTGTTCAATATGAATTCAATTCCATCGACAACAAAGTCTGTTTACTATCCAAATCTTTGGACATAATTGTTCTTTTACAATTTCTATTCCTTTTTTATGAGGTACTAGTTGTAAAGCCTGCCCAGAGGGCAGTCTATTGTGGATATACTGCCCCTGCTCATGTATACTGCCCCAGCTCGTGGATACTGCCCCAGCTCGTGGATATTGCCCCAGCACGTGGATACTGCCCCAGCACGTGGATATTGCCCCAGCACGTGGATATTGCCCCAGCTCGTGGATATTGCCCCAGCACGTGGATACTGTCCCAGCACGTGGATACTGCCCCAGCACGTGGATACTGCCCCAGCTCGTGGATATTGCCCCAGCACGTGGATACTGCCCCAGCACGTGGATATTGCCCCAGCACGTGGATATTGCCCCAGCTCGTGGATATTGCCCCAGCTCGTGGATACTGCCCCAGCACGTGGATACTGCCCCAGAACGTGGATACTGCCCCAGCACGTGGATACTGCCCCAGCACGTGGATATTGCCCCAGCACGTGGATATTGCCGCAGCACGTGGATACTGCCCCAGCACGTGGATACTGCCCCAGCACGTGGATATTGCCCCAGCACGTGGATATTGCCGCAGCACGTGGATACTGCCCCAGCTCGTGGATACTGCCCTAGCACGTGGATATTGCCCCAGCACGTGGATATTGCCCCAGCTCGTGGATACTGCCCCAGCTCGTGGATACTGCCCTAGCACGTGGATATTGCCCCAGCACGTGGATGGATACTGCCCCAGCACGTGGATATTGCCCCAGCTCGTGGATACTGCCCCAGCTCCTGGATATTGCCCCAGCACGTGATACTGCCCCAGCACGTGGATATTGACCCAGCACGTGGATATTGCCCCAGCACGTGGATATTGACCCAGCACGTGGATATTGCCCCAGCACGTGGATACTGCCCCAGCACGTGGATACTGCCCCAGCACGTGGATATTGCCCCAGCTCGTGGATACTGCCCCAGCACGTGGATACTGCCCAGCACATGGATATTGCCCCAGCACGTGGATATTGCCCCAGCACGTGGATGGATACTGCCCCAGCACGTGGATACTGCCCCAGCACGTGGATATTGCCCCAGCTCGTGGATACTGCCCCAGCTCGTGGATACTGCCCCCAGCTCGTGGATATCGCCCCAGCACGTGGATATCGCCCCCCCCCTCGTGGATATGGCCCCCCCGCTCGTGGATATGGCCCCCCCGCTCGTGGATATGGCCCCCCCGCTCGTGGATATACTCACCTACATCGGCCCTCCAGCGATGGCGGTCCCGCGTCCCGCTTCCAGCGTCCTCTCTCGCTCCGTTGGTCGCCGGATGACGTCACGAAAGCCTTTGACCCCCGGGGTCAAAGGCTTTCGTGACGTCATTCCGGCGAACAACGGAGCGAGAGAGGACGCTGGAAGCGGGACCGCCATCGCTGGAGGAGCTAAGGGCCGATGTAGGTGAGTATGTGTAGGCAACATCCCCCTACATTGGCCCGGAGCCTCAGCGGTGGCTGTCGTAGCTGCTCGGCCGGCCTCCAGGCTTAGGCGAGCCCCCGGCTCGGCTGGGCCTGTAGGCCCAAGCCAAGCCGGGGGCTCGCCTGAGCCTGGAGGCCGGCCGAGCAGCCTGCGACAGCCGGAGGACAGTCACCGCTGGAGCTCAGGGCTAATGTAGGTGAGTATGTGCTCTCCACACCCACCCTGCTTACTCGGCAGGTATCCAAGCTTAGGCGAGCCCCCGGCTTGGGCCTAGAGGCCCAGCAGAGCCGGGGACTCGCCTGAGCATGGAGGCCGGTCGAGTTGCATGCTCGGCCGTCCTCCAGGCTCAGGTGAGTCCCTGGCTCGGCTGGGCCTCTAGGCCCAAGCCAAGCCGGGGGCTCGCCTGAGCCTGGATGCCGACCAAGCTTAGGCGAGTCCCCGGCTTGGCGTGGGCCTAGAGGCCCAGCCGAGCCGGGGACTCGCCTGAGCCTGGAGGACGCCCGAGCATGCAACTCGACCGGCCTCCATGCTCAGGCGAGTCCCCGGCTCGGCAGGGCCTCTAGGCCCAAGCCAAGCCGGGGGCTCGCCTAAGCTTGGA
Organism: Leptobrachium leishanense; assembly: GCA_009667805.1. Lineage (NCBI taxonomy): Eukaryota > Metazoa > Chordata > Amphibia > Anura > Megophryidae > Leptobrachium > Leptobrachium leishanense. The sequence continues at coordinate 65,579,156 of CM019073.1, read as the reverse complement.
TACCGGCCGAGCAAGCAGGGTGTGTGTGTGTGTGTGTGTGTGTAGAGCACATACTCACCTACATCGGCCTCGAGTCCTCCACCGGTTCCACACATACTCACCGACATCGGCCCTTAGCTCCTCCAGCGATGGCGGTCCCGCTTGCAGCATCCTCTCTCTCTCCGTTGCTCGCCAGGATGACGTCACGAAAGCCTTTGACCCCCCGGGGTCAAAGGCTTTCGTGACGTCATTCTGGCGAGCAACGGAGAGAGGATGCTGCAAGCGGGACCGCCATCGCTGGAGGAGCTAAGGGCCGATGTCGGTGAGTATGTGTTAGGCAACATCGGCCCTGAGCTCCAGCGGTGACCTCCTCCGGCCGAGCAGGCTGCTCGGCCGGCCTCTACGCTTAGGCGAGTCCCCGGCTCGGCTGGGCCTGTAGGCCCAAGCCAAGCCGGGGGCTCGCCTAAGCCTAGAGGCCCACCGAGCAGCCAGCGGCAGCTGGAGGAGGTCTCCGCTGGAGCTCAGGGCCGATTTTGGGGTGTATTTTTTGGGAACTTCGGCCCCGATCCTCCAGCGGTGACCTTCTCCGGCTGCCGCTGGCTGCTCGGCGGGCCTCTAGGCTTAGGCGAGTCCCCGGCTCAGCTGGGCCTGTAGGCCCAAACCGAGCCGGGGGCTCGCCTAAGCCTAGAGGGCCGCCGAGCAGCCAGCGGCAGCCGGAGGAGGTCTCCGCTGGAGCTCAGGGCCGATTTTGGGGTGTATTTGTTTGGGAACTTCGGCCCCGATCCTCCAGCGGTGACCTTCTCCGGCTGCCGCTGGCTGCTCGGCGGGCCTCTAGGCTTAGGCGAGTCCCCGGCTCAGCTGGGCCTGTAGGCCCAAACCGAGCCGGGGGCTCGCCTAAGCCTAGAGGCCCGCCGAGCAGCCAGCGGCAGCCGGAGGAGGTCTCCGCTGGAGCTCAGGGCCGATTTTGGGGTGTGTTTGTTTGGGAACTTCGGCCCCGATCCTCCAGCGGTGACCTTCTCCGGCTGCCGCTGGCTGCTCGGCGGGCCTCTAGGCTTAGGTGAGTCCCCGGCTCGGCTGGGCCTGTAGGCCCAAACCGAGCCGGGGGCTCGCCTAAGCCTAGAGGGCCGCCGAGCAGCCAGCGGCAGCCGGAGGAGGTCTCCGCTGGAGCTCAGGGCCGATTTTGGGGTGTGTTTGTTTGGGAACTTTGGCCCCGATCCTCCAGCGGTGACCTTCTCCGGCTGCCGCTGGCTGCTCGGCGGGCCTCTAGGCTTAGGCGAGTCCCCGGCTCGGCTGGGCCTGTAGGCCCAAACCGAGCCGGGGGCTCGCCTGAGCCTGGAGGCCCGCCGGCAGCCGGAGGACGGTCACCGCTGGAGGATCGGGGCATCTGGCCGTGTAAACACACGGGTAGCTGCGCGCGGCTCGTGCCGTTTTTTTTTTTTTTTTTCACGCGGCCGGCACGCGCAGCTACCTGTGTGTTCTAACGGCCGCTTTCAAATGTCCGTCGCGCATGCGCAGACGGCTTTTGGCGACGGACAGTTTTTAGCTTATCCTTTTATAGTATAGATATTACTATACAACGCATTAACGTCACAAGTGACTAGAAAACAATCATTACTCCACCTGATCTCTTTCAGCTTTTGTAGTACATCAATAGTATCCTTAGTAAAGAAAACTGTTCTCTTAACAATGGGTTGCAGTATACAATCCACATATTCAGATAGATTACTTGTTAATTTATGCCTGCTACAATAGGTCTTCCCGGAGGTTCAATCGGATTTTTATGGCTCTTTGGTAGTATATAAAAGGATGGTGTTTTAGTATACAGATTGTGGAGATATTGGTATTCCTTATCTATTATTATTTGATCTTCTTTATCCCTATCTAAAAGTGTTTTTTTATATTCAAAGTTTTTATTTTAGAAAATTGTCTGCATAACATTAGACTGTAAAGTAATAAATGGCCTCGCAGGACCAAACAGACACAGCAAGTGACAACCATAACTCAGCGTGAGGAAAATAATAAACAGGCGATTAAATCCGTTAGAGGCATCTAGGAAAGTAACGAAGGGGGAGGGGAAAAAATAAAACAAGGAGGGTTGGCAATGGCCAGAAATGTGCCTTGCCAGGCACATCCCGGAGGTCTAGAGGACCGCGGGAGGACAAGGGAGAAAAAAATGGCACTAGGCCTGGGTACTCGGGGGGCAAAACAGGCGCCAGGCCACTATGGCACACCCCGAGAAGACCCATAAACGCCCAAAAAAAAAAGGTCATCAAAGCACTATAAATAATCAAGACAGTCCTCAGATGTTGCAGAAAAAATGGGGGGGGACGGGACAGAAATGTCTTCAAAAGATATCAGGAAAACAAAAAAGGTCCCCAAAGAGGTGTCTCAGAATATCAGGGGGTGGGGGAGCATAATAATAAAAATAAAGACTTGCGTTGGCAAAAGGGAGTCTTATCAAGAATTAAAGTCGTCAAAAAAGGGTCGTAAAAGCAAAGTCCTCAGAAAATGTCACAAAAACGTTAAGATAAACTACAAAAAATAAAACATACACATGGGGTAAAACTTAAGGGGGGTCTCAAAAGAAGTCTTCAAACAATAAAAGTCAGCAGATACCTTCCTGAAAAAATAAAGTCAGCTTTATCTCACCAAAGGAAAGTCCCAATGCATAGGCAAAAGGGGGGAGGGGTGTCAGCGAAGATGTGTCGTTGGGGTGGGGGCAGACCAGGCTAAGAACCGGAGGGTGAGAAAAATAAACCAGCAAACCTCCTCATCCCGTATCCAGCCAGACAACAGCATGAGCTGCCCACGTGGGTCTTTTCATCATGTGGAGAGCCCATCGGGGAAGCCAGGCTCTGGCAGCTCCGTCCACGGTGCAGTCAGCGCTGCTGGACTGGGGGCGAGGTTGTACCTCTCCAAGGGTCAGTCCACTGCTGCCAGGAGACTCCACCACCATGTACGCTACAGGAGGACCAGCATCAGGCTGATCCGCTGTCACCAGCTCACTCGAAGGTACGATGATACTCCGCGCATCCTCCCCGCACTGCACAGCAATCACCACCATTGTGTGTTCACCTTTGGAGCGATGAACACACAAATATCATATACCCTAAATGGTACGGAGTTAGGGAATCCAAGCAGGAGAAGGATTTTGGAATAATCATAGACTTCAAACTAAGTAATATTGTGCAATGTCAAACAGCAGTCGCCAAGTCCAGCAAGGTATTGGCATGCATTAAAAGGGGAGTTCACTCTCGGGATGAAAACATAATTTTGCCTCTGTATAAATCAATGGTAAGACGGCACCTTGAATATGCCGTGTAATTAATTTCTTAAGGGATACTATAGTGCTAGAAAAAGTGCAGAGACGGGCGACTTAACTTAAACCTTCCATTGCCCTTATTAATTATGAGGAAAGACTAACAAGCTTAAACCTGTTTTGTTTAGAGAAACGGTGCCTTAGAGGGGATCAGATAACTTTATATAAATATATACGGGTCCATTTATAAACCATTTTCTGGAAACCTATTCATTAACAGGACTGTACACAGCGTGTGCGCAATGATTTTTGCGCGAGACGTTTCTGCTTATGCATTTGGGCGCGTCCTGTTTGCGCGGGCAATTGATAGGCGGAAGAAAAAAGCCGCGAAGATTGTAATTCCAACGGTGATGTGTGCGCACAAAACTTTAACGCTTGGCGCAAAGAATTTTGCTTTGCGCAAGGAATTTTGCATTAAGATTGTAATTTAGCCCACAATGTTTATATAGAACTGTTATATTCGATGGCGTGAATAAAAGTCTTGTATATTAAAATAATAAAGCATCCATCAAACAAGTGTGACAGGTGACACATGATCACAACCAGCGTGTTTATGAAAGTCCAAACTCAATATAACTGTGAACTAGTCCTTTATTTCAATCACTGTTCTTTTTGCTGCCGGTCCTCCCTCCGTGATCACTCTACTTCATTTATTTTTCAAAACAAATCACAAGAAAGGAAGAAATGCTAATGCAACACTGTGCAATAAAAAGAGCAATTGTATGCATAAACAAAAATGCAAACTCATGTCCCATAGCCTTGCTTTTCAGACACTGATGGTGAAGTAATTGATTACACAATAGGGTTTTTTCAAAAAGTGCTGAATTTGCCACCGCATAAACCATTGTCTGGAAACCTATTCGTTAACAGGACTATACACAGGACACGAGGTCACCCATTTAGACTGGACGAAAGGAAATTCAGCCTAAAGCATAGGAAGGGTTATTTTACGGTGAGAACAATAAAGCTATGGAATTCTCTGCCTGTTGATGTGGTTGGGTCAGAGACTGTACAGACTTTTAAAAAACGTCTGGATGACATCCTGCAAACACAGAATATGAAGGGTTATAATATTTAATATGTGGGTAAGCTTTTTGATGCAAGGAGAAATCAGACTGCCATTCTGGGGTCAAGAAGGATTTTTTTCCCAGTGTTGCATATTTGCGAGCATCTCAGACTGGGTTTTTGCCTTCTTTTGGATCAACAGCAGTAGGTGATGTGTGAGAGGCTGAACCCAATGGACGCCTGTCTTTTTTCAGCCTATGTAACTATGTAGTAGACGGCAAGATCGGCATCCAGGACTTTGAGGACAGTGAAGGCTGCAACCGCAGCCTCCCCTAGACCAGCCTGGTCAGTGGCAGGCGAATTCTCCACCTGCTCTCCCCCCACGGTAGCCTCCGTTCCTCCGCATCATCGTAGCGTGGCAATCATCCGGTACCATGTGCCCCGGGTAAGCAGCGCTGAGTCCTCCTCGCCCAGTATCTCCAAACAAGCGTTGAGGCCCGAAAACAGACCCAGTTTCACATCAGTGGGCGGAGGGGGACCATCTCGCTGCTGGGTTCCATCCATGTTCCAGGCATGCCGACATCCAGAGCAGCCAAGGGATGGGGGCCCTCCATCCCAGTGGCTCGCAGCAGGTGTCCGCCCGGCAGTAGGTACCTCATAAAGGTGAGGGGAGCCGCGAGGCTGAGTTCCAGCGAAGCCTCAAAGTAGGCCTCAAGATGGCCGCGTGTCGCATAGGATGAAGAAGCCGTCCAAACTCTCTTCCCAGCTCTGGAGGGGGGGACAACCAGGCTCCGGAGGTGCACACTTGATGGCCGACTGCTCAGGGGACTCAAAAAGGGCAAACAGCAAAAAAGGGGTCACCTTATAGACCCTGCACAGCAAAGCGGTAGGCGGAGCTCCATATAAACGTGTCCTCTTCCCTGCACAGCTGGCCACGCCCCCTCCTAAAAGTGTTTTTAATCCTTTATTTATCTCACTGATTGGGTCTCCATTAATTTCTTTATGTTACTCCATCATTACTTCTGCAAAATATTTCTCTTTTGATTAAATTACACCTCCCCCTTTATCCGCTGATTATATCACAATTGTCTCATCTTTCTCTAGATCCCTCATAGCTTTATTTTCTTCTTTAGATAAATTGTATTTCGTTCTCTTATTTTTTACATTCTTTTCTAAATCTGCCATCACCAAAGTTTTGAATGTTTTCATCTCCTTATAATATAAGGTATAAGATATAATTTCGTGGATAAAATGTGGATTTGGTTTTAGGGACGTATGTATATACTGATCACTTGACGATATACTCCTTTCTATTGGAGTCTTCGAAAAAATCTTTTTTAAACAAAGACTTCTTTTCAATTTTTGTAAATTAACAAAAATATTAAATTTGTCAATTTTATTAGTAGGGGCAAATTTTTGACCTTTTTGTAGCACCTTTATTTCCAATATTGTAAGTGCCCTAGGTTGAAAATTCCCTCAGTATTTATCTCCTTTCTCTTTTTTCTCTGAACCATTCTTCCTGCTCTATTTCCTCTTCTGATCTTTCCCACCTTCTTTTTCTGTCGCCTTCTTAAATCTATATTTATGGGGGAATTTCGGCCGCGAACTATACGACCTGCACAATGGCTTCTGGACCCCGGATGGGCTCGCTGGCTGCTGTGGGGATCTTGTTGCCAAACCTGGATGACTCTGGGAGGAATGGCTTCTCTGACCGGGTGGGAGCACTGGATGGGAACACCTGATGCTGCCTGCAGCGGATTGATCGTCGGCGTGGAGAAGATAAGCCAGCTACCAGGGGAGATCTGCAGCACCTCTTCGAGGAGCTGTGTGAAATCTGGTGTGCCAAGGTTTGGATGCTGCGGCCCGGTGGGGGCATGTCTGACCCAGAGGACACTGGCGAGCGCACCCCGAGTGGACGGCCCCATGAAGTATGTCCCGATCTTGCAGCTGCAGTGCCTGTGATAGGGGCTGGTACT